>BMAV01020502.1:920737-954212 GCA_019973955.1 Trichonephila inaurata madagascariensis | reverse complement strand
TTTGCTAAAATATTGTATTTAAAAAAAATTTTTTTTGTCAAAATGTCGTCCTTAAAACAATTTTATGCATGTATTCGAATCGGAGTGACACTAAATATCATGAAAATTATCCATTTATGCGCTTTTTTAAAATCACGGTTCCGAACGTAGTCGGATACCTTAAGTTATATATATTCGACACACTCCTTCGCTGTTGATTACATAATGTTGGATCTCTAAGAAATTTCTGAAAAGAACACCCGATGCACTTAGCTCTATTTAACATTATGTGTTCAAAGTCTGTGAAGTTCTATCATGCATCTCAAATCACATCAGAAAAAAATTTCACATGGATCACTTGAGTATAGATGAAAGTCTTGGCAATGAATTTCCTATTTATATGTTTCTTACACTATGCTACTGTCTTTTTGATTTTTGCTTATTGCAATCCAAAGACTTTTGCAACCTCAGTGTAAATAAGAATGTTGTAAATGACATTGTATAAATACCAAACATAATTACTTAGATACCTTCGAACAGAATTTTATAATTTTCTTCTTAAATAACGAATTAAAGCATTGTAATATTGTCTAGAAATACATTATGTGTGATGAGAAAACTATTCGTATATATTTTGAGCACATCAAAGAAATAAAAATTGTGATGAGATTTAGTTAGCTTTTGATAAATGTAAAATAAATATTAAAAATAATTATGAAGTAATTATATAAACTTCACTGAGAGAGAGAGAGAGATTTACAGGACTGATAAATTCGTGTAAAATGAAGGTTTGTAAAAATGTTACTTGTGTGTTTAAAAATAGATAATTCATTATGTTCCGTGATTTTATTATAAAAATATGTTAATACTTCAGAAAATTCGTAAATTTTTAAGAATAGATTAATGTCTGAAATTTAATGAAGACTTTCTCGTCCGCAATATTGTAATGTAAGAAAATTTAATAAAACATTTTGTTTGCATTGGAGATGGAACTTTTAACTCAAAGTTTCTGTATTGGTGCCAAATTGTGTTTACCCAAAGTTTAGTAACTTTATTATGACACGAACAACATCGTGAGCCAAAACAGAATAATCATGTGCGTGGTGACATATAGTTATAATTAATGGACAACATTTCATCAACATTCTGTTTCTTGAATTGTAATGTGTGTTGCTTTAATTTTCTACACATTTATGGGATATTAATCAAGGGGGGTCATGTGCAGTATAATTTCATGAATTTTCTCAAAAGATCTGAAGACATCTATCACTTAATACTTATGTAATTTAGGGAAGGATTTACTTCTCTTTGAAAATATTTCAGCTAATGTTCATAAATTTCAAAATATATTTTTGCAGTCAAAGAACGCATGTTTTTTTTTTTTTAAATGTTGAATTAAAAAAAGAAAAATAGTATATCCATGTGTTATCTTATATTTCTGACTATAAGCCGATCCGTGTAGCAGCCGAGAGTAAGTTTTTCTTCAAAAATATTCCCAAGCTGAAAAGAAAACAGAAAAAAAATCTATAACTTTCAACTATGTGCAACATTGGGGTGAAAATGCTGCCTAAGGGAAAAAAAGAGAGGCCAGTTGGATTTTCTGCACCATTTTTTTAAAAAAAAGAATGAGAAGAGAAATTTGTATACTACAAGTGATCGTCGACCTACATTTCATGCCCTGGAGGAAAAATTCTCCGTATGAGTAACATATGCATTCAGGTATCAAATGAGTCTTGCAAATGAAAAAACCTATTCAGAGACATAGATTTTGTGATTTTATTTTTCTGTTTGAATGAATATTCTCAAACAGTTAAAAGATTGAAATTGCTTGCACATTTTTTGGGGAAAATGTAAAAAAGAAAAAAGAAAAAAATATATATAAAATGTTTTCTTTTTTTAACTAGGCTTTTCTTTTCTTCTAAGATTAGTGGATCTGTATATAATCCCCCATCATTTATCTTTAAAAAAGTTCCGAAAACTCTCGGCTTATTCAAGGAAATATAAACTAATAAATTATTCACAAGCAATATTTCAACTTTCCGAACACAAAATTGCAATATTTTTTTGATACAATGAAACAGGAAAGTAGTGAAAAAAATAATATTGTTTACTATTTTTGCTTAGCTCTCAATATGTGGGCTAGGCAATAGTCGTCCACTTGTAAAACACTACTGTTATGTAAACAATGTTTCTAGAAATTTTTCACAAAGAAACTGCTAACAAACATTGTTTTACACTAAAGACTTAATTAACCCCAAACATAAATCAAATTTCATCAAGGGAAGAGTTTTAAAAACGTTGAAAGAATTATAATGATATTCACTAACAAACATAATTTTCTCCTTGATACTCTCTCAAGTGTTTCGCAGGAAGTGTCATCTCCGAAATCGATGACTTCAAGGGAGAAGGAGAAGAGTGTGGAAACGCTTATGACATGAAAACTAATTAACTCAATCATTAAAAGTGAGGATTGTTGTCACTTCGCTGGACTTCAAACATTTTCAGATATGCGACTTGAAAAGGTATTAATGCATTCTCTCTAGAGAAACTCGTGCCACAAATTACATCCTTGCGGTCAAATATGTAGTTAATTACTTGTGCCGAGATTTTTAGTCGGATAGGAGATGTTTAAATTGTGTGACAGTTACCAAGTGCCTAATGATACTTTAAAGGTCACTCAGAGTTTTGGAAGCAATTAGTAGGTGGATGTCTGCTGGCTTTGAATAGGATTGAAGGGGGTGAAACTTTTGGGACAGTTTGAGAGGACTTAAGTTCACCCTTCTAAAAATCCAGTGGTCTTTTCATTTCTCTACTCTAAGCCTGTAAATTGTTTCCTTATGAAGTTTCGACAGTTAAACACAAACCTGAAACTTGGTAGTCAACCTTCCGAAGTAAAATATTATCATTTCAACAATGTTACTTAAAAGGATTTCTTCCGTTATATATGCTTTTCAGTATCATCATGACATCAAGATATATGATAGTATAATTTATACTAGTTATTTTCATAAACTGTTACTGGAGTTATTAATCGTTGAAAACTGGGTTCGGGTGTAAATGAGTGCCTGCAACATCAATCTTTTTCGTGGAAGATATAGCAAACACAGGTCACATTGGAACACTTGCTTGAAGATTGGGGTTGACAGATTGCTTATTAGTATTTCATTACGAAATTACATCAAGTCTATTGGAGATTGACTTCATAATCTTCAACCAAGGCCAAGTGAAAAAACGATTCCAAAACTAGCAATTCACCGTTCAAGCTTCCACACCAACAATAGAGCTTTGAGCGTCGAATGATTATTTAACCTGTATCAGCTCTTCTACATGGTATATCCTTACTATTGCACGTCTCAAAACTAGAATTTGATAGGCACAACCCCAGCCACGAGTTCCTTACCAAGACCACGTGGCTACATGGCCAAGTTTAAACATTGGGGTTGATTATCTATAGGCTCTCTCAAATTTTAATCACTACACATCTCAATTATGTCCATTTTCCTATTACGTTTCTGCAATTTTTAGACACCAGTCTATGTTTTACTTGAACGACCCTTTTATATGTACACACAAAAAGAAATTTTCATGCATATCCTTAAAACGTAGCCTCTTAGCTAAAATGACAAGAAACTCGAAGTAAAATCCATCAAGTAACTAAAGTTTTCTACGGGAAATAAAGTCTCGAAAATCTTCATATTTGACAGTACTTCGTTTCTTAAAATAACTGAGTATCTTGGAAGCTTTCTGTAAAAAATACTTTTTTTTATATAAAAAAAAGGTTCCAATGACTAAAAATACTTACAAAATTACAGCCTTTTTAAAATTTAAAGGAAGAATTATGTATTTTTTCTGGAGTATATATATAATCTCATTGTGCATGTACTTTTCTTTTAATTCAAATAAAAAAAGTAGATTAAGATAAACGAAAAACTATTTATTTTATCTTAATTCATGACTCATCTTATATTTAACCATCACTAAATCAATGAATTGTTTTGACAAGTGAAATCTGCCACACACACTAGATGGGTTTACTCATTATAAATCTTATTTATATCTTCTTTTTACTTGTTGAAACAGTAAAGAAAAGGTTTTCTCTTTAAAACATGGATGAATGAGTCTATTGTAAATGGTTGAAGCAAAGTAGAATATATTGGCATTTGAAAGCATTTGAGGATGCATAAAACATTTGATGGTCATTTGAAAAGAAGCTAATTACCCGTGAAATAGCAAACACAGTAATTATAAGTATTATCTTGAAATGTATTTTTAGCATTTTGAAACATCACTTTTAAGTATGATTGCATTTAATTTATGAAAAGTGAATTACTGAAAATGATCTTGTAAATTTGATCTAAAATAAAGAAAAAATAATACAAAATACTAGTTACGAGATCAAATATTGTAAACTGTTTATTGTTTTAGTTGTAGCTTCCTTCCTTCGTTTTTAATGACTTTTAGAGAGAAGCAGTTTTGTTTGTTCCATTAATTTTATCTACAAAAACATCAACTCGTGAATTAAAAAATAAACAAAAAAAATACAGAAACAATTGTTTAATTTCATTCATCGTATCACTCCCTTTATGCAATGTTTCTCTATCTCCATAAATTTTAAAATGAAAAATTTAAGGAACATTTTAAAAATGACTGACATTTCGAGAGTTTCTAAATTTTTACATTTTTGCCATTGTTATTATTATTTCAAAGAGGGATTTTTTTAAAAAAAATTCCTTTATTTTTCTTAACTCATACGTGGATTAAGATGTGAAAAGTTTCTAAACTGTAAAATTTCATATAGTTTTTAACCTACAAAACTTTGAATAATAATATATTTACAAAGTTTCAAATCTTTAAAATAAGTAAATTTTACAAAAAAATATTCCAATTGTGTTAACATTTACATTTTTGAAAAATAGCATATTAAAGTAAAATTTTACCATTCACTAACCTGCACTAAATACACTATAACTTTGCTTACTGGTATCATCTTCTCATTTACCCCCATTTAACCTTTTTTATTATTACCACCAATTCTTAAATGTTTCTATTATGATTGTACTGAAAGAAAAAATAAGTAAATTTGTTTTCTGTCTGACAGGAATTTTCAAATATTAGTGAATATAACTGTACTTCATTACACAAATATTCCTGGTAGTTATCAAAATTATAGTGACAAAATTAATTTAAAGCATTGTTTCTCAAACTGTGGGGCGCGCCTTCCTTGGGGGGGGGGGGGGCGTTATAACTCTACGAGAACGGCTCGAGCATATTGAACAGTTGAAAACAAAAGATTATTTAAAAAATTATTAATTTACTGAAAGTAAACAAACAAAGTACTTTCTGATATAATAAAATATAAAATACATGTGTACACTGATATAATACACTTATAAATGTATCAGTACTGTATAATGTATTTTATCATTAATTTAACAATACTAAGTTAAAAACAAGTTTGATAATTAGCAGTGATTCTATATATGTGCTTGTATTAATACTTATCTTGATGATTTTTATGGTTTATAATTAATAAACCATAATAATTAATAGTTACACGATTTGCTCTTCGATGCCACTGTTTTCCACAAACACGCATGTTTGATGTGTTTTTTTTGGGGGGAAGAAAAGACATATATATAAAAATGCAAATGCCCTGAAGTAAATCCTTCGAAAACAC
Source organism: Trichonephila inaurata madagascariensis (assembly GCA_019973955.1). Classification (NCBI taxonomy): domain Eukaryota; kingdom Metazoa; phylum Arthropoda; class Arachnida; order Araneae; family Nephilidae; genus Trichonephila; species Trichonephila inaurata. The sequence goes on along the minus strand of BMAV01020502.1, from coordinate 948,556 downwards.
TGTCAAGTTCTTTTTATTTCATTCCAAAGCCTTCCGAATAATTTTGCGGATAGCAGTGCGCAAAAAAAGGTTGTACTTCGAAAAGACGTATATATACGTCCAGAAAATGTATGATTTGGCTAAGCGAGACATTTATATACGTCGGTGGCACATAATAGGCTAAAGTCGTATAGTATCTTTAGCATCAAAGTATAGTATTATTGAATTCAATACATTGTTATTGTACGGAGGGGGGGGGAGATAAAAATTATGAGTGAATATTGGGTCGCGAATATTGAAAGTTTAAGAAACACTGTTTTAAAGACTCTCAAATATAACTTCCAATACTTTGTAACATGTATAATGTATATATTTGTTTGCCTTTGTTTATTGCTAAAAGTTGGAATTGCGCAGGGTTTTAATATGACTTAAAATCTCCGACCTACGAAACGTGACTACAAGACATTGTTGGATGCTAAAGTGAACTGTGGAAACTAAAAAGAAGACAATTGCATCCAAAGTGACCTAATACATGAACTAGTCTGAAAATTATTCTGTTAACGATTACCATTTGATGAGAGCTATAAAAGTAATAACTTTATGTCTGGATAATTATTGCAAAGGCACTTTTGATCGACATGAAAGCTGAGCTTTGTCTTAACTGCTACTTAATCATATATATATAAAGTTTGTATCGACGATGCAAAGAAGGAATTGATAAGGTTCAGTGAATCGTCGCTCACTTTGTTCACATCACCAGAAGATATGCACATCTGGAGAACGTATTCACAAACTTATATTTCCGTATGCATCTGTATACATCACTTATGAAGCATGGATGTAGTTATGTCATAATTCAGACAACGAAATGTTATCACTCTGAAAGACTAGGGAATTGCGAGGGAAAACGTGGATAATTTAAGCAATCGTAGTCTTTACCCATTAGAATGAGAAACGTTATCCATTACTGGAAGCCGAGAAGACTGGCATGTTATCCGCACGATCTTATGGTGTTATACAGTCACTTCCCTAAATCAAGAAATAGGGTCCTTTTCAGGACAATAGTTCGCCGATGTTTGCATTGCAATGAACTGTCAGTACACAAATTATGGCTTTGGTTTTCTTTGACACTACATCACAGATAGGCGTGCCTTCTCAATGGTATAATCAATGATGATTCTGAATTAAGAAATAGTACCACGTCGTTTTAATATGTGAATCTCGGTTCCGTATTTATCGTCATGATAACTGCATATCTTGAATGGTGAGTCTGTTGAGAACGCATTTTGAAAATTTGCATTCAAAATCATCCTATTGGCTCATCCCTTGGAGTGATGGCATGAGGATAAATGTCTTGTTCATCTCTTGTTTGCTTTACCGGAACTTTGAGCAGTAGCCGATACATTTCTGATTTATTAGTTCCCTTGTCCCTGTCTTATATTGTAGGTCACCACATTAGTAAATTTCTGAAGGGCAATGTACAGCTACTTGTTGTATGTGTTGTCCTAATCTTCGTTGACACAAATCATATTAGATTGTTCCTTATTAGTATACGTTCTTATTATATCTCAAAAACTAAAAATAATTGGTTAATTGTTACTGAGTGTGTGATTGAGACGACTCCACTCATCAGTCACTAGGATTAATAAACTTTCCCATAGTAATGAAACTGCATGGAATGTTGTACACGTACATACCATCCCATCTGCACTCGGGCCCAAGACAAAGCGAGAAAATGCTGTTAATGCTGCCAGTGCTGGTTGCTCCGGATTATGATTCTTCAGGATCTAAACCACGATAATTTTTGAATCGTCAATTACTTGTTTTGTGTACTAAAATATATGTAATTAATAAATATCATTCTGTTATTTGCATTCCTTCTTGTTGCAGCAGTTTTAAAGACCAGTACGGTACTTTTTAATTCCCTGTATAGAAAATCATTATTGATTCATACGGTAAATTTGTATCAAAAGTTAGTTAATCAGAGAAAATGTTAATCCTAATTAAAAATAATGTTTAAGTTATTGTATATGATTCAAAAGTGACAGTAAAATAAAATAATAAACCATTATTTTACCTTTATTTGATATTAACTTTAATAATTCAAGTGCATTTGGGCTTTGGATCTCATTATCCATTAGTGTTTTGTCTGGCATAAGAAAATTTAATATTTATTATTTGGAACTTGTTTTATTGTTTTGTCTGGAATAACAAGATGTGTTCTATTTAATTTAAAATGAATTTTGTTCTAACATTTATATTCACTTAAGAGAAAACGGAATCATAAATTTTGTTTATTCACAGTTTCTCGACAACATGTTATCATAGCAACTTTTAATTTTTTTTTTTTTTTTTTTTTTTTTTTTGTAAAATTAAAGAGCTATTCTAACTCAAGCTAACGGATTATTTATACACTTGAAAACACAAAGTCATGAAAAAATATTTTTACATTCATGTGACGACAGTTTTCTTAACTTTTTTTTTTCTTTTTTCCCCTTCTACGAAACAAAATTCAAAACCACAATGTTACATTATATACAACAAATGCATTTTCAATTTTAATTCATAAATCAAAATTTTACTGTCAAAACGGGAAAATAGAGGCTCATTCTAAAAACCATAAAGCATTTTTCTCCGAAATAAAAGATATATGGGTAGAAAATTATGATTAATGGTGTGTGTCAAACAAGTCTCTTTTATACCAATCTGAAAACATAACATCTAAAGCTTAGAGTCATTCTTAAATTGCATTCAAATACACCTAAACCAAGCAGATTTCCGTTGAAACACTTTTATTTATTTACTAAAAGCATGTTTTAAATTGATCGTATTTTTAAAGCACAAATAATACTTTGCATGTTTCAACACGATAAGCATTTAATGGTTCACATCGGATGAGTTAAATATTAAAATAAATTTGTTGAATTTATTTTTCTGCGTATAGATATTCAAAATACAATAAGAACTACTTTTTTAGAAAAATATAGATCTATTTTTACCACTTAGATCATAAAGTATTCTATACTGACTATGTCGTAACTAAAATTGTCATTGTCTCTCTATTTTTATACCACAGAGGTAGTCAACTTAACTCGTATATCTCTCTTTATATATACATAAAAAAAAATTCTCGAGATGCAGTAGTAAATTTATTTACACATAAGGTATAGTTAACAAAAATTTGTCGTAAAAAGTAGAATTTAACTGAAGAGGACCTCCAAGAACAAATGTTGTTAAAGATAAAAAATAAAAAAGGCAAATAAAGAAAGTGTGTGAAAGACAAAACTTTTTAAGGAAAAGTATAGTTGAAAATTTATTGCAACGATTGCCTCGACTGGAAACGCTGCAATCCTTCCACCTTATGGACAAACAGTGCACAAGGCAATTACAAAGATAATTTACCGCTAAATTTGATTGTTGAGAATAACGTTTTAAACTGGACTCGGAAGAAAAAGTAAGAGTTGCAGAATATTGATATTATAATTTGGAATGAAGCTTCTATGATACTTGAAAACTTACTGGCTACAATACACCGTACATTCTGAGATATAAACGATTCTAATGTACCATTTGCGACTAAGATTACACTACTCGGTGGAGATTTCTTGACGTTTTTTCCAGTTTTGAAAAAAGATGGGAGAAAAAAAAGTATTGGATGCGTGCTATGTCCGAAATTTGTACAAATGAAATAGAAAAAAAAAATGTAAGAGTGGAAGTAGACGCAGTTGAGTTTTAAGCAATGAGTATGAACAGTTGCGTAATTTGTACAATGGGGAGTTGGTCTACTTATAGCTAACAGGGGGGTACGCATGTATTAAAATAAGTTTTAAGAATGTATCAAGAAAATAATGCAGGCACACCTATTTTTCATTGGATCTTAATTTATTTATTGAACAACCATTATAATTCTTACTACTGTTGAAAATGCAATTTTACGCTATGATCAATTGACAGAAATGTACTTCAACTGGCATTCAATTCTCCCCCTCTCCCCCACATCACGTGGATTTGAAAAACTGAGTCTTACACATTTATTGAACATATCAGCCTCAATACGCAAAGGAATTTTCGGTGTGCAAATATAGAACCTGTTACTTATCACTTACGAGTCATATATTACTGATTTGAGATTAAAACCATAAAAACTTTTCAGTAGAGATTAATTTTATATCAATATTTAATTATGTTCAAAAGTATAATAAAAATAGTTTGTCATTTTTTTTTTCAAACATAAGTTTTAATTAAAACTTACGGCATTAAATTTCTTTTCAAGAAACTGCTTTTATGTATGAATTTAAGTCTTGCATTTTCTTTAAAATTACTGAACTGTTAAATAATAACATTCTAAATGTTATTTATATGAGTCACGTCCGTACGCCTTTAAATCCCTCTTCACAAGAAAGTCATTTTAATTCGAATTATTGTAACGGATTTAAAAAATTCAAGAAAAATTACGAAACCTAGATCGTTAGTAAGAAAATTGAGTATTATTTCTTTAAGAAAATTAATTTCCTATCAAGTGAAGTTTCTTGATAACAGCAAATTGATAGAAGCAAGTGGAGGAAATTGCTACAAATTCGTTTGTTCTAAAATTATTTTAACGCTCTTTTTGCTAGATGTTTATATTCCAGACTTTCAGAACTTTACAACTAATATTAGTTGTAAAATGTTGCTTTTCAGAAGATTAATTGGGGTTAAGCTACATATACACACAAATTTCCTGTTTATGCAATCTGAATTATGTAGACACTATTCAAATTATTGTTTGTTTCAACTTATAATATATTTTGCCACATTTATACTTCCATGTAGTTATAAAATTCTTCTTAATGTAGTTATTCGGCTACACTTTTTAATACTATTTTATTACTTACAATTGGTGTGTATTACATAGTTTCAAAGGGTTTTGCTGCTTTGTCTAAAATTTTTCCATTATGTAACTAGTGTAATCATGAACTCATTGTTCCTACTTAATAACTTAGATATTTAAATGTCTCAATCTTCTGAAATTGTCTGAAATTAAATAAATGTCGTTGATGAGAATAATTATCGTTTTCTCTCTTTAATGTTCCGAAGTCATACTAATGCACCTATAACCATTAGCATCAATATTTCAAGTTCTTGGTCTTTTAAGTACGAATTAATTCTCGTTAATTTTTAGGAAAAATACAAGTTATACTGAAGAAGGTAATTATATAAAAATAATGATGCAATTTCAGGGTTTTTATATTAGATGAAAGACATGCATTCAAAAAAAAAAATTTTCAATATTTAAAAAATATAAATTTTCGTGCGTGTACCAAGGTTCATTAAATAAATCTTTATATATTGCGATAGACTACGGTAATTAAGAAAACGTACTAGGAATTATGGTGTTAAAAGTTTATCTACATTCATTTTATATTAGCAATTCAAAATAAATAACGGGATTTATAACTGTCGTTAAAAATTCGAAAAATAAGATCAATTTTTTCTCTCAAAGAGTTACTTCTAATACCTAATAATATGCTAATCTTTGTTATCCTTCAAAAACAATCGTATTCTAAAACAGTTCGCATTAGTTTAATTTGGGAAAATATCGTAAAGTAATAATACACAAAGTAATTTACGATGAATCATTGCTCATTTCCAACAAATCAAGATTAGCGTTTGAGGTTTGCAAAGAAATGTTCTTGAAAATGAGTATATTGAATGATACAAAATTTTATTCGAATTATTATTTTACATACTTAATAAATATCACTCACCATATTAAAATAAACTGTCTTATACAGCTAGGATTTGCTAATTTTCTTATTTGGTAAATAGAGATGAAATTCAAAATTACTTCAGTATAATTACTTCCATTAAATATATTTGGTTCTATTGAACCATTTATTTTTCTCATGAACTGAAGTACATTTATAATTGTGGTTTTTTTTGAACATATCATGTACCTGAGATAGAGGTAAAAAGTGATAATCTTTTTTTTAACGAAGTAAACCTATAAAAAGACATTTAAATCCAACAGCTTTCAAATTCTGTTGATGAAATACAATTTCTTTCATTTGTAAAACATTAAATCAAAAATAGAAACACGATATCAATTCCAAGTTGCACAATATATATATATATATATATATATATACAATGTATAATCTTCCTTTCCTTTCACAATAATAAATATCCTCAGCAGCTAGAATGTGAAAACTATAACATTTATGTTATTGCTCATACCTACAATGAGAGAACCTTACCCATACATTATTATTATTTCGTAATGATGTTTATCTTCCTTTCTTAAAGTGATATTAGTGAAAATTGAGATTTAAGACGCCATAATTTAATTACTGAAATGAATTCGGCGCATTGAATTACTAAGCACGGGGTTACAAAATCCAGTAAGTATAAATCATGAAATGTGAGAACAATTGCATAGAGTATTAATAACGTAACGTGTGCTTAGTAATAATATTATTAAAGCAATAAGACGATTTAAGTATTGTTAATTCCAGGTAATGAGTCTTAAAATTCTTTATTTACTTAAAAATTTTAAACAAATAAAAGTTATAGTATTTAATTTGTAGCGCAATGTATTTTCAAGGTGTCCTATTTTTAGTATCAAGATCTAGATGTATTATTTTAAATGCAATCATTGTTTTTATTATATATTATTTCCCATAACCCATGAATTAAGTTGATAATAATTGTTGTAGTATCATTAGCATAATTTATATACGATAAGTATTGGATGAATCCATTTTGTATAAATTAATTACTTTTACAGCATTCCCATATCAATGAAAAATCAAAAACTTATTTTTCTTAAACTAACCATTATGTTAAAAATACAATTTACTTTAATTTGTTCACTACTCCTATTGATTTTCTGTTTGTCTAAAGTACAGTCAAATAAATAATTAATTACAGTTATTAAAATATATAGGTATGATTAATGAACAATCTTAACTTTTTTTTAGCGATAAATGAATTAATTTTTCACAATAAACTCGATTTCAATAAATAATTTTAGATTATAGTTATTTATGTATTTATTTAATTTGTCTTAAGTAAAAGAGACAAATATTTAATTTGATGGAAGAAAAAAAAATATTAAAAACATCTGTTAATCACATAAAATTATAAAAATAAGAAATGAAATTTTCAATTTCATTTATTAACCAAATGCATTATCTTAAGTGAAAACGATTTCCTTCCGATAAATAAGTAAATATAAACCTATTCTGACTGTTATTTATTTTTAAAATCTTTCAAAGTACATTTATAAAATTTAAAAGGCTCACATTTCTTCCTATTAACTATTTCTCTTTCAGAAAAAATTAAATATTATTAACATCTTATTTGTATATATAAATATAATCTTTTATTTACAATTATTCCTATCACTTATTTTTTTTAAGTTGCATTTTTAACTGATGTTATTATCAAGTATCTTTCAATAACCTGAATCATACAAATTAATTAAATTAATTAAAAACAGACAAATAATTAAATTAAGTAATTGAATTAAAATTCAATTTCAAAAATAGCTAAGAGAAAGAGTAATATACTTTAAAGTAATGACGGAATCGGAGTTTTAAAACATCAGATAGTATATAAACATATTTGCATACGATATTTTTCATTGCTTTGACATGAATTCAATTACTTCTCTGTAATCCTGACACCCTGTTTCTAATTATGTCGGTATGAGAGTTTAAAGAATGAGATATATTTCTTCTTCCTTTTCTTTTTTTTTCATTTTTTCTTTTTCTTTTTTTTTGTAAAACGATGCTCCTATAACCAGAAAAATTTTCTTCCTGATTTAGCATTGCTGCTTTAATGGGGTAATTAGGGAATCTAAAAATGGTTTTTAGAATCTTTTCCTGTAACCTATAAAATCTTTCACTCGATTTCCTTTTCTTTAATGTATAGTAAAATATTGAACTGCATTAAGTCAAATCTCTTTTTATTTCCTACGGTGTTTTATAATGTAATGTAGGAAAACATTGCATATTTAAGATTGATTTTCTAACTATATAAAGCTTTTTTTTGGTTAAAACAGTTGTGTTGTAGAAATTTGTTGAAATACGGTTTATCGTCATTTTCAGATTCCTCTTAGGAAAAGAAGAAATGAGATGCATATAATGCAAAATGTTAGTCCATTTAAGAATAAATTTATATTTATCTTCTCATAATAATCTTTGGTATTTTTTTAACTTAGAATGCTGAAGAGAATGAACATGTTAGTGAAATAATTCTAAATATTCAAAATTAAAATTAAACTTGATTTTGCAAGTGTGTTTTAAATAAATTTAAATATCTTTAATTTTAATTTCTTATCAAGTACTTTAAATTTAGAGTAAATCATTTAGCCTAACTAAAATTAAGTAATGTTTATTTAATATAAGCACACATATGGTAATATAATGCATATTTAACATTTGCATATAATACTTTGTAAATTGAACATTTATTTAAAATAATTGCTAATTAAAAATTAATAAATCAAAAATTAGATCATATATAGCCAAAACTTGAAGTAAAAGAAATTATTATACTGTAACTAGATTAATTTTTTCAAATGTACTATTATAAGAATAATACAGTTTCTGTGTCTCTAAGATTTAATCATATAGGAGGATTAGAAAATAAAATGGCAAGAATTTTTCGAAAAAGTGGATATACGACAAATATGATTTTTTACTACATTAGCAATATTAATAATAACTGGTATTAAGCAAAACACAACTGCCATAATATTTTTAATAAAATCATAATTAATTGATCTAATTTGAAACAAGTTAAAAAGAGCATAGAAAGTAGTGATTTATAGTTCAAAAATGGCACTATTTGCAGCAACCAAACATGACAGTGTTTTTTAACTGTTTTAAATTCAAAATTTTTAATTTTGATTAATTAAATTATTAAAATTAAATGAGTATTGTAACAGAAATGCATATTTTTACATCATTTTTAGGTCTTATCAAATATTTATCTTCTTTTCTCTTTTCCGTAATATTGCTTACTTGAAGCTTTCTATTGCTCAAAAGAAAATGTATACAATTTTCGTTTGTTGTAGGATTCCACTTTGCCATATAATAATAGAATAGAAAGTGTGAACTATATATATCACAATATATATATATATATATATAGTCTCTGATAAAGCTTATACAGATAGTGCATATTCTTTTAAAATATCACACTGCAGTAATTTCTAGAAATACATGATTAATGGAGTTTATGAAGTAGAGGTTTCAGTATTTAAAACATCCAAAAGTTTGCTCGGAAATGACAAACGATGCTGAGTCTAAAATTGTGGCCAGATATCAGAAGGGATAATGTATTACTTCTAACAGTGCAAAATATGTTAGAAAAGGGAAATTGTGAGGCATCAATCACGTAGCAAAATGACACGAGTTATTTTCAACAAACAGAACAGCTTCGCTTCATATTTAATTTTTTGTAGTATTGCTCTGAGCACAAACTCGTCATTACTACCATTTATGCCAAAACGCATACAATCATGTGGAGGACATTAAAATAGAAAACAAAACTATGACTGGACTTAATGGTAGGCCGATATGTCGTTCACTTAGTTTCTCACCACTTGAAGAATTACATTTGGTGACGTCCTTCAGAAACCAGACTGCTGCACTATCTTGAGAGTTATTTAGAGAATTAGGAAACTTGATGGTGTGGTGCGCTATTTTTTGGTATTGTGTTTAGGACAAATTGTCATTCTGAAGGATCAAGTAACAGCTCAAGTCAGTTTGGACATACTCCGGGATCAATCACACGGGGCAGAATCTTCGCTGTTGACTGTCTCTTTTCTTCATATGGATAAATAATCTTCTTCATATTTCGTCCATGCATCAAAGTTAACCAAAATTAGTTTAGTAAAAATTGAGGATGTCGTGAAAGAGTTCAATTGCTATCTTCAGTCACCAGACCTTAACCCTGCTAGAAACTTAAAGGGGTTATCTTAAGGGACGAGTGAAAGGATGATTTCCTCCCCTTATATCATTTGAAGAAATTGGAAATACAACCGGACCTCTATACAACGAAGTCGTTAAATTCGGAAAAAAAGTTCGTTACATGGAAAATTTGTTATATAGAGGTTATCTTTCAATTTTCATTATAAACCACATAAAACAAATTTTAAATTCTTAAACACTATATAATACAAACAGAAATTATTCACATATTTTTGTAAATAAATATATATTTGTTTTATACAACTTACCTATCAAAAAGAAAAAAAACTGCAAGGCAAGTTTCTTGATGCCTTTATCCAGTTCCTGAAGAATTAAATTTTTTTCTTTGATGCTCAAGGTCTTACGTTTTGTCATCTTCGAGCTACAAGAAACGAAGTTACCAGCACGACGGATGAAAACTACAAATGAATGGAGAATATTCGAAGACATAGGGACAAGAAGCAACTCCACTAAGGGTGAAAAGAGGATATCGAAGATGCTTCCTGTGAACTGGATAACGGAAGTTAAAGATTGCATTTCTTGGTTTAAATGCCCTGAATTCTATTGCTCTCGGCGAGTTTGGCACTTAATAATATCAGTTCAAGTTTTAAGACCACCATAACATGTGTTAAAAAAAAGCATCTTGAAATGATCAGAAATACTTCAAAAATAGGGAGAAAAATTTCATTATACAGAAAATTCACTTCGCTATTGGGAGGTTATTTTATGAAGAAAATCGTGAAATGTTCTTGGTTCCAGGAAAAAATTTGCAATATAGAAAACTTCGCAATATAGAGGTTCGTAATATGGAGGTTGAATTTATATTGCATTATTGAGCATAGGATATTGCATTAGGAATGAGTTGTTAAATACTATTCTGATATTTTATGCGATATATCTATGTAAATCCCTTCCTCTTCAAATTATTGCTGTAAATAATGCTCTCTTAGCTCATATTACCAAAAAAATTATAATTCAGTCTCCATTAATTTATCATCCACATGTATATAATATTCATAAATTGTTTTATATGTTCCAATAAATAAAAATCACTTATAGGTGGATTAAGAATTGCTTTTATGCATTCACAATATTATCTCCTCCAAGTATAGCATACCTACAATTGTTTGAGGAACACTGTGTATGAGCAAGATAACATTTGTTTGATTTTCTATTCACACACACACATTCCGTTAAATGTTCTGGTGGTGGTAGTCTAGTGGTTAAGGTCACGGATTCGCGTAGCTGGCGTGTCGTGAGTTCAAGCCTAGTGCCCGTCATGTAGAGGGGGCTACTGCATGTTAAATCTATCTAGGTTCAAACTTTCTACCATTGGTGTGGAAGTTAGGAGAGGGGGATGCCAGCTCATGTGTCGTTCTCGTCCCTTGACCTTGGTTCAAAATTACGAGGTTCGTTGCCAATATTTCTCGTGCAGCTTTATAGTGTGACGTTATTATCATTCTCACTCCATAAAAAATACTACAATTATTTTAAAAATACCAAATATTGCTGTGGGAATTCTTATGTATCTTCATCCTACTGCTTTCAAAATCATGAATTATTCTAAGACCTTTAAAACTTATAACATATTTGTTTTTAAAGCCTTCTGTGAAAGTTAAAATTTGTTAGCCATTGAATATAATACGATTACCTAAACTGATTATATAACACGTGTGAATTGTGCTTAATTACAAAATGGAAAGGACTCTAAACTATTATTCAAAAGAAAAAAAGCAGGAAATACCTTAAAATGCATTAGTGTAGGAGGATAATGATTCAGTTTTTTTTTTCTTGTTCACTTAGAGAGTTAGAGTGAGAAAGTCATAATTATTTAAGCAAATTCTAAAGTAAAAAGCAAATTAATTCGATGGTTATAAATATTTGTATTGATATTTATTAACTGCCTGTGAATCATAACACATAAATTAAAGTTGAAGAAGTCCAGCTGGTTTTTTGCGAGCTTAACAATCAATTTATTTTCAGTTATTCTATTTTCTTTTTTATGTAGTCAGTACAGTCATGTTATCAATTGTTTTTATAGTAATCAATACAGTAAATGTATTAACTTTAATCTGAAATCAATACGGCACGAGTTTCCATTCTCTCAATGAAATAATTGAAGTGTTCTTAAATACATCTGCTTTTGTAAATCAATTCATTTGTATGTATTACATTTTCACTATCAGCAAAATAATCTTTTTTGAGAATTGTAGTAATTTGTTAAAAAAAATTCTTTATAATATTGTAGACATGTGTCTTACATTTGCTTATTTTATAGAGTAGTATTTTAAACAAAACATTGCTGACTTACGACAAACAGCTAAAATATAAAATAATTTATATAAAAGTGGGGTTGAACATGTGTTTTGGCCAGCCAACCCTCCACCTTTATGTAAATAATACTGAACAAATACCTTATGAAAATAATGGATAGAAATGACTCAATCCATTACAAGATACAGGTAACTTACCGAAAAATTGCACTTAGGTATCCGACTACGTTCGGAACCGTGATTTTGCAAATGCGCAAAAAATGGATAATTTTCATGAAATTTCGTGTCACTTAGATTAGAATACATGTATAAAATTGTTTTAAGGGCATTTTGACAAAAAAAATATTTAAATACAATATTTTAACAAAAAATTAACTTCGAATAATTTTTTTCAAAATATTCTCCTCTTGTGAAAAATGCTTCTATTATAATAATATTTTGCCTGCATACAACTCAGACCTCTGTACAGAGGCTCAACTAGAATTCTTGAAATATATAACTTAAAAGTGGGTTTATTCATATTTTACGACAACAGAGGGGAGTAATTTTAAGAAAAACACGCCAATAATTATTTGAATTGGTACTAACCCTGAAAATAATGTGAATTTTTCAAAAATTCTAGTTGAGCCTCTGTAGAGAGATCTGCGCTATATACAGGCAAAATATTATTATAATAGAAGCATTTTTTACAAAAGGAGAACATTTTAAAAAAGATTATTCTAAGTTAATTTTTTGCCAAAATATTGTATTTAAATGATTTTTTTTGTCAAAATGTCCTTAAAACAATTTTATGCATGTATTCTAATCCGAGTGACACTAAATATCATGAAAATTATCCATTTATGCGCTTTTTCAAAATCACGGTTCCGAACGTAGTCGGATACCTTAAAAATGCACAGCCCGCGCTAAATTTGAGTGCAATGAAAAAGCTATTGCCAGATTCTGGACCCTAATGCAGATTCTAGGCTTGTGAATGGTAAAAATGTAGCACTTAACAAAAGTATAAAAAGAATAGAAATAAAAATTAAATAGAAAGTTACAAAATACCCTAACTTTAGTGACACTAGAGTATATATGAATTAAATAATAATATGTCATTTTATCTAATAGTAGAATATGGATGTAACTATAGCTAGGAAATATTTAAATTTATAGAATAAGCTATTATTAATCTAAGAATTTTTAATCCTTACTATTTCGAATAGCTTTATTTATATAACTATTAATAAAATTAATTGGATATTTCTTATTTAAGCTATATTTAGTAAAATGTCTAAAGTTATTTATTATTTTTGATTTTTTGACACTAGAAATTTATTGCGTTGTATATAATTAATGACAATATTTCTGAATATAGAAACATGTACAATACTCTCCCAATGAGGAACTTTTATAATATTGAAATTAAATTCTTCATATATATATATATATATATATATATATATATATATATATATATATATATGAGTGTTATTACTGGCAAAATGCTTACAACTATCATTGTAATAAGTGTTGTTACAACATTTGGTTATTTTTTCAATACTTTCTCTACATTGTGTTAAGTTTTAATTTTTCTTATTGTTATGTAACTTTAGTAGTATTTTATTTTGAAATGTGTGTGGTTTAATGATATTTTGTTAATTCACTGTATTGTTGACATTATTGTTCTCTTTTTATAATTTCATTTTACTTTACTGTCTGGTTTATCATTCACGTGTGTTAGAAATAGGCTTAACTTTTCCAAATGGCTCTGTTTATTTCTATTATGTCGGAAATTTCTGCTGTATGGGGAAGGTGGATCCATAAAGCATTGCTTAACCCTGAAACGCTGGCCTAATTTAGCGATAGTCTTAGAAATCCTAATATGTCTCCATTTTAGTCCAAAGACTCTTTTTTTATCTAGATTTGCATGTTTTTTATCTCTTGAACTCCAATTTCTTTTTTCTTTGGCATTGTAGGTTATACAATTTTTTCACTTGGTATCTTATTTTATTTTACTATACTATACACACACACACACACACATATATATATATATATATATATATATATATATATATATAGTAATATAAAATGACAGCGAAGAAGTTCTAGAACCTACAGTGCTAAAGCAGGAAGAAATTGGAATACACCAGACACAACAAATGTAGATACAAAAAAGTCTTTGGACTAAACTGGAGACCTATTATGATTTCTAAAGCTAATATATATATATATATATATATAATGTCAATACATTTTCTAAATTTTCTTTACAGTGTGAACATCCAAATAGCTTTCTATTCAAATATACTCATAAAAATAAAAATAAATATTTTATTGACTTTAGCAATCTCTCTTCTATTATTCAATTCAAATACAATTAATATTTTAATAATAATTGCAATATTCATGTAGATGGCATTAAATTGTGAATCAGATAGTAACACTTTTTAGATGCATCATCACTTAGAGGATGATGTTGATGCAGTTGACATGCACTCTTATTCTTTTAAAATAATTTATTATTCAAGTACTTGAAGAATTTTGTTAAGTTAAGTTCTTATTGTTGGTTTATTGTTTGTTTCAATATGTAGCATTGGACACTGGTACAATAGTCATTCACTTCTGCTTATGGTATATAAATAGTTCTTTCGCATACACGTGATGTTTTTAGACTTGGGTTCATTTTTCTTTCTAAGTTTTTTCTTTACTTTCTTGCACTGATATGTTGAAATTTTCTGCTGGATGGGGAATGTTAGGGTCTTGTAAAACAAAATTAGCCGTATTTCACTGCCCTATTTCAGTTACAGCTCTAGAAAACATAATAGTTTTCCATTTAGGTCTATTGACTTTCTTATGCCTACTTATATATTGGCGATTTTGATAGTTCTTTTTAAAACCCAATTGAATTCATTCTTAGCTTTGGAGAAATTACAACTTGTCTATTATTATATTATTTTATTATACTATATATATATATAGAGAGAGAGAGAGAAAGGGAGAGAGAGATAATATATATATATACATATCTATGTATATACTAATACATATACCATACTAACTTGCTTTATGGTGTCTGTTTCTATGCTATTAAAAATATGTCAATAATATTTTTCTCAAACTTTCGGTTTCTATCCAACTAAATTTAAAAGCTAGTTTTTAAATATATATATATATATATATTAAATTTCTAATCCAATTAAATAGAAGAATAAGTTAATGTGGTTTTTGTTCAAATATTTTACGTAATAAAAATTTGATTTTTTCAGATTAACCAAAGATAAACAATTTTACCGGTTTGACTTTTATTGCTGTACTTTTGCCAGATACATTTATCTAAGAAACTCCCGATTAATATATAAAATAATAATTGTGTCTTTTCTTAAATAGCTTAAGTGCTTAAGTGATTTCTATTACTTTTTATTGTATTCGATTTGGTATAGCCTATTGTGATTTTAATATTATAGTTAGGATGCTAACTTTTTTTTTAAAAAAAAATAAAAATATAAATTTGGAGGGGTGAGGGAGTAGGAGGATTTGTATTGCAATCTTTTCATATCTTTTCATGTATTATTCTTATTTATTTCCTATTTTCTCTTGTAATTGTTATTTTGAAATAATGTAGCTTTCCAATTATCTGATTTTTTTTTTCCGATTTGTTATAATATTCATACTTTAAAGTACACATTCCATGACTGTAAACCATTTTATTATTATTATTATATGTGGTATTGTAATTGGATTTCAAAATTTTTATTGCATAGCTTGAGCAAATTAAAAAACTTAACTTAATTATTATCTAGACACACACTCAAACTAAAATAAATTTGTTTCGATCAAATTATATTATTATAAAGATTAATTTCATTTAAATGTCTAAAATGTAAGAGATACAATTCTTAAAAATATTCCAATTAAAAACTAATTCAGGTTAGGATATTTTTTTTTTTTATTTCATACATTATTAAATTGTATTATTACAAATAATATCCTATTTTTATAGAAGTTTACAACGATCAATCTTTTGTAAACCGTAACTTAATATAGTTATCATAGTTATTTTATATATCTTTATTTAGATATATATAATTATGTCCCCTTACACAATTAAATATTTTTCTTTATTTTTGAAGCTTAATTCTTTCTTTGCACTTCCTTATCAAAGTTAAATATTGAATTTACTTTAAATTTGTACTAATTTGTACTAAATTTGTACTTTACTACCTTATAGATGATCTGTGACCCTCAGCTCTTAAATTTATATTAGTGTTAATTTTTAAAATTTTAGAAAAACTTAGAATTTATATTGTAAAAAGTTTAACTAGTTTTATTTTAATGAAAAATTTCGAATTGATATTACTTTTTCTTAACTACAGATGAAAAACTTGTGTAAGGTATTAGCCCGTGGGTGATGCCTTACTTCTAAGTTATCTTCGTGACCTAGAGGTGTGGGAGTGAATAAAGAACCAGGCGTTGCCATGATCTTTTTATATCTTGATTAAGATCTTAACTTAAACACTATACAAAGCTAATAGTTATATTTAAACTTAGAGGATCTGAGGTGAGAAAACACACAATACGTATTACCAAATAAGCGCGACTTTAATAACTATATTCCTGTCTATTTCTAATCTCAACTTATACACAAATCCTAATAGATAACAGAATTATCCCACCTTAATCTCTTGGTTAATAACAATCCTCTCGGATCCTAAATATATTTTCTTGATCTCGCGTGGAATAGTATCCACCTTGAATTGATCGTTCTGTCACGGATCGCTTCACACTAGAATAACGGCTTACTTCTCTGACTTCAGTTTACGCGCTAAAACTCAGACTAGCATAATCACTTTCCAATAGGCCATACGCTTACGTTAAACTTCTGCTATTTAAAAGGTTCCTAATTTGCATACTTACGCTTCGTTTCTGGATTTGGTCGGAAAGAATTTGCCTTTTTCGGCCCCAAAGAACCCAAAAGGAGTTTTTAGTGGAAAACGTGATGAGCCCGTCACACTTGGAATTCATTAAAATTATAATGCTAAAATATGTAATAAATTATAATTATGTAATATGTATATAATGTGTAATGTATGTAATAAATTATAAAATGTAATTTTTATATAGTGTTCCTTTTTAAAATTTTAGGAAACTTAGAATCCATATTGTAAAAAGTATAACTAGTTTTACTTTAATGAAAGATTTCAGATTGATATTACTTTTTCTTAACATCAAATGATAAATTGGGAATTAATTAAAATTATAATGTTAAAATATGTAATAAATTATGTAATAATTTATAATTATGTATTACGTAATAAATTATAGCCTTATATTCGATGTTTTATTTAACTCTCTAACTCTTTGAAATGACTTTCAAGCTGCCCATGTTTCACATTTGTTGAAATTAGTATTTATTCAAGCTTGACCTCCTTTTATTCCTTCAGACAGTTTGGTGTAACCCCTTTCCATGACAGACCTCAACTTCAGGAAACTCCTTCAACCAGATATCACTGTCTTCTGGTGGTTTGGAGCTCAAAATTTGCATAAATCAAGATCCTAGACATGTGTTTTCTCTGTTTGAGACTTAACTATTTCTGAGTGAGTTAACACTCAAGTTTGACGTAATTATTCACTATTATTAAAAAGTGCAGACACTATTTATTATGTTACAGGTTTGATTCCTGAATTTAGGATTTTCTTTTTACTAGTAAGAAATCAGAATTAGTTTTATAGACAATTAAATGTTGAATGTGTCTTCCTTCAAATCAGATACCAAGTAAAAAAACTACGTCAAAAAATTAGGAAGAGTAGAAAAACTATTACGAGTGATTTTTTTTTATCAGAGTATAAAGACATAATTGTTAATTTACATTCTACTTTAATTGTCTTTCTTTTATTTATTTTTTTGGTACAAGTTGTGTGTGTTCCATGGCAAAAAACTTTCTTGTTGCTTACAAAAACTTGAATTCTAAACTTATTTAGTGCCTTTTTTAGCTTAAAAAAAATTAATGGTTAAAATTTATTTTTTTCATGGATTAAGAGGTTAAAAGAAGCTTATGTATATATTTTTTTCAATGTAATCTCATTCTGTAAAACCGTATTTTATTCACAATAAAGAGATCTAAAACTAAATGGTTAGGGTTTTTTATAAAAATTTTTTAGCTAAAAATTTAAGGAAGCTACACTTAAAAAAGACATCGTTAGCCTGCAAAGCCATCTGGAAGAAACACAATTAACTTATTAAAACTACATTTTTTCACACATTTAATGCATTATAGTAACACGGCAAATATTAGCAGAAATTAATGAAATATTTTCTTCAACCAAGTTTTATTTTTAGAAAAAAAAGCACTATTCGTTTGTATTAAAGTGTTGGTACATTTAATTTTCTTTGGTAAAAGCCACACTTGCTTTAAATTCATAAATTACAAGCGGAAAGCGAAAGTACTACGGTACTAATGTCACGAATATTTTCTAAATTCTTAGCTATTTATTTTTTTATATTTATAAGTCTCAAAAATAAAACTAGACTCACAGAAAAATGATAAAATTCACCTATTTATATTTTAAAACCAACATTTCATTTTTATATGATGTCATAGTTATTTGCTCTAAGAGATACGTCTGATCAAATATATCTGTGGTTTCTTCCTAATGTTATCTGACAAATAATCCTTGCCACTGTTACAAGAGCAACGTTGTCGTGATGTATTAGCTCATAATTCTCGATCTGTTATTTACCCAAAAGTGGGCCATTTCTCAGAAGCGCAAGAAAACTAAAAGAGATGAACTTAAACAAAAGATGCAGATGAGTTAACAAAAAGGAATTTTTTCAAGGAATATAATTGTGCTAACTATATGATTCCATTATTAAAAAGAAGAAACATGTGGAATTATTTTTTTTCAGAAGACTGGCCATTTATAAAGTTTATAACCTAAGGCAAGTGTTCAAATATTTATAAAATAATTTAACTTTGGTTAGCGAAATTTTATTACTAATCATATTGTTTAAAAAATAACTCATTTTCTTGTCATTATGATCAGTAAAACACCTGACGCCCCTCCAGTATAGTGGATATGACTCTCGGCTTGTAACCGAGTGGGTTCGAACCCCGAGTAAGGCATGGTTGTGTTTTCTTCGGGAAAAGAAATCAGACTTTCGCCTGTAATGGATTCCCGTCTTGAATGGAAAGCAGCGCACTCCTTCTAGTCATATGTTTGGATCATCATCTGTAATAAATGACTATATTCTTCTATTTGTGTATTGTACGTCTCTGTTCTTCTACTTGTATTTCATATGTATCCCAGGATTAAAAAAAATACACCACAGCAACAACAGTAAAACACCTATTAAGGGACATGAAAAGGTAACAAATTCATTCTTGGGTATATGGATACATTATATTCATTATTTCCTGTTTTATCTATAAATCTGTTTCCTTTTTATTCACTGGATAAAAAGTTAGTACCGACTATTTAAGTATAAGATTCAATTCATTTACTTATTTTGGTCCTTATTAGAAATAAGTACTACAGAGCCAATAAACAAAGGGTATTGATTGCATTATTTAACAATATAGCGTGACTGTGGGACAGGTCTCTAAATTTCTCGTATAAATTTGGTGTTTTTTTTGCATTAAAGCAGCAATAAGAAGTAATGTGTCATAAAATGATAAGTGTTCTCAAATTAAATAACGTTCGAAACCGTGATTTTACAAAAAACATATAAATGAATAATAATTTTGAGATATATTTAGTGAAATGAATTTGAATATACATAAAAACTTAAGTTAAGAATACTATTGTAATAAAAAATGTAAACATGAATTTTTTTTAGCAAAAATTGAAGGAAAAGAACGATATATATTCAAACCCTTCTTTTTTTATGAAAAAAACTGCTATCATAATAAAACGTTTCCTATAAATATCTAAGAGTTATCTACAGAGCCTAAAATAGGATATTTAAAAATAAATCTTATTATTTTAAGAGTTATCATCAATTGAAATAATAGCCGGTTTTTGTTTGTTTGTTTGTTTGTTTGTTAGTTTCTTTACTTTGATACATTATAATACGAAAAAAATCCACTTTTCTATAAATCATTATAATTCAAAAATTCTAGTGAAGGATTTGTACAGAAGTCTTAGCTATATATATACAAAATATTACTACAGTAGAAGTACTTTTCATAAACTGAGAACGTTTTGTTTATTATTCTTTCTTCTTTCTTTTTGCCAAAAAACTATTTTTTTATAGTTTTTTTCTTGTAATGATATTTTTAAAACAATTTTATATGTATATTTTAATTCAAGTGACACTAAATGTAAAAACTAAAAAAACCCATTTATATGCTTTTTTAAAATCACAGTTCCAAACGTAGCTAGATTCCTTAATATTAGTTGCTATATCAATTCTATTAATATATTTCTAAATTTTCAAATGTAAGACTTATTTAAATTTTTGAATTGTGATATGAAAATATTAGCAATTTGATTTAGGTGTTTTTGGGTAAGGTAATTTAAATTTACGTGTAATTACATCAAAACAATTCTGAATAATCTTCCCCTATATGATTAATGAGAAATATACGAAAGGATCTCTTTCATATAATTCCTTCTCGTCCAAGAATTAATTAAAACTCACTCTGCACTGAATGATTAATTGTGTTCAATTTCTCATTAGATATATATTATGCTCCATTCTTTTACTTATAAGTAGTCATTTACATCCATTTCAAGGAATCAATTGCTTCTAAAAGGCAAACCTTTTTCAAGTTAGAAGATAGACCGAAAAAAAATGTCCCATCTGTCGTAACAAATATCTCATGCATGATTATATGCAAATTACTAAAGAACATAATTAAATAAACTATAAACTTTCTGTCTACTGATATTTGTGGTAAAAGGAAATAATTTTTCCATTTATTACTTCCAAATTATGCAACTGCTTACGTTGAGATTAAGACGTTATTAGACGTTTCCGAATATAAGTTTTAAGGTCCTTATATATAGAAATAATTTCCATGTTGTTTTTCTATCTACCGTTCTTATTTCCTCAAAAAAAAAGTCATATTTTCTAATTTTTCATATTTCGACATGCACGCAGTTATTTCCATCATTTCCAGTGAATTAATTTCATTCAAATGAGTCTGTTTCCATTAATTCACTTCCTGCCAGAATGATTTTTTAAATTTAATATTTTAAATTGTATGAAATTATACGAATTAAGGCAAACTTGTTTCAATTTGAACAAAGGATCATGTTTCACTCATTTTAAAGGTAACTTTTGTGATGATTTTTAAATGCTTAATTAAAGTTGGTAAATAAATAAAATTGCTATCTATTTCTTTTAGAATGAAATGGATCAGATTTTATTATTTTGCTCTCTATGTATTTATATATGCATGTATGTGTATGTATATATATAGGAAGAATGAAGTGAGTAAAAGTGTAAAACAGAGTAAACGTGGGCTATTGGCCATGGTTTTAAAAAATAATATTTTACATTATAGAATATCTAAATACATAGAATTTCGATTAATCCCATATATTTTAGGCAGTTTGTAAGTCGGTAAAAATGTTGGTAAATCCTTCTAGCATAAGTACAATATAGTACTTCAGTGCTTATATTCTGAAACAAATACAAATAACCTATATAATGTTTATATATTATGTAGAGATAAAATGTTTTTTGCTTTTCTTCCTTCTAAATATTTAGATAAGTTTCCAGTATATTCAACAAATGGCTTAACAGCAGCTTTAAAAAATCTTAATAATATTTGGAATTAAACCTTGTATTGTAATGCAAATAGAAATCAGAAAAAATTATTATTGTCCTGATTAGGAAATCTGCACTATATTACATGAGTCTCAAATAAAAGTAAATAAGCCCTCAACCCAATATCCAAGTGGCTTTTTTTTTACAATTAATCTGCTTATAATGACACAGAAATTTATAAAATACCATAATATTTAAAATTAATTATGGAAAAACTCCTACTGTGCATTGTAGAACGGAATATTAAGATTACACTGCATGTAATTTTAGTAAACGGGTCCAAAGTACCTCAGAACAAATGAAAGACTAGTAATTCAACACTTCTTTAAAGGAAGATTAATACCCCATGAAAATGCCAATGACTTTCATAGGAACATGTAAGCCAGTATGAATGAAGAAAAAGATAAAAGTTAAAATCTCTAAATTATCTAAAATGGTATTTATTTTAAATAACGTTCTCAATATACTTTGAGCCTGTATTCTATACACTTGAAGGATATTTCACACCTGTATATTATAAGCATTTATATATCTCAGTATATGCTTATTTATTTATCTTTGGCATCATAAAATTGCATCAAACTTATAAATATAAAGTTATATTAAACATTTATCTTTATTTATCTTATTTACGATAAATGTAAAATAGTTTGAATCATAATAATTGGATTATTTCTGCTATTTGTTATGTTATAAAATATATTTCTATGTTTTTGCATGCGTAAAAAAACTTCAAATATTTATAAAATCTTCGCTGTATTCTAATAAATTTTCTATTTTTATATCCTAACTGCCCAGAATATCGATGAGAATAATAGCATATAATTTGAAAAAAAAACTATAAAAATTCATAACGAAATTTATCAAACTTACGTTACAAAATTCTGAACTTCTTTCCTTGTACATTTACTGGAAAATAATGAATACAAAAACTTTTTTACGTTTGATCAAATTATAATAACGCTTTTAAAGTGAAACATGCAGAATGCATTCTTGCCCATGTCTCAAATGAATAAAAATACCATTTTAAAATATTTGGAGCGTTAATGTTAAAAAAAGTGCCTTTTTATTTTTAAGTATTCACCCATCTTTTTTATTTTTTTATTACAAATATTAATTATATTTTAGAATTTATTACTTTTTTATATTAGAAACTTATATTATACATTTATAAAAAGAAATGGAATTTTTTTTTTTTTCATTTGCATGTAAAGATTTAGTTTTCTGTTTATTTCAAAAATATATTTAAATTCAAGATACGATGCATTATTATTAGAAATGTACAGT
Organism: Trichonephila inaurata madagascariensis; assembly: GCA_019973955.1. Classification (NCBI taxonomy): domain Eukaryota; kingdom Metazoa; phylum Arthropoda; class Arachnida; order Araneae; family Nephilidae; genus Trichonephila; species Trichonephila inaurata. Next base: position 925,301 of record BMAV01020502.1, on the reverse strand, counting down.
TTGAAATCATCATTAACCCCACACATCCTGACTGTAATTTTTATGAAGCATTTTATATTGTTTGAACAACATTTTCTCCTATTTTTCTTCATACTTTGATGCAATGTTTTTGTAAATAATTTATTTTTGTAAGTTTTTTGACAAAAATTATCGTTATGAAACCATCCGTTTTGTACTTTTCCTTATATCAACATATGGTATAAAAAAAAGCATGCACAAAAAAGTATTACATTTAAAAAGCTATATCTTTAGAATTTATTTTTAAATTAATAAAAAAAAAATATCAATTCAATAAATATTTTCAGCTGATCAAAGTATCAGTCCCTATTGTGTGATCAAATTTATAATCACCCTTTTTTTTTAAAAAAAAAAATTCCCCATTGAATTTGTAGAGTTAGGTACTTAAATGATAAGGAGTTTATGTATAAATAAAAAGAATACGTATACCAAGTAATTCAGAATTTCTTATTTTGATATTTTTTTATAGATTTGATATGCAATCCAGTTTATCAGTTTGAACATTTAATTTGCATTTGATTATTCTTAAGCGTTGGCAATCAACAAGCAGATATGGCTTCTAAATGTTTGCCTTCTGTGACTGATTACTGAATAATTATGCAAGGTGGTGAAAGATAAAGGGATTAAAACTATCTATTAACGTTTTTTTTTCAATCAGAAAAAAGTTTCATTATTCATTTTGGTAGTATAATCCTCACATCATCATTATCTTAGTAATGGGTAATGCGAATCTATCATTTTCAGACACATAGATATTGCTTGTTAATCAATTTGAAGGTACATTTTTTAATGTAGAAATTAATGTAAGAAAGAATGCCAAATTTCTTCGAAACCTTGGCAACATTTCTTTTTAGTGTATTCTTTAGAAATGTAAAGAAAGATTGACGTTACATTAATTATACTTTTTTGAAAAAAACACTCTAAAAACTTTTGAAAGTTTAATTGTTTAGGTTTTCTTTTTTCTAGAAAAAAGTGTGGAAAGTTTAAATGTAAAGCAAATGATATAACTTCAGAACACCATACATTAATTCAAAGTATTTAATGCTTAAAAATTTATTCACTAAAAAAAATTCACCTCATATAAAACCTGTTTAAGAGGACGATAAATAAAAACTATTTTCCAATTCATTTATTTTCCTGCTGTTAACAACTCTGATTTATTTTATTCCCCTATTCTTATCACCATATGTTTAACCACATCAATGAAACTTACTGTACAGTATAATATTTATTAGATATAAAAGGAAGAAAAAAAAATATTTGAACACCTTTAATTAAAATTTGCTATTAACTTTATAAAAACAATGCTTTGTTTTTGAATAAATATTTTCCAGTCATTAACTAACCATTGTTGACTAAGTTACAAAATAATCTTTCATGTACTTCTTTTTATAAAATGTTTACCTTTCATTACACTTTTTCCGTTATATTTCGAAATATTAGCTTATGTGTATTAATTTTTTATAAAAAAAATGATTAGTAGAAAATATCAGAAGGAAAAAAAAAACTGCTGATCTTGACAAGGTAGAAAGTTTCTAAATTCAATTAAAATTTCAGTAGCGTTTAAGAGAGTTTCTGAAATTATTTGTTACGTGGCATATAATTTTAAAGATGTTTATACATGAAGTAATTTAGCAAGATTAATATTTATCAAAGTTTTAATAGACATGGTAATTACGATGTGTAACATTTATACAACCTCTGTTGAAAAAGTTCGGTGAATGACCTTAAACGCTGGTAATGGTGGAAATGTTAGCTAATTTCGCATGCAACTATATGTGCGTAATTGTTTAGACAAGAACTGTCTGTATAGTAAGGACATTTTGGTTATTTACGCGTAAGTTGGAAGTGCAGCATATAAAAAGTAAAAAGATGAATCAACATGTCAATACGCGATTTTGTTTTGTCTTAAAATTCGAAAGACCGCAAAAATTATCATGAAATGCTTTTAACGCTGCATAAACAAAGTACTGTATCTTTAAAGTATATATGTACCGCAGAATAGCTAATCTGTGGTTATATTAATCTGCAGATTAGCTAGGTAATCTGAAGATTAACGAGGGTGATCCATTAATGTGTGGAGAATTGTTTCATCAAATTACCTGGGTGATCTGCGAATTATCTAGACAATCTGCACATTACCCACTTCATACTCATTAAATTTCCCGTTACCCACTACACTCTTTTTAAACTGCGTATTACATACTGGGCACTCGGTAAAGTGAAAAAAAAAGTCTTTGGTGGGACAACACAGCAATGCTTCTGTACGCTTAAATTAAATGTTGTTTATTTATGTTTTGATTCCTAAAAAATTCAGTTAATACTGTAATTAAGGATATTGATATCAGTCAGCCCATTCAGTTCTGTTGAACTCTATAATTTAGATTATAATGCTACGATTGTGATATCGGTATATGCAGATATACTTCGTAATATTGTAACTTTTAACGTTTAATTGGCTTTTAGAAGATACTGGCTATCGTAATTAAATATATTATTAATTAATTCAAGGAGTCTTTTATCAAATACCTTTATTGTTTCTGCCACTTTGTTTCTAAATGCTTAGTACAAATTATTCTGGAATGTGAGTCAACGTTTTCTCTCAATCAAAATCCATTACAGAAAGGAATAACGATATGAAAACCGATAATGTGAAGATAACCTAGTTAAAATGTACCAAAACCTTGATTTCGCTCTTTAAATGAGCAAATCAGGTAATCTGCGCATCAATTACTTTAGAGCTTTAACGGTAACATAATGTACTAGTGGTACTGAAGGTATTGTGATGGATGGAGTTTTTTGACAATTGAGAAGATTCAACAAAACGTGACCATCGAATTGAAGTGGATAATCGCAAAAGGCGTATTCTCGTGTAGTTTTATACACAGTGCCTTGTACTTACGTAGACAAACATGAAAAATATAGGTCTGCAATTACTTAAAAAGACAATTAAACCTGAATATAGGCACGTGTGAATATTTTTCACAAAATTTGTGTTTCTCTAAATTTTTTGAATGAAGATTGTATATTGCTGAATTTATTAATGAACAAAAAATAGAGCTAAGATTATTTAATTACTATATATTCTGGCGTAAAACGCACATCTTTAACTCAAAAAGTAAGATTGAAATTCACGAGTGCGCGTCATACGCCCGGTTATAAAAGAAATAGCCTTAAAAATTAAGAAAAGGTGAGTATAAAAAGGGTAAATTTCTAAATATATCCAAACACTGATTTTTATCCCTTTATTTTTTTAAATAATGCCAATCTTGTTATTCATACTTTCATTATTGGATAACGTGAAAAGTTTGTCATATTCGTCTTCCATTATATCTTTAGGCACATCATCAAATTCTGTTTTATTTTATTTTCACTATCATTATTATCCTAATCATACATAAATAATCATCTTTCGTTTCATCTATCAGTGGTCTTCAAACTTTGTTGTCTCATGGAACCCTTAGAACCATAAAGAATTTTCGGGAAACCCATTCGATCTTTAGCAGAACATATTTTAGTAAAATATTTATATAAAAGTTTTTTATCTAAAAAAATTAACAGCATTGGATTTCTTATTAAACATTTTTTAATATAATGTTAATCTAATTTATTTATTAATATTATTAATTTGTGTACTCTACGTGTTCACTTACCCTTCCATTGTATTTAGCAAGTGAGATAACATTTCATAACACATTAATGTGCTTTAAAACACTTTTGTTGAGATTAATTCCTTGTAATGGTACCTGAACTCACGTATGCAAAGAAAAAGTTGTCAGAAATCACTTAAAAGAGAGAATGTCTGCCACCGAATTTCTTTAAGCTCCCCATACTTTTGGAAGATAAGACCCACGTTGGAAAAAACGGCATTTGATATTCGCGGTCATGCAAACTCCTTAGAGATTGTGAATGTATTTTAGAATTTCTCATTTACAATTTGCTTTTCGAATTACTGTTTTGACTCATGGAACCCCCAAGGTTCTGTGAAACACAATTTTAACGCCACTGATCTAGAGATTGTTAGATGTACTATAATGTTTTAATGACTTCTTAATTTCATCAGATGTAATAATACTCCATGTTTTTATTATCCAACTACACTAGATTTCAAAAATTAATTGTATAGCACATGAACACTTCAGGTTTCTTCGTAAGAAATGGTTCGCGTTATACGGCAAATGTACCAAAATCTTAAAAAGTACAGTGCGTGCTATACGTCGGAGCGTGTATTACCCCAGAATGTACGGTAAAGTAATTGTTTTGTGGAATTTACTGAATTTAATAAATGACATTTGTAAATAATTTGCAATTCTGCAAAAGAAAAAAAAAATCTCATTGACCTGTTGTGTAGGGGGGGGGGGAAATGACTTAGTAACTTACAGTTCCACTTATCTTTTTCCATTAAGTGTTTAATTTTTTTTTTGGAGAAAAAAATTAATGAGAAATACGTGTTTAATCTGGCTTTGAATATTTACTTTATTATTCTTTCGACCACAATTTTTATATTCAGTAATATCTCAAATAAAATATCGAAAACATCAGTAAC
>BMAV01020502.1:892361-915737 GCA_019973955.1 Trichonephila inaurata madagascariensis | reverse complement strand
ATGTTTGTTTTGAATTCAATGAAAAACAAACATTAAACTAATTGTACTTGTTCTATTTGTAAAACTCAGATAAAATTTCAAATTTCATATTTGGGTAAAGGTGTTTAAATATTAAGGGAAAAAAATTCTTCAAAAAAATTTTTTTAAATTAAAAAAAAGTTGTATATTTTATGCTTATACTTTTAAATAAAATGCATTTTGTATACAATGTACTTTTTAAGAGAAAGTTTCTGCAAAGAGCAAAACTTGGCAACACCGATGCGCGTGAACTGATTAGCTGAAAATACAAAATAGTTTTTATCGTGTGACTATGACATCACACGAGTTTTTGAATTGATTGGCTAGAACCACGTGGCTTTCCCTATCATGTGACTATGACGTCACATGAATCAACCTCATTATAATAAAATTTATATATATCGTACAAATGACTGTAGAATAAAAAGTAATACATATAGCTATGTAGTGTGGTTACTATATTTAAGAAATAATAATATAGTTTGGTTTAATTTTTAGACATTAAACATACTCTTGTTAGTTCTTCACAGAAAACGCATTGACAGATTGTTTGTTTGAGCTTAAATTTGCTACCGATATTAGTAGAAGCTCAACAAATTACAAGCAAAAAGCTTCATATTGCTTGTTATTATGTAACTTTTTTGTTCTTTTCCGTATTTTTTGTTATCGTTTTGTCTTGTGGAATAGAACCTGTACCATTAAAATTTACAATGGAATGATCACGAGTACTTAGGAAATGCAAGCGGATTGCTCATGCATTCAAATTATTGTATCTTCCACTATTCCCCAGTGCAAAATTTGATCGTTGGGAAGAGGGGTTCGTGGATTGCGTGACATATGTATGATGTCTTTCACGTTTTGGCAAGCAAACACGAGGAAACGGGTATTCTTGCATATGTATTTACAAACCCCCAACTGAAGCTTACAGGAAGTTAGAATGGAAAGCATGCTGGTGTCTGGGATTTTCCAATCAATTCTGAAACGCCACAACATTCACGTTTGTATAACATATATTACAGTCGGAAAGATAAATCGAAAACGCAAGAAGCTTTTATAGTTTCTTGTTCGGTGCTTAGCGTGTGAAGTATTGTGATTTCCTGCTCCATTTAGATTTAAGAAAATAATATTTATTCACAATTAAATGAATATATGTAGAGATATATCACTATCCCTCCCTAAACTTGTCATATGAAATCAAAAGGTCATGTTAACAAACTAAATGCTCAATTAATAATTGACATACTACGTCTGAAGTCTCCTATTGTAAAGATAGTACTTTTTTTGCATTTTTAGTTGTTAGAGCTTTTTTTTTTTTTTTTTTTTTTTTTTTTTGACAATTATGTATGAATTTTTAAGCAAAAAATCCATTAATCACTTTGTTTCATGCTTTCTAAAAAGACAAACCTAATAGTATACACTCATGAAGTTTTTGAATAGGTATCTTAACAGAAAATTGTTAGCATAATAGGCATTAGAGATGAACAATGAAAAATGGATTCAAGAAAAAATCTTCTCTCAATGGACTCTATATTAAGATTATAATCACTGATCATAATTGAAATTTTTTAAAGTTTATATTATTAAATATTAATTAAATAATAAATATCACAACTAGCATTCCGAGCTCTGGTAAAGATATATCAGAATATTTGTTTAATCATATGCTATGTTGATGTAAATGCAAAAATATATTTAAAAAAAATGAATGCGAATTTTTTAAATTATATACATTCTAAAAAGTATTATTCAAGCTAAAAGCTACTTTGAACAATTGTACTCAAAAATATATAATTTATTTTAAACTCATTTTTAGGATGCATGGAGTGTTGAAAAATAACCTTGGAAAGACCCTTAATTATAAAACTTACATCTTGTTACAGTTTTATTTACTTATTTTTCTGTCTGTATGTTATACCACTAAATCTCGAAAATCGTTAATTTGCATTATATCGAACTATTTTGCAAATTAACTGATTTACTCTATTAACATGTGACGTCTAGAATTTTCCACATTTTACCAAGGTAGTATGCACATTAACGGCCTCCATATCGTTAAAGTTCTTGTATAGCGTCACCGATTGCTTTTATTTCTTATAATTTGCGTACGCTGCAAGTGCGTAGCATAGCTGATTCCGTTTTAAAATTTATTTCTACCTGTTAACTCGTGAATTTATATGTGTGTGTATGTGGTAATTTTATAAAAGAGTTAAATTTAGCTTCTATTATGCAAGAAAGAGTCAAATTAGTGGATAGTTTTTTTTTTTGTTTTTTTTTAAAAGGCTTCACAAAACGCTTCAGCTAAGATTTAAAATATAATACTGTTTGAATGATTAAACAAAATTATACTTTTTTCCATAATTTAATATGTAAAGCGAATAAAAGTTTTCAAGAAGGAATAATAGAATTTTATAAAATATTATAAAATGCTTCAAATACACTAAACTATGATACATAAAAACACGCAAAGGCCGTGAAAAACTCACTAAGCCGTTGTCAGATGTGCGAAAGAGTGTGAAAAACGTTTTCATGCTGCATATTGTATTCTATTCATTTATCAATTGGCCAAGGAGGAAACAGACAGAACTATCAAACAATTAAATACTATTTCTTTATATACAAAAACATAACCCAAGCCTCCCCCCAAGAAAATGTGCTTAGATTTATGTTAATATTGTTTCATACGAATAAAAATTAATAATTGAAAAGTTGACTATTTTATCGCATTTCAACAGAAGATGCCAGGTAGACCTCATCGATTACCATTCTCAACCAGATGGAAAGTTTAAGTTTCTTCTCGTATATCAAGACCACTTAACAGAATTTGTATTAATGGAGCCACTCACAACAAACGGTAGGGTGTGAAGTAGCTTAAAACTTGCTTAATATTGTTCTCTTCGTTGGTGCTTCAAGTATGTTGCGTTCTAATAATGGACGTGCATTCTGCAATAAAATCTTAGAACGTATAACATAGTTGTAGCTAGAAATTAAAATGGTGAGTAGCAAACCTAAACATAGTCAAAGTCAATGAAGGGTGGAACAAGCGAATCAAAACATTGAAAAACTTAAAGCTGGCTGAAAACTAAACTAAACTCACTTTAACGAGTGCCTAGTAGGTAGAGTGCAGATTATCTAGATAATCTGAGAAATGAATCAATTTTCGGTACTTTAAATTATCTCACCTAGTTAATCTGCACATAATCATATAATCTGAAGAAATACTCATTTGTGCACTTAAAAGCAGTATATAAATTTATTACCTGTATTTTTCGGTGACACGGGCTTTCCCAAATAAGATCAGCTTCATAAAATGTAGCCATTAAAATGTTTATCTAAATATAAGCTCTAAACTATGAGGTAGTAATACACTTCAATTAGAAAATTATTATGTTTGTTACTGTTTTCTATTTTTTAATAAAAAATCATGATATTATCAGTTATACGATAAAACTGTGATATGGTCGCTCTTTGGTGACCCTATCTTTGATTGTCAGTATGAATTAGAGGTGTGGGATTCTCAAAATGAATAGACATTTTAAAATTCTTAATATGACTTTATTAATAATATAACTTAAATTTCTAATCATTTAGATAAATTTATATAAGTGAGAATCTAATGAACCAAACACACAGCGATAGTTTAACCGAATTGCGTGAGTTAGACCACTTTATCTAAATAATTATATTATTTACCTACTCTCAATTCTGATAATATTACAAGTCCTAATATCAAATAATCAGTCCTACCTTAATCCAAACTAAGATTCTATCATGGTACAGAAATACCTGGGCGTGCGTGCAATGGTATGCACTTTGTAACAAAGGCTCGATATATTGGTAACTTTACGATAGGCCGTCAGTTCACACTCGTATCTCTTCCAAACATAACTTTCCATAAATCGCCATAATGCTTACTGAAACTTCTGTTCTCTTAAAAGCTATCTTATTTGCATTTCATAATCGTATTTTACTTCTTGGATTTTGGTTGGAAAAGATTTGCCATTAATCTTGGCCGTCAAAGAACCCATAGATTAAGTTACAGAAAAGACGCGTGAGCCCGTCACAAAACTGATACTATTATTTTTACATTAAATATTACTTTTAATCATAATATTACTATATTACTTTTAAAAATCTTGAACACATGTAAAAATATGATTATGGTATATGCTGTGAGAGAAAAAAAATATCCATATATATATATATATATAAATTTGAGAATTAAGGTGTAATTCTATAAATATTTTACTTTTTATAGAAGATTATATTTTGTTTTTCTTATAATAAAACAGTGATAAATCTAAATCCCATATCGAGCCCAACGTATGGGTGGGGTCATAGGAAGTTTAGAAGACTACAGGAATATTCTTAAGTTAGAAACAAAATCAGACTAAAGCAAACTCCAGTGTTAGTTGAAAGAAAGTAAATGATATACTTTGCCTTTTAAAATCATATGCCTGCCATTGTTCGTCAATTTAAAAAGTACATTTGTTATAAAGTTATGTGGAATTGATTTTGAAATAATATCCAGCGTATCTTGAAAATTAGATTCTGAAAATGCTTTTATTTATTTTGTATTTCTGGAGTCTTTTTCAAGAAAGTAGCTGTTTTGATTCAGGTGTCTTCTGTCTATTAAAAAGGTTCGTTTTATTACTATAATTTTTTCATTTAGTAGAATCGGATGCATGTAAAAAATGGTAGGGCTTAAATTAATTACTTCATGATTTTTTTTTTGGATGAATTTATTTTAAATATTGAGATTTCCTAATTTCTATTAATGTTACCCGTGATTAGAATAAAAAGTCATTTTTAACCAGAAATGAGATAGGTAATTCACTTTCTTACACAAAAGTAAAGTACTTACCTCATTGAAAATAAGTACATTGTTAAAGAATATGTTTAATTTACATTGTATCTATATGAAATCAATCATAATCTAGCATGAATTATTCGCATTTGATCATTTTGAATTCAAACAAATAAACAGTTGACCTAAAAAAAATCTGCATGGAATAAATTGTGTACATATTGTAATTTCTTAAAGTCCTTATGATAACTAAGAACACATAACATCAAAATAAATAAGCTAATTGTATTATAAGACACCAGCTGCATTTATAATATGTTGGGAAAATTTTATTCTAACCCTTCTCTACCTTAAATTCTAGGAAGCCTTTCCAGTTGGCAACTGGCCAGTTGGGTCTCAGCATGATATCTTTCCTGACTTGGTCATTAAGCGATTGTATTTTGAACGGAAAAATATGCGGCATTTCAACGCAAAATCTATGACGTTACATTTCCTAGAATTGTTCCGAGAAGTATAACGGGTAACCATTGCTAGAATAACTTTTCAGAGACAATAAAAATGTCTCAAAATGTTTACGAGGAAATATTCTTCTAAGGTATATAAATGTATTTAATTATGTATCTCTTTTTGTATGAAAAATATAAATGAATTCTTGGGAAAAAATAAGGATATTAAATGACTTCAATGTGTGTCATCCTGTTCGATTTTTACATGTATATTTTACGATGTTTCGAACAAAATTATTTTGATGCGATTCTAAATGAAGACACAAATTAAAACTAAAAAGAGTCACAAAGGTCAAATTTTGCTTACAGTTAATATCTTTATGTGGGATTTGGAGCAACAACGGCTAATATCCCAAATTTTTGCTTTCACTTACCAAACTAAATATTTCATTAAAAATATACTTCCCCTCAATTTAACCAGACGTTCTTTTTCTTAAAAGAAAAAAATATCGATAAATTGTAACATATTTTAGATACTTAAAACTTGTAAAAAGAGAAATATATTCTACGGAATTTTTATTACACCATTAAATAGAATTATGTAAATATATATATAGATATATATATATACATATAGATTACAGTTTGGAGCACTGTACTAATTAATTCTACTAAATTGTTTAACATAAACGTACATCATCTTTAACATCTAAGAGAAACGAAAGTATTTTATGGTAATACCATTCCCATTTAAGCAGGAAGTATTGAATACACACAATTAGTTAAATTATTACAATATCATAAAACAAATATATTGCAAGTAGTTATCTTTCAAAATTCAATTTTCTTAACAGTTACTTAAGGCTAGTGATTCTCAACCATTGTGACGCGGCACTTTTATGTGCCTTCTAATTCTTGAAGTGTGCTGCAATTTTTTTTAAAAATCATTAAATATATTTTGAAAAAAAAAAGTAAAATCCGGAATCGAGTCATTCGACCATTTTTTGGAAATATGCTAAGGGTATACTTAACTTATCCTTTCCTGAATAGATAAATATAATAAAAATTAATTGGGTTCGTAATTCATTTGTGTACGGACACATCTATGTATGAATTAATCTTGAATGAATTGGTAAACAAATTTTGCATTGTAATAATCCATATTTAATTTCAAAACATTCGAAACAATAAATTAATTCATTTTTTATTTTAATTAGAGGCGATCACTCATAATAGCCAAAGAAGCTTTAAAAATGTTGTTATAATTTTCTACATTTAATTTGCTTGAATTCGGATTTTTAACATTAACAAGTATAAAAATTTTAAAAAATGAAGGTGGCATTATCAATTTTAGAACCAAATATGAATGAAATTATCAAAACTCTTCAAGCTCAAATTTCGCATTAAATGTATTCTAATAATTAAATCGTAATTAATTTTTCAATAAACATTGTGTTGTCTTTGTGGTAAATATTTTTAACATTGAAAATTATTACATAATGGATTATAGATAAGTACAATTTTTTCAAACCTATTTTATTGTTAATATGCTGCCACATTTTGAAATTGTTAAAAGTGTACCACTACAAAAAATTTTTGAAAATTTCTGATTTAGACTCTCAGGAATATCACAATAACTATTGTAGGAACTCTCTTATTAGAATTTTTTTATTAATTTTAGATAGTACATGCAATTGTAAAAGTGTTTATCTCATTTTTTTATATATTTATTTTGGGTGAAGAAGCATTTTTTTGTTAGGATTCTCCTTATGATGTGCCTACCAATCTAAGCATTTACATGAAGGAACCATTGAAGTTAAAGTCTAAAACTATATATACTAAAGAAAAATGATGCAACTTTATAATATTTTTCATATAGTTAAAAACTGGAATCACAAGCAATGAAATTAGTTTCTACCGTCATAGGCGCATTCAATTGAAAATAAAAGTCCAATAATAAATAAATGTATTTTTCTGATTTTCAACACTTTTAGTGTTTTATCATATTTTATCTTACTCATTAATTTTTTCTTCAAAAAAGTTTTTAGCACTTTCCTTAGATTTTTAGAATAGATAGAATGGCTGAACAAGCGACTATCACAGTAATAGTACTTTATTTCTATAAATTAACGTCATATTTTACTTGTTACAGTACTGTTGTATGAAACTGTATTGACACAAATAAGTTTCGTGTAAGTTCAAACATATGTGACTGGAATATATTTTGTTATGAATGATTTGGATATGTGTAGATAAATGTAAGAGACTTAATAGAGAGATAAATGTCTTACACAGTTTGAATATCAAGATATATATGTGTGTTCAACAGTCAACATTGCGCGGTCTCATAATAACGGATAGTAGTCTGCATTGTGCATTTTGAGCAATAACGAATTACTGAGTTGACTTGGACTTAAATTGGCTAGGAATGATATAAATGGCCAGACCACTAAATGTGAAAGTTCGAATTCTGTAATTAAGAATTCTTCTGAAGGAGGAATGGCCGAAAGGTTGTTGTTCCCCTTATGATGAATGATAATGAAAATATGCTGAACTTTACTTCTTTTATCACTAAAAAACATCTGTTTGCAAAGTTACATTACCCCCTTAGAAGGTCAATTATTTTGCCTGATGTGGTTCAGAAAAGGCAATTTTTTTATTACATTAGGTACGCATAATACGTAATAGAATGAGGAAATGGAAGAATTTTATTTTCATTTCTCCAATTTTAAAGTTTACACACTAATTTTTATTTTTTAATTGTGGAACATAAAAAACCTTATGTGTTTGTTTTTTATAAGTACACACTGCGTGCTATGAAGTCTGTTTCATGTATCTTGAAAGAGTTTCTTTTATACAAAAAAATATCATGTTCTTACTTATTTTTCAAACGGTTGGGGATTTTGTGTTTGTGATATGTATACACACAATTTGAAGTTTGGTGTAATACAAAGTCTTGCATGCAATCGGGACCGAAATATATCGACTCCTTTGGATTATTTTTTTCTATTTTCATTACTTCTCAAGCAACATACTGCACATTGTTTTGTCAATCATTGTTCTTTATCGAAAATTTTCAAGAATCTCAACTCCAGACTTCAAGGAAAATTTCTCGCCTTCTCCTCAAAGAAAATTCCGGATGAGAAGCATTTCAGGACAATAGACAAACCGCATTTCTTAAAAACACTAACAATAATAATCTCATCTTGGTATCCGACTACGTTCGGAACCGCGATTTTAAAAAAGCGCATAAATGGATAATTTTCAAGATGTTCAGTGTCACTTAGATTAGAATACATGTATAGAATTGTTTTACGGGCATTTTGACAAAAAAAATTATTTAAATACAATATTTTGTCTAAAAATTAACTTAGAATAACATTTTTTCCAAATGTTCTCCTTTCGTGAAAAATGCTTCTATTATAATAATATTTGGCCTGAATATAGCTCAGACCTCTCTACAGAGGCTCAACTAGAATTTTTGAAATATATAACTTAGAAGTGGGTTTATCCATATTTTACGACAACAGAGGGGAGCAATTTTAAGAAAAAAACGCCAGTAATTATTTCAATTGGTGGTAACTCTGAAAATATTGTGAATTTTTCACAAATTCTAGTTGAGACTCTATAGAGAGGTCAGAGCTATATACAAGCCAAATATTATTATAATAGAAGCATTTTTCACAAAAGGAGAACATTTGGAAAAAGATTATTCTAAGTTAATGTTTTGCTAAAATATTGTATTTAAAAAAATTTTTTTTTGTCAAAATGTCGTCCTTAAAACAATTTTATGCATGTATTCGAATCGGAGTGACACTAAATATCATGAGAATTATCCATTTATGCGATTTTTTAAAATCCCGGTTCCGAACGTAGTCGGATACCTTAAGAATTAAAAATACGTAAAAATCAAAGTTAGATTTAAGAACATTCCAGTGCCCATACAGGGTACGGGCAAACCGGTCACAAGGGGTTAATACAATCAACTATTAATTTATTTCTACTATGGAATGATATTTATACATTCGTTTGCTCTCTAAAAGTAAATGTACTTTCAGAAATTCGCAATAAAATATTATTTTGAATTTTATTTGTTAATATAAAGGAAGTAGTTTCTGCCAATGAAGGAATCTTTTTACCATAAGGGTTTGATATTTTTCATTACTCAGCAACCGTCCAGTTTCCATCCACGACATATTGGATCGCATTTCGAGTAAGATAATGTATGATTAATCTTTGTCGGAATCTTTTCTTGGTACTTCTCAGCTCTTCAAATAACATTTATATTTATATAAGAAGAGTTCTTACCACATTCTTCTTTTAGATAACTTGGGTATTTTCTACATTTATTGAGTTCTATGATATTATGAAATACTATAGAAGTAATATTTTTCTTTCCATGTGATTGTGTATAAAAGTACTATTTTCAGTAAAAGCAATATTTATTGATTAAAAAAAAAACAGCTGATCTCTAGATATCTAATGTTATTATGACAATGATTTTACAAAGCATACTTAAATTTTGTTTAGCTGAAGGAATGCGTAGATACAACTTACTTTCAGTAGACATTAAATTGTAATTTGGGGAAATGGAGACAAATATCAAACTTTTAAAACTATTGAAGTTTTATAAATTAAAATATCTATACAAAGGCTAAAAATTGGGATATTTGGGGGCTAACCATTGGGATATTTAATTCTTTCTTTCGTTTTTGTTTGCTATGATTTCAAATTTTATCGTCCCCATATATTAATTTCCAGAAATTATGACTCTTGTTAAATGCTCTAAGACTGCCAAAATAAATAAATATTAGTATTTATTAGGAGTTTTCTTTAAGGATGGAATCTCTAAAGTGGAAATTTATTCACTGAAATTGAAAAAAAATACATTATGTTTTTTAGAATAAAAAAGCTTAAAATAAATATTTAAATTTTTTTAGAGATATTATAGGCATAGTTATTATATCAAGATAAAAACGGATTATTTTTTATCCATTAGAAGAGAAAAAATAGTAGTATATCACTATTACCACTGGATCAATTCATTTCTTCAAATATTGCCCAGATATTCCTTTAGGAACATAAATTGAAAGTAAAGTTAAAACAATAAATGCAGCTACTTCAGGATAAGACAACTACTTACTTCCCTAAGATATTATGTCATATTTTATTAAAATCTTTTTAACAAGTAGAAATGCTTACATCATTATTAGAGATGCCAAAAAGCCAGTAACACTTGATTTTGAATAGAAAAATAACTGTAGATGTTTTATTTCATGACTAATCTAACCCAATGCCTTTATTAGAAATATGTCAATACATATCAGGTTTAGAAAATAAGTAAAAAAAGAAAATAATTACTTCAAATTAGAATACAAGGCAAAACCCTTTGTGTTTTAATTTTGGTTTTAATGAGAAATGCTTGTTTTTTAGAGTTATCTTACAGTACCAGTGCATCAATGTAAATTTAGAAATTTTTAAAATTTTAAATGAGATTGAAATGCGTGTTATTCTTAATAAAATACGTAAAAGTTTAGGAAAAAATACTTAAAACTTAAAATTGAATATTTCTATATCCTATAAATGACTTAAACATTCTTATTTGTGTAACTAATCATATAATAATAAATGCAAGTAAGTTATAAATGATATATTTCTGCAATCCTTAGTTTTGTGATGACTCTATCCGCGTCCTTCATAATAACATGTCCTCTTGGGATATTTTTGGTATTTTGATTATATTTTATTCGCAACGAACCCTCTGTAAAAGAAAAAATTATTATTTAAATTAGATATGCTATATATGGTCTAGATTTCAAGATTAATTTAAAAAAATAATTAAATGAATTGAAGAAAAAAAAAAGTTGATCGCGTGGAATCGAACCCTAACCTCCAGCTTAGAAAGCAGACGATTTACCAATCAAGCTACGAACTCGTTGCGGAAAATTAAAATTTAATTGTATAAAAGCTAAGCATGAATTTCGAAGGCTGATTTCTCCGAATTGACTGGCCATTCGACGGAGTTACATTGGGGGGTGAACACCCTAAAAGAGTACTACTATTATGCCAAGTCTCGATCCCAAATAAATTTCCTTAGTCGTGCCCTCTCCTTGTAAGTGAGACTAAATATCATAAACATTATCCATTTACACGCTTTTGCAAAATCACGGTTTCGAACGTAGTCGGATACCTTAAAGTGATAAGTTCAATAAAAACAGTGATATAATTGTACTGCCCGCAAGTTCATATTTATTTAATAAAAAATTGTTTGACACTGAATTTGTATTCAGCACAAATCATACAACAAGACTCTAGTTAATATTTAATACCGCATTATAAGTTGTCGAGACAATTTTTTCATTACATTTCTTTCAAGCATTTTTAAATTTTTTTTCATTTATTTATTTATGTTAAACAAATCAAAGGGAAAAAATACATTCTTACAAAGCATTCCCTTTAAACTATCATTCCCAGTTTAAAATCCCACGCTTAAGTTTTGTTTAAAGTTATATGTGTTACGCTCACGCGTGAATAGAAAGAAGAAACCTCTTTCGTGGAATTTATTTTCAGCCAAATGGTATTCAACGTTGATCTATAAGTAAAGTTAGGCGAGTCGAGGCTTTCACCAAACTTTTTTTTTTCTTTGAACCACTTACCATTGCCTATTGGCCTGCAAGGAAATACAATACAACGATGGGAATCGATTGGTGCAAAACAGAGTTACACAATTCTTGGTGCCTAAAAGAATGTTTTACTGAGCCATCCTCGATTGCTCCTTTCAACTTTCTAGACGTGCTTTAACTGAATTGCTGCTGCGTGATGACACGTGGTTAAGAAACGACTTTGAATGCTATCCAAATAGAACGCATGATGGGGTTTTCACTCTATACTAGTATACAAAAACAGGATGAAGAACTATTCTTAGAATATTCAACACAAATGGACCCAATTGATGAAACAAAAATTTACGCAAGGTTTGAATTTCAATATATCTTAAGCAATGCATTCACTTCTTCAGAAATTGTGTTACTATCAGATGAATTTTAATGAAGACTGGGTTTAGTGTTTAAACTGAAGAAATTGTGTGCGTATGCATGATTAATTTCATCTTTCTAGATATTCTATATGCGGTTTCAGTGAAATTTCTTGGAAATATAGCTACCATAAGTTATAAAATATAGTTTCATTGAAATTAGAACTCAGCGAAACAATAACTTTCCATGCACCGAATGTTTATTCAGGAATATTTTATTTTAAACTCGTACTTTTTCTTATTTTTACTTTTATATATGTATAATATAATAAAGTAAATAAATAAACATAGTGAATATCCAATGAAACAAAGAATGGAAAATTAATTGATTTGATAACCGAGAAGTAAAGTATAATAAGTAAAAGTATAAAAGTAAAGTATAAAAATATAAAAAGTAAATTGACCAAAAGGGAGAATTATTGTGTTTTCCAGAGCTGTCACTGATTTAGGATAGTGAAATAGAGTTACGCTTGCTATAAAGAAGCCTAACCTTCCCTTACAGTAGAAAATTTCTGCACAATAATGCAAGAAATATTATAAGCAAATCAGAATTGAAAATTGAAGTTAAGCCTAATAATAGCGCGAAAAAACTTACAATACTTTAACAAACAATTAATCTTATAGAAATGGCTGTTGTAAAATTTTTTTAAGCTATTAATAATACAAACACACACACACACATTATATATATATATATATATATATATATTATTTTTTAAAATCAAACTTTGGTATTATTAAAAAATAAATATATTCTTCTAAAGAAAGAAAACGATTAAGTTCAGTATTGTTTGTAGTATTTTGATGGAATTATCTCATTTGTAATTATTGTTTTATTCTATTTTAAGAGAAAAACAAATTAGTATATTATCACCTATGTAATTTAGTATATTATTAAAACATATAACCTTTCAACTTATATATTCAAAAATTCATGCATTGGAACATATATACTTTTTGCAGTTCCAATTTATTTACCAACCACATATTTATCAAACACCTGTTTTTTTTCCTTCTGCTGCATAGCTTAGCTTCTTTTTTGATTAAGTGGTTCCCAGCCACATTAATGCTTCAAACTAGCCGACTAATGATTTAACTTTAACATGTTTGACTTCAAAAGGCATTAGGTTTTCCCTTAAAAATTCTTGTTGCTTATAAATTATACTATTATACATTTGAATATTGCAACAGTGGTTAAAATGACAATATATATGCCAAGGTCAAGAATAACACACACATTCCGATTTGAATTTCTTAATTACTGCCAGGAAGTCCAAATATTTGTATATATGTTTCATTAGAAGTTTAAATATTATTAAACTTGTATGAAGTTAAATTAGAAAGCCACGTTTATTATAAGGAACTCAAAACTAGTTAATTCTGCATTGCATCTACTTTTATTAACATGTTATTCTATTATTCCTACTTGCAGTATAATATAAGCATATTTAGGCTTAATTTACTTTTACCTTGCTGTTTATTTTTACATTTTTTGCTCTATTTTTATTGGAAATTTAAATATAACTTGGTATTTATTTTCATCAACTTTTTGTGTTTTATGCAAGTAAATTAGCAATTAATAAAATTTTGCTTGTGTCAGAATTTAAAGGAGAAAAATATTACTATATCTTCTTAATTAGTTACATACTTTCAGAGCGGAAAAATCATATCATCTTGTTTCAATACTGCTTTTAAAAATAATTATATAAGTTTAAAGAGCCGTATGTTTATCTAGTATCCAAATAAATAAATTAAATAAATAATTACGACTGACTGGATGTTACAATAATCATACATAAGATTCCATTTATGAGTTTTAAATATCTAAACTTTACATTATGAACAACCACATTAGTAATGAATATGTAGTGTTCAAGGAGTGTGTATCAAATATTCATGAAATTTCCTAACCTTATGATATTCGTGTCGGTTATTTTGACATGAGCATCGTTAAAATTAATACTAGGCCCTGTGATTTCACCATTCACACTCGATTTCAGCAATGCGTAATAAATGTCAATTCATTGGCGTGGGAGTATGATTGATTGCTCTTCATTCATTCACTTTTAATCTGATCAAAGGTTTGAAACGGTACTATGAGGTCGTACATATAGTTAATAAAGATCGATAAAATCTACACTTCCATAATACACCAGGTAGCCGAAAACAAAACGTATTTCTTTTATTTACGTTTAATTATGGAATTGGATGACACCGATCAATCGATCATTGTTGTGTGTATAAAATAATGGATTTAGTACAGATTGGCATCAGTTTGCTGTGATGAATTCCTCTTCAGAGCTGCACAAAGATCAATTGGTTTATAAAATTTTGTTGCTATATTTAAATGAAAATAACAGTAATCGATGAGGTTCTTAACATTTTTTATTTCCACAAAATATCAAGTGAGGTATTTGAGACCTAGTTTTATTTAATGGATAATCTTTCTATTTTTACATTATTGTTTTCTTTCTTCTTTAAAATAAGAGCATTAGTGTGGATCATTTTTTTTTTCTTTTTTAGAATTTCAAATCCTTCTTACGCTGAAAAGATGTTATTTTATACATAGATGAAAGAAAAATAAATAAAATAAAAAATTAATCTTTATGTTAAGTGCTACAACAAGGGGAATAAAGCTTCGATAATTGCGCTTTTTCATGGTAAAAGGTTAAAGTAATTTTTTTTACAGAAACACAGATATTTTAGTACTTTTTAAAATTTACTGTGATGAAAGGACACCAACGAAATAGTTACAAGAAAAAAAAAAAACATCAGGCTAATTTATCAGCTTCTTTAATATTATTTTTTTAAGGAAAAACCTACTGTCAAAATGACAGTGCACGATTAAGCGGAAGATGTAAAAAGGCTTGAATCGGTCTGATTCAACGATTCAAGGTGAGAGAGCTACGATTAAGAAATGTTGCAATGTACATTATATTATACACTACTCAGCATCGGTTATCAATAATCATCACTTTTTGTAATTTATGTTGTCGAAAAATAATTCTATTTTGAGTCTTAAGGTGACTGCCTACCTTCTGACCCGTTTTTCTTATAAAATCAAATTTTTGAAACAAATTAAGTGTTTTTAGGAAAAAAATAAAAAAAAAAATCTGTAAATACATAAAGTTTTTTAAATAAATCTTGTACCTTTAGAAAAATTGGTTGTTTTCAGGGAAATTTTACCAAATTTTTACTAAAACGCGTAACACTGTATAAAAATTTCTAATGCAATTATCATACTTTTCTTTATACACAACATACATATTACGGTGCTCTTCAAAATGAAACAAAATGTAAGACAAATATTAAAATACAAAACAATTACAGACAGTTATACATAATAGTATGAAAATTTTGATATTTTTTAAGTTTTTTCTTTATAAAAACTACCCTAAATGAAAAAAATATATTTAACCTACAACAAAAATTATGGTCCACTTTGGGAAAAATAGTATAATAAACATTCTCGCAAAATTTCAAAACGTTATCTGGTTTGGTCTTTCAAATATTATGTATCTGGTAAAGAGTTTCTTTCGAAAACATAATTTTGAGAAAAACGCATTTAAAGTTTTATCTTACTGCCCTTTTGCATAGAGGGATGTTTTTTAAAATCACTATAACTTTATTTCTATTTCGCGTAAAGGAAAAAGAAAAACTGTTTTGGAAAGAAAAGTGTTCAAACTACAAGATTTTGAAATAAAAAAAGTGCTTTATGTAGACGAAAAACGACATTTTCAAGGTAGACAGTCACCTTAATTTATGTCACAAAAATCAGGTCTCTTTCCATTTTTTCAAAAATTCAACCCCTTTGTGGCAATATTAAACTTTTAAATTATTTTTTTAAAACAAATTTTCACCTAATATCCATACATAGAACATCTGTTCCGTATATGTAGGTTCCAATTAATAATAATGTTTTTCCCCATATATTCGTGATCCACCCTATTCACCAAGTAGCCCATCATTCATTGGCTCCTAGGTTTTCCCAGTTTTTGACTGAGTACTAGGTGAATGATTCAAACAAAAATTTCCAAAATCTTATGTATATATTAAACAATTTACCTGAAACACTATTGAATCAAAGAAGTACAAAATGTTAATCATGTAAGCTTTTTGAAACTCTAGTGCTTTGTAGGTTTCGAAACATATATCAAACATTCCAAAATTCCATTTATTCCATTTAATGAAAAAGAAAACTTACTAAAAGATTTTTATATTTATTGTTGTATTTATTAAAGTGTTTTCATTATCGAAAGTCCTAGAAGTCTATTTCGTAAATTTCAGTTTGGGGCACTTAAGCCCTTCTAACTTTCATCTTTTATATTTACTCCTACTGGGACTATTAGGAAGAAAGAGGGTGGATTTGAACTGTTATTTCTGGTATTTGTGCACATAAAAAAAGACTTTTTGTTATCCTTCAAAACAATAAATCACTCTAACCACACAATCAAGTGCTAAACTAGTCGAGTTTGTCTATTCTTTCACTTCGATTCACGGATGTGTTATAGGAAAAAGTAATAAATTGGAAAAGGTCGAATTTTATTAGGCATTCAATAATAGTATTTGAAAACAATGCCATCGTATGTGTCATGCATTTATTATACTAATTTCTTATTACATGGAAAAACAATTGATTGTAAGCATTAATTAACATCTTAAGTGCCGTTGGCGTATATATCTGTCTTGCTCAACCGGCGCGTTGAGTGCCTCGGACGTATATATCCATCGTACTAAAGTAGGATTATTTTCTTTGCTCTGATATTAATCCGAAAGCGTAGGAATGCAATGAAATGACATTGGCAGTTTTTGTGAGGGATTTACTTATTTCAGAGAAAAATTTGCGTATTTGTGCCTTTTCTTCCTCCCCCCACCAATACATAGCAAATGCGCACCTATGTGAAAAACGGTGGTACTGAGGAGCTAATCGTGTTGTTTTCCATCGGCAGTTAAGACATATGCAGTTTATACAAAAAGAAAAATTGGTAGTCTGAAATTTTCCGCATTAAATTAACGGAAAATTAATAACTGATATAAATGGTCATACCACTATATTATTAGCAAATATTATACAGTTATAAAAAATTTTTATCATTTCATCTGAAAATTTAAGTACATTAAAGATTAATAAATTTCTTATAAAATAAACGGATGACACACAATAAATAGTCTTTTCTTGCAAATAAGGTATTTTAAATGTCAAGAGTTTTAAAATAATAAATGTATTTTATTTTAATTAAATTAAGTTTCCTTTTATAGGGATTTATGTTGCATCTGTTTAACAAATAATTTGTTTTGAGTTCACATTTAATATTATGTTTCATTACTTTAAATGAGACTTATTATTATTAAAATATCCACATATAAAAATAACAATATCACAACGCACTTAAAATATTTAATTCTGCCAAGAGCTATTTATGTTAATCAAAATCGGTACTTAGAACAATTGTTATGCTTTCACTGATTAATTCGTTAGGGTATTTCAAAGAGCACAGCCGAAAAAATAATTTAAATTTTATGAAGATATATCTGAGATATGCATTGAAATTTCTTGATATATTTCCATTATTAATATAAATAGAAACTATTTCAATCACATCTGGCATCAAAGCCAATGCAAATATTCAAAATATGATTAATATTAAATATTTTTGAGCATTAAATCTTGAGAGATATTTTGATTAAATATTTCAATTATGCATATCGGTTTCTTTTTTGAATTATCTCATTCGTGATTTTTATCCATTATTTCATTGAATAGGTTGTTTATCAAATTTAGCGTCCTATAGTCAACATCATTACATTTTCACATGAAATTTATAAAAAAAAATGTACTGCACTTAGTTATAAATATGAAGTAAATAATTGATTCTTCATCTACTGAGATGAACCGAAATAATTACATAATTAAAATTTATGCAATATTCTTATTGATATCAATGTGCTACTAAGCACAATGGATAAGCTTGGAATATAAAAAATAAAAATAATATATAAAAAAAAGGTTCTTCTAATTCAAATTAAGTAGTTTTTTAATTACATAAATTCATTGGTATTGCATATTTCGTTTAAAAAAAGTTCTTTAAAGGAAAATGGCATTATATTTGGTTCTTCATTATAATGCAGAAATAATTATTATGCATGCCATACAAACATTATTAGAGATACATACTAAAATAAACAATCCTAACGTGTGTTATTTAATTTCAAACAATTAAAGCACAATCAAAATACACAATTCTTTTGATTTTTGTTATTTACATTTTACATTCAAAATGGTCTTTTAATAAAAAGAATAAACTCGTGTGGATAATTTATAAATATACTTTAAGAATTATACTTACACTAAAGTTTTTGATTAATGTTGAAAGAAAGGAGTGACTTATAGGATCATTGTAACTTGCTTTTTCGAAGTTTTAGTCTAAACTTAATTGATTTGCTTTAACAATTTAATAAACATACACCGTCCTATTAGCATTTAAACAACAAATATGTTCGCCCAAAACCAGGTGAATACTTTTTTAACAAAAAACCTGTAATAATTCCTTCATTGCCTTTTCAGTTTCTAAAGTTCTTGATACAACTATTGGTACCGAAAGAAACAAACCTCCCGACTTTTTCGTATTTTACGATATGCTCTACGCTTTCATAAATATCCCTTGTTCTTCTTCTACTGACATAACAGTCCTGGGTGGGTTAAGGCCCTCTAAAGAGCCCTCTTCCATTCTGATCTCCGTTTAGCAACAGAGTTCTCTAGCTAGTCACTCTTAAAACTTTAAAACCATACTCCACACAATCAGCCCATCTCAATTTGTGCCTATTCCCAAGTTCTAGTTCCAATAGGTAATTGAAAATTTTGAACGTCAAGGATGAGGAATCCATATGGCAGATGTGGCCCGCAAACCTCAAACGACCAATGCTGATGGATTTAATGACATCTACTTCCTTAAATAGCTGATATACAAAACTTTGTCGTTGCCTCCGCAATCCATTCTCATTCGCTGCATGGAAGATAATCTAAAAACTTTTTGCTCAAAGATGGCTAACTGTTCAGTCTGTGATTTATTCAGTCTAAGTTTCAGATCCATAGGTAAGTATGGAATTACGATCGTTTTATAAAGTGTAATTATTTTGTCCTTTAACGAATTTTGACTTTAAGATAGGTCTTAGACCATGAAGTCAGGTCAGCGATTAGCAGCAATAATGTGACTTTTAATTTCAGCACCAAAATCTCTTAGAATGTTAATGTTTGAGAACAAATAAGCAAATTTAGCAACCTCTTCGAACTTATAATTTTCAGTCTGCAAATATTTGAAACCTCCTGGAGTTTTTGAAATTGCATGTATTTAGTTTTGTATCCATTAATAATTAAATGCAACTTTTCAGCCGACTTTTTATAGGCTAGATATGCCTCTGACAAAGCATTTTTAGTATGAGCCCTGGTTAATGTATCATTGGAATAAGTAAGGATTTGTATTCTCTTCGTGATCCATCAATGTTTAAAGAAATATTTTTTCAGTTATGTACCAAGTTTAATTACCTCAAAAATTAAACTAACAGTTAATTGATTAATTTAGGCCTCAACCTTTCTTGATATAATCAGCAGTTCTAAATCGCATTAGAGAAATTTAATCATGTAAAAAAAAAGAAATATGACTAGATTTTGGATGGTGTTATAGCGTATCCGAACACGTTCGGAGTACTTTTTGACAAAATAATATATTTAAACATTATAATTGCTTTTTTAGAACTCAATACCAATGAATACTAATATTTAACCAACAATATTTAATATAAATTACCTAAATTTCACAAAAATCACAATTATAAATGAAATTTTAGCAATATATTTGTAAAACTTCAAAGAAATTAGAGAAAAAAGTAATAAACTTATATTAGTAAAAGTATTACCAAAACAAATTAAATTAGATGCATTTATCTAGAGAATGTACTAAAATTTTAATGTTTTATTAAAATTTGAAAATTTTAGAGCTGATTGAGTAAACATTATAAGAAGTCACATTCTTTATGAGACCATTATTTAAATAACAAGCCCTAACTCAAAAAATATTCATACAATAAGAAATATTCCAGTACATTCTCTAGAAAATATCATAAATATCAGGTTCAAAAAGTTTTATAGAAATACATGTGTAATATTTTGATTAATCAGACTCACCATGATAGATTTCGAACAATTTAAATACCCACTTCTGGTATATCAAAGACCCACTTCCGGTTTTTCTAACTTAATAAAATTGATTGTAACTTGGCCTTTAGGTAGCGTAGAAATAAAACAAAGTATGTTTTGTAAAGCCAAAAAATAGCTCTATTCAATAAAATAGAAAACAATAATATCTGTATTGACCGAATTTGATCATTTTTAACGTGTTCGGATACCCAGCCATATGTATTTCTCTCTCAATTAGGACTACAATATTCTCTTGGGAACTGCTTACAGAGGACGTATAGGAGAGAGAGAGAGAGAGAGATTTCCTGTTACTTATTAAACTTAACAGTAAGTATTCAAAAAAAAATAAAGGGTATTCGACTTTTTTTTTAAATGAAAAAATAAAGAATCTCTCAATGTCGATTATTCATTACCATCCACCAATTAATAGTATCTTTATTTATTATTTCAAGTGCATTTCAGTTGATATGTTTTACACAGTTAACTTCATTTACATTTTCAGTAAAGTCTCGAAACCTCGGTCTAATGTAGACCGAAAGGTGACCGAGTTTGTGAAAAGGCTGGGTTATCGAAAATGGGATTATTAAAAAATAAGTATGAATGTTTCCTCTGAACATTTTGTACTGCACTTGTATATATTTTTTTCTTGACAATACAACAGGTAAACTACTCAAATACCTTTAAAGGAAAAGTACGTTCTTCGTGAAGGCATAGAGCATTTACTACATAAAAATGAAAATTAATGAATACATAAGGTACAGTAATTTATCTGATCTGACGCAATACTTCACGAAGGCGTAAAATTGGCGATAATGAAAATTAGGTAGCCAACTTTGCAGAAAAATGGCTACTTCTTAAAGTAATGCGTAATGTCGAGTTGCATTCCGTACTACACTTTGGGCTTTGCTACTTCGTCATGAAGAAAAATAATTTCATTACCAACGCACATTGTTCAGAATTCTGAAGGGCGATTTCAACAGCCTTTAGTCCTTCACTAAATAATATTTTGGGAGCTTCTACGGTGTCCTCAATGTTAACGTGTACATCGTTTTTCTGCATTTTTTCATTAATTTTGGCAAATATGGCTTTTTCCGACCTGCAAGGGGGGACAAGTTATCAAGATTACCGGGTTATCGAATGCCGAGTTTTCTAAACCTTTCGGTATTAAATTGACGAATATGAATCAATTCATGTCCTGCAAAAATGTTTCTTTAGAAAAGAATGCTCATATTTAACAACAGAGAAAGCAAGTTTTACAAATTAGAAAATGTATAACCAAATTATTTCAAAATTAAATTAGAATCTGCGAACACACAAATAAAAACATGTATATATGCACCTCTAAGAAAACAGTTTTGATGATATTTTATGTTTTAACTGCCTTGCATATCTTATTTATAAATATTTTTCGATTCTTTTTTTAAATTCCAAAATTTATATAATTAAGATCTCTACGAGGTTTTCTTGACTGAGTCTTAAAAAAAGTATTTATTTCCTTCGTGTAAAGTGCATCTTAATATTTTGTATGATTCAAAAATAAAGAAAGTTTGTGAACTGATACAAGGTACTTTATATGACAATGTGTGTGTGTGTGTGAATATTTGCATTTCAAACTGTGTAAGTTGAAATAAAAAGAGTGATAATAAAATATAATTGAGACTTTCATATCTCTTTCCATTAAAAGAAAGAAGAAAATGCATTATGAATAAACTTCCTATTTTTGAAATTTAAAATTTATATAAATCTAGAACATTTCAATAAATAAGCAAAATATTGTTTAAGTACTTCAAAATTATAAAGCGTTTCTGAAAATTTAATAAATGAAAGGAATTAAATGTGCCTGTATAAAAAAATATTATATAAAAATAAACTGTTTGGTAATTTATTTAGAAAAATTAATCTTATATAAAACTTAAAAACTACAATTATGAACTACAAATTAAATAAACAATTTTAAATTCACTAATAACCATTCAAAAACTGTTAGCAAACTTATATTAACTTATAAATAATATAAAAAACATTTTTATATAATATAATTAGTTTAATAAAGCTTCATTTACTTAAGTCAAATCTATAACTTCTTTCCATTAATTATTATAAAAAATTGTTTATGTACATCATTAAAATTCTGTTTAAATGTGTTGCTGTGATAATTTTAATTAATTAAAATATATTATCTGAACTTTTTAGATAGCGTTACTAAATGATTTTAAAAACATTTTTCCTGAAAATGATTACTTTCATTCAGATGATTAATTAAAACTTATGATAATCGAAAAAAAATTCCTGTGAATAAAAGTATTTCATCAATAAATGTTAAATGTATTGTATACAATAGCGAAATACTGTAATAAACTTATTTCACTTAATTGTACAATTATCAGTATCAGGTAAAATATTTTGAAAGCTGTTTTCGCGCAATTGGTTAAGCCCACTAAAATTAATTTTCTTAGAATTTAACGATATGTAATTATTTTACGAAACATGTTAACATTTTATGGCCAGTTACGCGTTTCTAAATATTTTTCTGGAACTTTATTGCCTTAAGAATTTTTTTTCTTTATTTTATGAGTTTTGAAAAGAATATATTCCGCAAAATTATCAATACAAAAAATACAATCGTATTCAGAAGCATTCTGTGAGCAATATTTCTAAATAAGGGATTGTAGTTTTCATACTACAACTTCGAAAAAATGTACACACTTCATGCATTTTCTACAATGTAAAAATATTACATACGGTTTGATGAAAAATGTTTTTTGATAAAACAAGCAATGCGGAGAAGATCACGAAATCCGTCGTTCACAATTGCATCGAGACACTTAATCAAAGCCACAGATGATAACGATATAGATTCTGTATTTGACAGGAATAAGAC
>BMAV01020502.1:878736-892351 GCA_019973955.1 Trichonephila inaurata madagascariensis | reverse complement strand
GCCACAGATGATAACGATATAGATTCTGTATTTGACAGGAATAAGACTTTCAGTTCAATGTCTACTTGTACATAATGTCTGCCCTTTGGAATAGTATTTCAGTCAGGATAGTTTGACATATTGGTTGTATCACGGTTTTTGTGTTGGGATGAAAAACTGAAGTCACTTTTCTTAGATAAGTGGTAATTCCAAAGTTCAATTCCAAAATGGTAAAACCGGTGCAGCAATATTGCTTTTTTCGCATGAAAACGATTCATGTCTGCTTAGAGTCTTCCTTGAATTATGTCTACAGGATACTTTTCAAGTTATAATGCCTGGTATCCAGTTATATGATGTCCTAGTGTAAAAACAAAAGACTCAAATGCAGTACGTAAATTCAGGACATACTAGATAAAGCAAGAAAAATAATTTTAGATTGCTTATTTTAAGATCTCACACACACCAACTTAATGAAAATAAATAATTACAATACGGTGTTATCAATCAAATGTGTGTTTTAAAGCCTTCCGATGAAATATTTAGTTATAGCTTTACCTGTAATATGTATTTTTATTTTTATATTCGGAAAAGGAAGTATTTCAATTTCAACACTATTTAAAATGTAAAAAGACAACAACGGGTTTCATTTAGAATTCAGTTTTATTTCACTATCAATTTGAAGAATATATATATATATATGTAATGATTTTCGATTTTGCAGGAAAATAAGTTGTATATTTAAATTATTTGTTCTCTATTTTTCCTAATTTTATCAAATGGTCTTTTCATGAACGTCAATTTAATGCTGTTTCCCATGATATCTGTTTGAAAATTGTAGCACAAAAGTAATCTTCTCAATGTATATTCAAATCAATAATTTTTAGGCTAAGAAGTAAATTTTAATAATTATAATATATACTAATATATAAGATATGTGTAGCATATATCTATGCAAAATTCATATGAAACTATTTTTAAAGTACCCCCTGGAACATAATCATATAGACCCAATCACATCTGGGTTGTTTATTAACTAAACATTTTTACGTTTCTCTTAGGAAATACTTTTTGCGTGATTAAATGATTTCCAAGTATTATTAATCGAAAATTACAAATACTTAAATTTATACCTGAATTTTATTTGCCTTGAATATAAAATGAATAATTTGTGAGTACAAATAAATTGGGGGAAATATCAAAATTAAATTCAGTTTTAAAAATTATTTATACAAAATAAAAAAAAAAGTAAAGATTTAATAAAAGTTAATGGTGGGTAACAAAAGTGTTTTTATAAAGCAACCAGAAAAATATATCTCCTAATTTAAAAATAGCCCAGCTGAAAAATGTATCACATGTTTTTTAACAGCTAAATAAGAATATGATGAGCACTCAAAACTTGGAAGTGCATGCATTTGGACAACAGCAAGAAATACAGTCAAATGACTCTTTTTGTCATGGAAAAGATGCCCAGCAGAAACAATTATTATGCTGACTGTACCCATTTGTTCTGATGATCATGTCTTTAAACATCAAAAAGTTGTAAAGATTTTATTTACGCACATCTAGCTATGAATAACCACGTTTTTATATCATTTTTAGTCATTTCTTAATATTTCTCCCCCAATTACTGCAATTTTAAGTTTCATACTTTGTTACTTCTTTCGCATGAGAGATCTCTCCGTACCTCACTCGTTACGATAAAGAAGAGCTTATCACTTCAAAAAGCTTAACTCTTATTCCCCTTTTACCACCCTCAAACATTCAAGTTTTTTTTGCCTTCTGCAACCCCTCTCATTATTTTTATGGGCGGCGACAAGGCTGGTCGGTATAATTGGGACAGAATAGGGGTACAGTTATAAGGCTTAGTGTCTCAGAGAATCTGACGAGGTCCTGGCACGCAAGGCTTAGAACAATTTTCATGATAAGAAAAAGATAATCCAAAAAACATGATTTGAGAGCAAAAAACTTACGATGATGCAGTTTTTGAACAGTTGCTCTTTCTCTCTTATCTTACTTGTTTTTGTTCTTTTAAAAATTGTGAAATGTAGTATATTTTTGATGGTTGATCAAAACTGAAAAGCAATCTTTATAATTCTACTATTAGGTATCAATTGAATAAAGTAAAATTATTTGTTATCAATTCATTTCGAATTTATTTTTATTTTTTCGTCATGTTACATTATGTTATTTTTTTATACAAAATTACAATGTTTCCTTACTATCACAGTTCTTATAAACTGCTAATTTTTGAAATAAATAAAATGAATGCCAAATTTTTTCATATTGAAATAAGTAATTTAACTTCTGTTTTATTATGAGACCTTTTACTAAGTAATTATCCACAAATTTCTAAGAAATAAAAAATCAAGTTTTGGCTTATTACTTAAGGTTATTAACTATATTCGGAGCTGCGATTTTGAAAAGACGTTTAATGAATAACTTTTTGATATTTAGTGTCAGTTGAATTAGAATATACAAAACGAAAAAAAAATATTTGAAAAATTTTATAAGAAAAAGTTATTAAAATGCAATGTGTTTTGGCTAAAAATGAAAAATTAGTGGAATACTTTCAAAACATTTTCATTTATTCAAAATGCTTCAGTAATAATAATGTTTTGCTATATTTAGCTAAAACTAGTACACTTGGGCTGAACTAAAAGTTTTGAAAAATTAAAGTTATTTTCAGAGTTAGAATCAATTGATATAACGGATGTTTTTTATTAAAATTTCTCCACTCTTATATAAAATATGAATAAATCTACTTCTAAATTATATATTTCAAAAATAAGCAGAGTAAATATATTTTTATTATTGAAGCATATTTTATAAAAGGATAATTTTTTGAAAATATGTCATTCTTTCTTTCTTTTTGGCCAAAATATTCCGTTTTAATAATCATTTTATAATAATATTCTT
The DNA here is from genome assembly GCA_019973955.1 of Trichonephila inaurata madagascariensis. Classification (NCBI taxonomy): domain Eukaryota; kingdom Metazoa; phylum Arthropoda; class Arachnida; order Araneae; family Nephilidae; genus Trichonephila; species Trichonephila inaurata. Next base: position 889,456 of record BMAV01020502.1, on the reverse strand, counting down.
TAAAAAAATGTATATGTATATTATAATTCAATTGACAACATATACAAAAAATATTCATTTATGCGCTATTTCAAAATCACGGCTTTGAACGTAACCAGACACCTTGACTTATAAACTATTCTGATACATAAACTGGTTTAAACTATGTTTTCTTTCTAACATTTAAAATCAACGACATTTATTAAAATATCGCATTATTTCTGATGACCTAACAGTAATTTCCCCTAACAACTTAATTTATTTCCCATTTATCTAGTAAGAGAAAATTAATCCCTCAAGTTTATTTCTTCAAATAATACAATAAATTAAATACCTTACTGCTAAAGTCTTATGACTTGAATTCTCAAAGGAGAAATGAAAACGGAAATTGTACGATCTTCAAAATGATTCAATTTAGGAGGAACGAGTAAATTAAACAAATGATATGTGATTAAACTGGATGTTAGGTAAATAGTATGAACGAAAATTAATGGTGAATATGTATTTATATATGAAATATTCTTCGAAATAAGTATTACATACATTGGTGAAAGTACCTCACCAGAATATCTAAGGGAATGGCGCTGAAATAGGTGTTATCATACACAAAGAATTCTGTAATACATAAAGCTGTAATAAGAGTGAGAAATATAATAAGGATTCCTATAAAGACTACTGCGTTGAGAATGAAATGAGACAGGGTACTAATGGTTTTCTTCATAGGGAATCTGGTCGCGTATTTTCCTAAGTCCTTCTAATGATAGTATGTTTATACAATTATTACAGATAAAATATATTTGATCTATTATTTATACCTAAATAATGCACATGTATTTTTTTTTTTGTATATTTTAAATAAAGTTATTTTGATATAAATGTTTTATATTCATAATACTACTTTTAAACAAGTAATATAAAACAAATTTTTTTAAGTCAAATTCTACTTATATCAACAACAAAAACATTTTATTTTAATTATTTTTTATTAAATAGTTACAATATAAATATATGTATATACATATGACAGAGTCAAAACTTTATGTGTCATTTAATTTTTATTAATTATCATTTAAATATCGTATTGTCATCCAAAACAATCGGGTGTATAATATTTCAGTTTACCTGAATGCTTTGAAAAGTGAGGAAAAAAGATCTTTTAAAGTTTTGACCCAAGTCACTAAAAATGGAGCCAATGTCACTGTATCTGTAATTCCTTAAATTATTAGTTTTCAGTCAATTAATTTTAATTAATTATAATTAAATAATCGTATTGTTACCCAAAACTGTAGAGTATAGAACATTTCAGCTCAAATGAGCGCTTTGAAACGTGAGGAAAAAAAAAACTTTTCAAATTTTGACCCAAGTCGCTAAAAGGGAAGCCAACGGGGCTGTATTTGTAATTCTTTGAATAATTAGTTTTAATCAATTAATTTTTGTTAATCATAATTAAATTACTGTATTGTCATCCAAAATATTTGTATATGTACAATTTCAGCTAAATTGAGAGCTTTAAAATGTATTTTATTAACGATTGGAACTTTGAACAAGATAAATATATATAGAGTGTGAGCTAATAGTAGGAATTGAAGAAAAAACTAGCTTTTTAAAACATATTGAATGATTAACCTGAGGAATTTAACCGATTTTATTATAAAATGTTTTGAAAAGAGAATAATTTTATTTAGTTCAAAAACTTGCATGAATTTTATACAACTACTTTCGAATTAAAAAAAAATCAACAAAAATACTTTAAAGAAAGTGCTTTTTATTGTACGTTTAATGGAACATGAAAGCTTGACAAAGTATTACTTCAACATTTGATTAAGAAATACTGAATTAATATTCCTATTTTGTAAAGAAGATGATTTTTAGCAAAACTTGGTTATCATTGTTTATGATATGCATTTTGTAGCTTGTTCTCTTATAAAAAACTACAGCTAAAATGATTTTTTACAAGCTTTTATTTAACTAGCAATGTAATTTGTTCGGGTGGAATCTTGCAACTCAATTTTGAAGCTGATGACTTCAACCGATTGGGCTGAAATTTTGTATATATGTTTAGTTTGGATGACAATGCTTGTTTTGCCCATTTATATTCTGATATCGCAATTAGTTAAAAAAATATTAATTAAAAACCTTTTACCCATATTAGCTTTTTATTCCGCCGAGCAGTTTATCGGAATAAACTTAAAGAAGTTAGGGTTTTTCGATCTCTTTTTTAAGAGTATGAACATCCATTAAAATAATAAAATTTAAAAGAAAGGGGTTTTTTGTTATAAATATTTGAATCTGTTTTTAAGTCAATAAAATGCATCCCAGTAGTGTTTAACACTAGAATACCAAGTCATTTTAACTGCTTTTTAATTTTAATTAGAAAAACGATTACATATGTAATGCACAATTTAAAACATATTATATTTATTTTTAGAATACATTTTTTTTCAAAGTGAAGTAAATTTTTTCTATTGTTAACATTTACTAATAACTTGTTATATGACTGTAAATAATTATAAAAAAATTAAAAGTTAGTTTTAAACAAATTTCTTTACACATTAATCATTATTTGACAATGCAGTCATTTTGACTGATTTTGGGCAATATTGGTATACACTAAATTTCAGTCTTTATAGTGCTAATAACATTTTAATTATTTACTCATTCCAAAAAGTATTATGCTTACATAAGTATGTACTTTATATTCCAAATCAATTTATCGAGCCAAGTTAAATCAAACATTAACAAAAAATGCAGTTTCTGAAAAATAATTATGTTTATGTAAAATTTATGGAACACATTTTATTGTGTGTATTTTTATATAATATTTCATAATAATAAAGGAAAGAGTTCTAATTGATAAATAAAAACAGAGAATAAACCTTGTTTAAGCTTATGGTTTTGTAATTAAAGAAACTAAGTTTTTGAAAAAAAAATACATTAAATTAGGTCAAATTTATCTTATTTTTATTATTTTGAAGAATTATTTTCTTAAATAGAATACAATTCGTGATGTAACATTTTTTTTCCAGAAATAAATAGCCTTAAAAGATTAAATTAAGAAGTTCTTAAAATTATAATGTTCCTTTTCGTATGATAAGAGCAGTGTAAGTATCAATATATATAAAAACAGTTTTTTTATTAGAGCTAAAACTTAATTGGTGGGTGCTAAACTGTTATTGGATAGTTTTGTATCCATTGATATGATTAGTTCATATAACTTTTTTATTTTACTTGATTAGGATTATGTAGCTTAACTCATTATACTTTTGATGCCAAAAATTTTTTAGACAATTATTTGAACAAGGACTTTTTGATAATAACCTTTGAAATATAAATTTCCGATAATTATCCAGGGTATTATCCGTATCAGAAAAAAATGTAATGACTGTACCGTTTAAAGATAGTGTTCATGAGCTGTTGGACGCACACTGTTAAAGAAAAGGAGCAAACTAAAATCGAATATTATTTAATTTATAGTATTTTTAACATTTTTTCCCACATTTCTGTAAATTAATGCATTTATATGGCATGTTGATTTATTCTATGTTAGTCTTATTTATTGAAATTACACGTATGCGGAATCAGATAATCTTTTCTTTTTAGAATAGAAATTTTTTTATGAAAAAATTTCGTTATTCACTATAATTCTAGTTTCAATGAAGTTTATGTGATAAATAAGATTTTCAAGCCGTTATTAATTCAGCTTCATAAATATTAGAAATTCTATTTAACAAATAACCATTAGACTTTATTAACGACTGCTTATGACTAAATCAGCGTTTCTCAAACTGTGGGGTGCGCCCCCTTGGGGGGGCGTGACAACTCTACAAGGGGGGCGCGAGCATCTTGAAAAGTCAAAAACAAAAGATTATTTTAAAAAAAATATATATTATTTTACGGGAAGTAAATAAACAAAATACGCTCTCACATAGTATAAAAAATAAAACACATTTACACTGATATATTACACTTATAATTGTATCAGTGCTACACACAATGTATTTTATAATTAATTTAACAATACTTAGATAAGAACATGCTTAATAACCTCCAGTGACCCCATGGGGTTTTTATATATAAAATTATGTACAAAAATAATCACTTATCTTAATAATTTGTATGGTTTAGAATCAAATTTTTAATTGCCGATTAAAAGTTACGTGATTCGCTTCCCAATGCCAACCGTTTTCCAAGTCGGATAGCAGATGTGATGTATCGAGGTGGAGGAAGGAATAAAGAAGCAAATAGTCTGAAATAAGTAAATCCTTCGCAAATATTGTCAAAGTCCTTTTATTGCATTCCAAAGCCTTCGGAATAATTTTATGGATATCAGTGCACAGAAAAGATCGTACTTCGGAAAGACGTATATATAAGTGGGGGGAAATCAGGACTCTGGCTGAGTGAGACGTTTATATACGCCGGTAGCATTTAAGAGATTAAAGTCGTATCGTAGTTTTAGGATCAAAGTATAGTATTATTGAATTCAATTCATTGTTATTGTACGAGGGGGGCGAGATGAAAATTATGATTGAATATCGGGTCGCCAATATTGAAACTTTGAGAAACACTGGATTAAATGATATTATAAATGTAAATTATATTTGCTTCCTTTTAAGCTGAAAATTTCAACAGCATTATTTAGTATTATAATATAAAATAGAAGCTACTAGAATTTAAAAATGTTTTTTGTGTTGTTAATCTTGTTAAAACTATACATAGGTTTTTTTTATAAAAAATAAAATTTAGTTGAAAGAGATATGTAAAGGGAATTTTAAATACTGTGATTAATTTCCCACTATTTTCCCTAAAATACTAGCTAAAAGGAGAGTTGGTACATTGAAGAAAGGCACGATAAAGAGGATTTTGAGAATAGAATTTAGAGTCACATACATTTTCTTAGATGATTCTCAAACAATTCCTGTATGTATTCAGTGTGTAAAGGCAGAAGAAAATGCTTTTACTGGAACTGGAAGTCAGATAAAATACTTTTAGCTTAAAGGCACACATTGATAAGAATGCTCCCAAGTCCTGTTTTTTTTTCTTTTAAAAATTTGTTGCGAATGGACTCTAAAATATAGGGTGGAAGTAAATGGCTATAAGTGAGAGAGTATGTTATTTATTTCTAGACGTGTGTTTTAAGGTTATTGGCTGCTGTTTCTTTGCCAAGAATACATTTTGTGAGTGCCATTTGGGTACACATGCATGAAATATCAAACATTCTCTCACATGTTGCATGAAGGCTATCTTGCATCATAAATAGTGGAAATAGATTTGAAAGAGCTGTATTTTTCATGGTAAGGAGTAAGATAATTTCACATGCAAACATACCAATTTTTCTCCTAAATAAATCATATTTAAATAAATGTTTTAGATTATTAAATTTCTATATACTACTTGGATATTCTTTAAAATAGCTTATAAAAAGTTAAGAACTGAATTATCTTATAAGCGTTTTTAAAAATACTTAAGTAGTATTCACAGTTTTCTTTTATAGCCTTAAGAATATAAAGAAGTCTCAGAGGTGTTAATTTTTTCTGGATAATTGTTAATATATAAATAATTTTAGACTAGATGTAATTCTTCGAGGTTAAAACTAAATATTTCGATTGATTTACACGTTTTTTATAAAGGTATATGGTTTCAAAAAAGTGTAGAATGTTTAAAATATTACTATAATTTTAAAATTTATAAGAACATGAATATCAAAAATATTTCTGTAAGAAATATTAATCAAGTTTTAAGTTTGCGCATGATATTTCCAAAACTAATAGTTCTGATTACTAGCAATAAGATCATTTGTAAAGTCAAATATACCCTTATAACACTGTATCATGTCTATATAAATGGAATAATAAATAATATTTTTTAAAAAAATTAAAAAGAATACATTTTTATAAAATTTTCTTTTTAAATTTCAATATTTTTCATTTTTTTTTCAAATAAATATATATGTATATATAAAACTAAAATTAAGTAGGGATTTTTAAAGGGTAGGATACATTTTGCAATTCCGTGTAAAGTTTTATGTATCAAAGGCTACTATATTAGAAAATATGATGCATAACGTAAAATTTACTTAATATTTCTTAAAGAAATGTTCTTATTTTCATGTTCTTGTAGATTTTAAAATTATGATTGTATTTTAAACATTTTACACTTTGTTGAAACCTTGTACTTTTATAAAAAGTTGTGTAAAATAATGAAATTACTTAATTTGAACTATATCTAATCTAAAACTGTTTATATTTTCAGCTCTCCAGAAAACATTAACACCTCTGAGACCCCAATTGAAATACTTATAACTGCAACAAATGTATCGCTTTGTAGAACTCCTAAAAATTGTGTTGATATACATAACGCAATAAACATACATTTTATTTATCTTGATACCCAGCAAATAACCAATAATAATTTATCCCATGCAAAAAAACAAGAATCAGAAACTTTCAAAAAAATTATGGATTAAACTACTTTGGAAAAATTTACTCTATAAGTTCAAGTAATTTCATAACCATTTGCAAACAATTTAATTAGACACTATTTTCTTAACTATTTCACACGCAAACATTTTGTTTGCATCGAAATAATGTTTTGAGGAAATAAATTTAATCTTCACTTTTAATTCTTAAATATCAACTCCAGGAGTAATATTTCATAACAATATATTTGCATGCTCTACTAAAAGCTAATTACAATTATATGTAATTAGATTAAGTACGAAATTACTCCATTTGAATAATTGTTACATTTGACGAATTAGATTTGAATTCTATTTCTCTCGAAATATTAAGCGCATTAAATATTATAAACAAGTTTATTTTCGTTAGAATAATTCATAAAATAATGAAGCTAACTCCTGAGTATTTATAATTAATGCAAATTTTTGATATTTTATTGAAATTTATCATTATTTTTACACAACCATGTGAAGGTCTTGAATTAATCTTTGTTGTAGTTTTTGCATGAATTAAAATAATTTCAGAATGTGAAAAATAAAAGAAGTGAATGAGATTATTTATATTTAAATCGTAGCAGCTAAGCACCATATAAGAAAATTAGTTTAATTGATATCGATACATTATTACGTAATTATTCAATATAATTATTTTGTGTTGAGATATAGTATCACTGTTTGAAATTTGCATCCAATACTCTTCCCGATGGCCGAAATTCTTTCATAGTTAATTTAAATTTTCAAAGAAAATTATTTATAAATCATGTAATTAAAATTTGCAATTTCTTATTCCAAAAACGAATTTAATTTTATAAATGTGAATTTTAAAACTTGTCGAAATTTATTAAAAAAAAGAGTAATAATATTTTTCTGTTTTCTAACAAAGAAGCAAATTTTAACTTCCATTACGTTAAAGTCTTGTTTTTGCATTCAGAGGAAAGTGTTTTGCAAGCATACATGTCATTCCACGCTTTTTTCAACCACACAACTCAGATACTTTCTAGGTGTGTGTGTGTTTTTTTTTAAATTATTAATTGTGAAATTAAGAAAAAAACCCGAAAAAATTAGGTAAACATCAACGTTTTAATAATAGAATTCATTGGTAAATCGTCAGGAGACGTAAGGCAAGGTATTCACACACAAGAGAAGATTGCTGACGAATATTTATGTAAGACTCAGAATACTGGTAAACTCAATTAAGTCCATTTACTGAGACAGTACCAGTACAGAGGTCAAATCAAGTTCACCCAAGAGCCAAGAGAGACAATGAAGAATATAATATATCTATCTGTTACACAGCTGAAGTGCCTCATCTTGTCAGATACACTGAGAACTTTTAACTACTATATATATATATAAGAGAGAGATAACAGCAACTGTGAAAAAAATTAAGTTGTCAGAGAAGCATATGGGAAAAAAGAATAGGAAATGATGGAAAGAAAAACTTGTGGCTCTCCAGTCCATTAGCAGGTTTTTCGAGCAAACTCAAGTCTTGCGTTTTTGTAGATTGATTTCAAATATGGTACAACTTTTAATCTTGCTCTAACAATGTAAGAGGTGAACTTTTAATAACATACGACAGCATCTGAGAAAACTTTTAGATCTTATTTTTTCTTGTCTAGTTCGAGAATAGCATAAAATTTGATGCTATTTAAGTAATTCGAAGTCTATCTGTTGCAGATGAACGTTTTGAACGTCTGATTGTTCCAAAAGTTGCCTAATTTCAAAGGCAATTTCCAACTATATTAGGATATCACCCCATTATGAGCAAAAATTCTCCGTCTATATTTCCATTATTATTATGAACTTCAATCAAGCCTTTCTTTGTAAAATGATAATTTTAACCACACAACATAGTATTAAAATTCGTGAAATAAATTATAATTATCAACACGCCATTTTGACGAGAAAATGAAACGTAGACCTATTTTTATATGAGGTATCATGCGTGTTTACTTACTAATTACCACGATGCATGCGCATAACTGGTATTTTTTGCATATTATCCCACTATGATTATTTACACATATGCAATTCACTTCTTATACTTTTTTATTATGATTTAAGAATTTTAGAACATTTATGATGGATCTATAAACTTGTTAACCTATACATATGTGTGTGCATGTGTGTGTATGTGTATATATATATGTATATATATATTCTACCATGTAGGAGAATTTTAAATTTAATTCTGAATAGAAAAAGTTACCTATATGTTTCTTTTTTAAATACACAAATATTTGTGACAGATATTATCATTTCTCACAATTTTACTCAGTACTTGTCCCTTAATTTTAAATCTTATATAAAGCAATTTTAATTCGCAAACTTAAACAACATTTTCTTGCGTACATGGTGGTCTTGTAACCATAAACTATATTAATAGTTGTGTTGGCAATGTACTCAATATCTTGTCTAAAAATGCTATATAATCTATTTGAAATCCTGAGTTGTAATACATCATCATTTATACTCAAAAGGCATCATGTCAATAAAATCTGGTCTCAAAGCGACAAAAAAAAAGTTGCCAACCATTATGACTAAACAGAATATCGTTTTATCTCTCTTAGTTGTGTTTGTAAATAGAGCATTGACAATTTGCGCTCTTCCATGAAAAGGGATTTTCTCCGCTGTATAGTCCCAAAGAGCCAGTCATATCCATTTAGTTTCATTTATCTTGCTTTTCACAATGATCAGGAATATCCCAACGCTTGGTGACATCAACTTTTGAAAAGCATGCAACAAGGAGGATTGGCATTTTATTCTACTGAATGTATTCTTCTGAGTTAAAATCTTTTATCATGCTATGTTTGATGATATATATCTTTGCTGTTCATTACAGGCAGTGTCCGTTGTTTACATTGCATTCAGGATTCATGTGCATAACACGAGGACATATTAAACCACGTTATTGATTAAAACATCCCAGCTGCACAATGAATTTTATTTTGTTAGGACTCAAAAATTACTCGAAACGTATTGATAAATATTAATGTGGTCATATTTTTAAAATACAGCAAGGACTGTGCTTCTTTCTTATCCATAATATTTCAAAGTAAGAACTCTTATATTTTGCTCCTAAGACAGCAATTAATGTCAATAGATCTATTTTTTATTTTTTCAATTAACTGTTATTCCCTTGAAATTAAGCTGTCGTTCATGATTATTGTTTCAGCTTATTTTTGATAAGATGGGCGGAATAGGAAATACCAGTATAAGAATTCATTAAAAAATTGTTTCAATAGTTTCAGTTAAAAATATATCTCAAACTCTTCAAACGTATTTCTTTACATCACAATAGAACCAATAAAATTAGACATTCATTTTAATGAAAGTTATTCTTGTACTATTCATACATGATCGGGTTAAAAAGTATTTCTTAAAAGATTTCACTTACTTTTTAACTTCAAACTCTAACGATTAAAATTCATTTATCCGTGTTATTGTTCAAGCAGAATTATAAAAGTACCTATAAATGGAATAATAAATGTTTACATATATCTAAATGTATATTGATTTAGAAATCATGAATATATATATACGTATTAATTTTTAAAGCCTTCATTTGAAAGTTAATATTGTCTGAAGTTTAATAAATAAATTAAAATTATTCTCATGAATCTTTACATTTATTAATATGATTTCATTTCATGTTATAAATAAGGCAAGCATTAATTGAATTAGTCAGCTTATTTCATCATACTTCTTTTATCATATGTGTTTTATCACTCATTTTAAGGTATCCGACTACGTTAGGAACCGTGATTTTTCAAAAGCGTATAAATGGATAATATTTATGATATTTGGTGTCCCTTAGATTAGAAAATGTATATAAAATTTTTTTAAAAATAGTATTACAATAAAAAATTATTTAAGTACAATATTTTGACAAAAAATGAGCATAGAATGATCCATTTTCAAAATGTTCTACTTTTGGGAAAAATGCTTTTATTATAATAATAATTTGCCTGTACATAACCCAGATCTCTGTACAGAGGATCAACTAGAAGTTTTGAAATATATAACTTAGAAGTTTGTTTATCCAAGTTTTACGACTACAGAGGGGAGAAATTTTAAGAAAAAAACGCCGATAATTATATTTCAATGGGCTGTAACTCTGAAAATAATGTAATTTTTTCTAAATTCATAGTTGAGCCTCTGTGTAAAGAGGATTGAGCGATATACAGACAAAATATTATTATAATAGAAGCATTTTTCATAAAAGGAGAACATTTTGAAAAAAGGTTATTCTAAGTTAATTTTTTGCCGAAACATTGTATTTACATA
>BMAV01020502.1:778443-878336 GCA_019973955.1 Trichonephila inaurata madagascariensis | reverse complement strand
GTACTTCTTCACTTTTATTTTATATTACTATATATATATATATATATATATATATATATATATATATATATGGGGTGGCCCAGAAACAGCACCCAAATTCTTCGTTCGAAGTACATAAAGAATGCTCAAAGAACTGTACTTGTATGTGATCCATAGCTTACGAGAAAAATACGGTAAAGTATGATGCATGATGGTTCATGATGGGGCTCTTACGCATTTCTGCGCTCCTGTGTGTGAATGGCTGGGTATGAATCACTGGATCAGACGCAAGGTTCCAGTTCTATGGCCGCCAGGATCACCAAATCTCACACCATTGGATTTTGTTTACTATGGAGCCATCTCAATGAATTGATGTATGAAGACGTAGTGACTACACAGAAGAACTTTCTTGCTTGTCTGCATGCTACTTGTACTTCAAAGGATACCGCGCCGCTGCGACGTATGCACTTATCCCTTCCATGGCTTTCTCAAGCCTACCTAGATATGTACGGCCTTTATAAGTAGTTGAAAATACTGCTATATTAATGTGTCTAAGACGCGCAGCTGTGACATCATACTTTGTTTTTAGTATTTGTCTTGTAAACTATGAATCACACAGGTATAGTTGTTTGGGTATATTTTATGTATTCCAAAAGAGGAATCTGGCTGTGCAGAGTTTGGACACTATTTTTGGGACACCCTGTATTTAACGTTTCGAAGGAAGCTTGGAGATTCTTCAGGAAATAATTATTTGCTCAATATTCAAAACATCTTTCAATAACCTTACTGCGAATCAAATCAACGCCAAATGTACCACTTTTGAGTTGAATTATATATTTATTTCAATAACTGCTAAATCATCATTTTTAGTTTAGGTTTAAAATGGAGAAAAAAGCGTGGGAAAGTATGGCATAAGACCATAAAAGGAAGTTACATGGGATTGAAATCTGAAAGCTGGATGTTCATATTTAAGACGTCATATGATATCATATTTCATACGTGACCTCATACGGTGGGAAAATAAATATTGAATGAGATATAGAATTTTGTTTAGATTACGAATTATTTATCTTTACATATATATGTACTAAAAAGCCTTAAGCAGAAAATCTATTTTGCTCTAACTATTCTTAAAAAAAAATATTTTAACTCACTCAATTCATACTCCATTTTTTATCGATAAAAAAGAAAAGAATTAAAAGTTCTTTTCGGTTTCCAAAATTTTTGCGATGTCTTAGAAATAATTTCCAGTTTTAAAAAGGCTTAACAAATAATGAAAACTTTAATCGATCATACAAAGAAAGCGATGATGTCTTGAAAAAGAACAATGCAAACTAATGCATACACATAAACCGGATTAAAATAGTCTTCCTTTGAAACTAGCAAACTATTGATGGAAAGAACAATTTCTGTCTGTCTCAAAAGTATGTTGTATTTCATTCAATAACCCGAGAACATTTATGAATTCGACTCCTTCATTTATTTTTTCTTCATACATCCTTTTAGTTAATGCAAGTTTCGTCAGTAACGTTAGACTGCCGCCTAAACCATTAGGAGGAATTAAAGTCCGTGCAAAGAAAGGAGAAAGCAGAAGAACGCTTTCATCTACCTGATTTTCTTCATTCAACCGCTCATAATGAATGAACCAAAGCTAAAAGTATCTTACCTCTTCGTTAAAAATTTTTATTGTTGAGTTAGGCAAGCATGACCCTGAAGCTTCATTTTTCATTCTTCGATGACGATTCAATGCTAAATTGAGCAAACGTAAGAAGTTAATTATGTTGAAAGTCGGGCTCTTTTCCCAGTTTTTATTTTGATGTTTCTTTAAACTAGTTAGGCGTTTTTAATTTTGTTTCATTTTTTTTTTACAATTTCGAAAACTTGAAAGCACTCTTGAAAGGAACTTGATTTTTTCTTCCCCTCTCCGTAGTTTTATTTGCAATGCAGGTGAAACAAGCGGAGAAAAAAATGTTTTTCCATGTTCCTTTTTTTTTCTTTTTTTTTTGTAAGAAAAGAAGAGAAAAAACATGTTCCTCAATCATTAAAATGAACTACCGAAACTTCTAACCCTATTATCAACTACCAGACCTGCGCATTGTTTTTAAACATATTGTTTCTCTCTTTCTGTTCTTAAATTGTTTCTCTGCAATTAGAAGTTGCTACGCAAATTAGAACAGCATAAAATATATGGGCAGTTTCAATTCAATTAAAAAAAAAGAGACTATTTCCTTTCACCACTCGTGTAAAGCAGATGAATAAATAAGTAGCAGATAGAGCTTTTATTTCTGAATAAATTTGATCGAATGGAGATGATATTAAGAAATAAATGAGTGAATATCTAAATCTTTTCTGAATATAGCTTGATTTTAAATTAAATATTTTAATTATTTCCAAGCTTCTCTGCAATTATTTCAGGTACACTGCTTCTGTTGATTATTTTGTTATTTTAATTTACTTCATTAAAATATTTTATTTTTATTTTTATTATCCTCAAAGTTTTCTAAAATACTCAAAGAATAACAAGGCATAACAAGCCAACATTTTCAAGACTTAGCTCTATTTCATAATTCAACGTATGAAAACACTTTGTGTTTTTTAGTACTCTTAATATATGAGTAAAATCAGCTAAATTTAATGGAATCTTCTACAATGAAATGATGATTATACATTATAAATTAAAATAATTTTTTACTCAAAGTTAATTTAACTTGAAGTTTTTAATATTCTAAGAACTGCGACATAATGGCATGGATTATATGAACATGACAACATTTCTTTTTGCACTCGTAGGAATAATTAGAAATATAACTGGAATCTTTGGATTTTTTTCCATCAAAAATATGCGTGTAATGTAATTACAATAACTCATTTTTAATTTAGTAATTTCCACACCGTTCAGCAGTAATAAGAATTAATTAACGTATTAACTGAGTTCTATTTATACCACAAATTTCTCTGTAAAATATTATTATCATCAAACTAGGACATTAACTATTCAGATAAGGGCAGATTTTTTTTTTATAGTAACAATACAATTCCATTATATACGGTTGCAAAATAATAAGATATTTGCTCTCAACACTTTTCTATTTTGCATTAGGTGTCCTTGTATAATAATTTGCCGTGACGAAATTGCGGCTGTTTTGAAAACACAAAATCATATAAAGGAATAATAAAGCATTACGAATTTTTAAATAAAAAATATAATTTTAATGTTTAAAAGAAATAAAGCTATCGTATATATGTAAATTGCGTCCATTGAAAGAACTTCTAATAATCAGTCTCAAACACCATTTATGATGCCAGACATATAGTATTTTTTAAAGAAAAACTCCCGTTTGATATTTTAAATGCAAATTGCTGTTTAATCCCATTTCCCTAAGATTATTATAAATATTAAAAAATAATATATAATAATTTTCTCTACCATAAGTTTTCGCTTTTTACTTATAAAATATTGGGAGGTATTTTATATCTACTATCTTCATCTTTATTTATTTTCCGATTCAAATATAAAGTTTCAAATTAATATGAAATAATGAGTACTTTTATTTTTATATAATTTATCTTAAAGGAAAGATAAGGAATTTAAATTTGGGATTAAATGTGTCTAAATAATATTGGAATATTTTTAATGAAAAGGGAAATAAAGTAATTTGAAGAGTAGAGATATACCAGATCTGGAAGTAATCTCGTTCGAATATAAAACACTAAAGAGCAGAATAAGAAAATAATCTACATATCTTAAGAGGATCCCATTTATTTAATTTAGAATGTCTATGGAAATAAAAATACTTAAGAAACATTTTAAAAATTAAACATTTATTAAGAATAATTTTAATTGTTTTAAAAGAAGTGGGCAGTGCACCCTTTTTTTTAAGGAAAAACGATATTAAAATAATTAAATTAGTTACTTAATCCTACTAAGCCTAAAATTATTTAAAGCACTTGGAAAATTTCGTGTTCAGATTTCAATTTTCATTTCTATAAAGAATTAAATTTTCATATCCAGATATTATTTGTCTATGGTATCGTCAGAAACAGCCAAAAATTCCGGCTGATGTAATTTTCTTTGGTTTTCTCTGTTATATTTCTTTAAAGACATTGTCTTGAACTTTCACCCACGGAAGTGTAACGTACAACTGAAGAATGAGACATTTTCTTCCAACAAACAATATGATTATCAAATCACTATCTACATTGGACCTAAGCTGTGGAGGCCTCAGGATAGATACTAATTTAAATTTCTATAGCTATAAATTCAGTCTTTATCGCAAATAGTACACTCATGGACAAACAAATTAGCGCACCAAGACATGATTGCAGGATCGAAACGAAACTTGGCATGAAAGTACATGTCTGGAAGATATGCAAATGATTAGAAATGCAGCGTGGTTGCGCATTAGGTATAGCTGGTAGAGGGCGTTTAACGTCGTTCTCCAAGGGGTATAATACAGGATAAAGCTTCTTTGAGTGGGCTGAATCGTTTACAAAGGAAGAGTTGAGGTAGACATGCCATTACGCCGTTTTCGAAGACAATATGAGCAGCTGTCGCAGTTTGAGAGAGGGAGAATCATCGGCATGATGGAAGCTGGTTAGTTAGCTAGGCTAGTAGCTCTTCAATTAGGCCGCTCTGATTGTGTTGTGAGGAGGTGTTGGGACCAGTGGATCCGAGAGATTGCATTTAGATGAAGACCTGGCTCAGGACGCCCTCGACAGACCAGTTATCGAGAAGACCGCCATATCGTAAGAAATGCACGCTTACAGCCAACTGCTTCATCGGCCTCCATCCAGGCACAGGTAGCTCCTTAACTAGGGGCCCCTGTGTCTTTGTGAACCATACAAAGGAGTCTGACTGAAGGACATTTGGGATTGCGGTGTCTATTACGTGCACTGCCCTTGAGGCCCACCCATCGTCGTCTCCGTTTGGAGTGATGCCTCGCACGAGGAAACTGGACTGCAGCGGAATGGGACCAGGTCATCTTTAGCGATGAATCCAGATTCAATCTCAGCAGTGATGACAATCGTGTTCATGTGGGGAGACCCCGTGATGAACGCCTCAATCCTGTCTTGGTGTTACAGCGACACACCGCTCCCACAGCTGGTGTGATGGTATGGGGTGCCATTGCCTACAATACACGATCACCCCAGCATTGATCCGTGACACCATGACAGCCCAGCGGTATGTCCATGACATCCTGCAACCACATGTGTTGCTACTCATGCAACGACTCTCAGGAGCTTTTTCAACAAGACATTGCTCAGCCTCACACGGCAAGGGTGTCTACGCACTGTTACTACCCTTCTTTGGCCTGCCCGATCCCTAGGTGTATTTCCAATCGAGCATATCTGGGATCATTTGGGACGGCGAGTTGGACATCCCCACGAGTTTGAACAAACTAGAGGCAAGGTTACAGCAAATATGGAACGAAATGACTCAAGGCATCATACAAAACTCGTATGCCTCAATGCCCGATCGTATCGCATCGTGCATTCGCGCTAGAGAGGGTTCAACAGGGTACTAAATCCTCCCTTCTTTTGCCTTTTTCTCTAAAATAAATTATCCTTTTCCTTTGATTTTCTAATCATTTACTTATATCAAAATAGTCATTACGTATGTAAAATTTCGTTTCATTTTGACGACTCCTTCTTGGTGTGCTAATTTTTTTTTTCATGAGTGTATATACTCATCAATGATAAGCAACCCAGAATGGCTCCTCAGATGCTTGCTACTTGAACAATCGCCATTTCAACTACTAAATTCTCTAACTTCGTAGTATCCGTATGAAAAATTCATCAACCTTTTAACTTCCATCTTCACTTGACTTTAAATAGCAACCAACATTAACATAAATCTCGGTAATTTACAGAATGTGGTTGTTATAATCATATAACGTATTCAAAAGAATATTAACTAAATGATTAGTAAGAATCGTGAATAGAACTCGTTGCAACATTACTAATAATGCCATTAATTAATACGCTCCAAGAAATTAGTGATAAATGGTCGACATAAAATTTTGAAGCAATCTATGGATACAGAGGAACAGGTCACACTGTTGTTGAGCAATAAGGACATGACCAACCATAGATGCTGACAGTAATGCATATTGAAAAGGGGAATAAGGTGATAAAACTTTTATTTAAATATACCTTATCAGAACATATCAGATATCTGAAGCAATAATTATGGAATCTCCCTAGAAAGCCATTACAGATTTTGTGTTGTTCTTTACCTAGATACATACACATCGCAACCAAGACATTTTTCCTAATAAGGGACTGTAGCATCCAGTGCCCATTCAACAGCTATTGATGAGTTCCACGGTTTTGAAATAATGTTTGTTTATTATATTTTACATGCAATTTAAACATAACAAATTTCAGTGAAAATAGATACTTTCCTTTTATAGCGCTTCCGCTTCCGTATATGAATTGTTGCTAATCTCACCAGACAGACGGTGTCAGATCGATGACCACGAAATGCATCGTGACAAAGGGCAAGATTTACGCTTGTCGCTATGCGTAACTTTGATCACCATCAGATGACAGTATGATTTGGCATGGCTTTTGATGGTACATGAGTATCATCGATATATAGTTTTTCTTCCCTTTTGTGTTTCTTATATATATAGTTCATTATCTAATAAAAATAAAAATAAAAAATTGTCAAATAAGTATAAACTGTAACAAGGGCAAGGTAATTATATAAATTGCAAATTTTGATATATATATATATATTTTCTTATATAATTTTTATAGAATCATAATTTTCAATACAACTCAAGAAAAACAGTGTACTGTTAAATCATTTATTCAGTGGACGTAAAATATTATATATAAGAACGTTTATATCGTCTACAATCTTTTCAGAAATTACAAGATCAATTTAGTTGTGAATTTATGAAACAATATTGTAATTATAATTTAAGCACCTTAAACATGATATTGTAACACATTTTATACGTTTTAATAATTTTGAATAACGTAATAAATCATTAAGTAAACATGTTTTTATAAATAAGTTAAAAATACACTGATTAAGAAAGTGTATGACTACTTGACAGCAAACACATGATTCTAAAAGTTAATATGATATTTTTCCTCCATTTTCCTTGTTAATTACGTTTTTATTTAAAATAACCAGGTTCTTAAGCTCAGTTTCCAAAATATTGCACCATCCTCTTACAATGGCTAATTCCAGCTCATTGACAAATGAAAAGTGTATATTTTTATCTAAACTTTTCAACATAATATACCACAGGGATTTTCCATAACTATTCAAATTTGGATTTTGACATAGTTGTGGTAAAACATTAATTTTCTTTTATGTTTTAAAAACCATTCCTGGTGGACTTACGGTGTTATGCAAAATGCATTGCCCTGCTGATATATCTAGGTAGCACCACCTAATTAAGGCTATTATTCAGTATTAGATGATCATTTATTTTAGCTAGATATTAAGCAGAGTCTCTACGTTCTGAAATTCTTTGTACCCTAAACCAATACTGATCTCCCGCTCCCCCCCCCCCCCTATTTGTGGACTGGTATGGTGTGTAAGCTTTCACAGAGTGGTGCCGATTCAGATGTGTGTGCGTGTGTGAGTTTTCTTCACTTTACATTGATACAAAAGTACAAACCTTGGCATCAATATACACTGGTATTGCCTCAGAGGACGTCATTAATAAATGAAAAATCAACCCGTTTGTTGAAAGAATTATTTAGTCTCTTGCCTCAAGTCATTCAAATAGTGTTCGTATAGCATCGGGAAAATCAAAGTTCATTTTAATTTCATCTCAAAATATAATTTAATTTAACTCATCATTCCATGGCATGACATTTTTAGCCCATTTCAGTGTTTCTTCTTTATGATGTTTCAATAACTTTGATGCTTCTTCGTTTTCAAAAAATTTGCATTAGTATTTGATTTAATTCTTCCAAACTGTAACATGTGATCATTTTTTCTGTAACATATTATAATTTCAGTAGTCGAAAGTCAGTTTTTAGTTAATAGTCGAAACATTTGCTGATTGCCTTGCTTTATCATTTTTTTCCGATCATTTTCATTTAGTGTAATTATAATGAATGTGAATGAGATATGTTTTAAAAATCTTCATTAAACTAGCTATTTTAGTCTCAGGTTTAACACATCACCAATATGAAATAAAATTGTCCTCCTTAAAATTGTCCTTGCTTCTCAAGTAATGCTTTCACAAAATAGTGACGCAAACGTTTCATAAACATACAAATGCAATGTATATTATATGCTAATTTTCTATATATAAGGTGGTCTTATAATTTCTTTTAAGACGCTTTATTTACTTTTAAAAAATGGAGTAGAATTAAAGAAAATTTAGGTTATAAATTTAAAGTTGCCTTAAAATAGAGAAAATGTTTCACTACCAGATTTAAAAATATATTGGTGACAAAAAAGTCCTAAATACTTATATTTTTGCTTAATTTTTGAGTGAACTAATTTGTCGTTTTGTAATTATCGCAGTATCTTAACTAATTTATTCTATTATATTTTTTCATTCTGATTTCAAATCTGTTAGTAACATATTTGTAAAATAAATAATCTCGACAGTATTAAAAAAAAGCACATGATACAGAAAACAAATGTCACTGCAATAATGAGTGATTATTTTTCAAACCATTGAAATGCTCCATTATTTCGATCAATCAGAAAGCAGCAGTGATAAAGGTTTGAAAGCAGATTAGGTAGTATGTTTTAGTATATAAAAAACAATTGTGTTTTTGATGAAATTTAAAGTACGTTTGTGAAGAAAAATTGAATTAGGGGTTCATTTTCATTTGTCTGACTTGTTATAAAATGTACACAATAATACTTTTGAAGTAAGAAGTTTATTCTATGCACCTAATTGATTCTGAATTTTGGAAGAAGTGGTCTTTCTATTGTCGATAGAACATCAAAAAGACATTGTGTAACAAATTCTATTGCTACTGGATGGCCAAGAAAAACCACTTTACAGGAAGACAAGTCATTACATAGGATTTAACTTTCTAACAGAAAGATTAACTACCACAAATTTTGAAACACAGGACTTTGACAAAGATTTGAATATGTGGCCAAGAACTGTAAAAAGGATGACTGCTAGAAAGTGGATTACGAAACCATTACTCGCTGATTTTCAACGAAGTCACCGATTGACATGCGCCAGTTGTCATTTATTTCATTCATTATGGACTGTTACAGATTGGGAAATGGTAATGTTTAATAATAAAAGTCAGTTTTGTATTTCTGTTAACTAAAGTAGTGTTTATGTAAAACGATGCACTCATAAGGAATTCAGTCCTCAGTGTCTGAAGCTCACAGTAAAGCTCCCAACTAAAGTGATGATATGAAAATTTGTCTCTTTATGTTGAGTTGAAAGATTTCAAACAGTGAGTGGGACAGTGAAAGTCATGGATTACAATGAAATTCTGCAAAATATAATATTACTACCGACTTAGAAATTTTTAGGAATCAGCTGATCAGCCAAGGCTAATAATGTTTCATGTCATCTTGAAAAACTAGTCCAGAAATGGTTCGAAGAGAATAATGTGAATATAATGGTCTAACCAGGACAGCCACCACATCTTTATGAAATAGAAAATCAATGGAATGAAATGGTTATAATATCTCAAAAGAAATACCTTCAAACAAACTGGAGTTTTTGAAACTTTTATAAATTCTTTCAACTATGTTTTCACACACATAAAAGAACTTCTAGTGAAATCGGTGCATTCTATGCCAAAATGATGTAGAGCCATAATATAAGCAAACGATTGACCCATAGAATATTAATGTTCAAATACATAACAACCATATAATATTTTCAAAATTCATATTAAATGCACCGCATCTGCGAATTTTTATGTTATTCGACTACGTATATTTTGTTATTGTATGTTTTTTTAATATATATATGTATATATATATATATATATATATATACTATACATTCTTGTATTTAGGTAGCTGTGCTACAGAAAATGCTTTCGGAAGTAAAAACCTAATAACAGATTTGAAATTAGTATTAAAAATACATCAGAATCAATAACAATATTTAAAATTGTACTGTAATTTCATATAGAAAAATTAAGTTAAGCACAAAAATTCGGGGTAGATGAGAGTATTTAGGACTTTTTGCAACTACTCTGTACATGCTAAAAATTTGCATATTATGTTTCATATTATGTTTCATATTATTATGCACAAATTCATTAGTGGTCTTATAATTTCTTAACGCATTATATTATATAAAATTTTAATGGTTTACCTGTAATTATTAATTAGTTGATTATTTATTTTCTATTTCCCATGTAAAATACGACACCCTTACATTTCTTCCTATTCTTTGATATGCATTTAATAGTACAATTATAAAAAATAAAGTATTAAATTAATATTTTAATTAAAATACATTAGACTAAGCGTAATCAAAAAAAAAATTTTGATACGTGGTAAATATCTTCACAAATCAGGATGATTCATATTTTAAAAGATGTCTTCTTTCAAGAAATTCGGAGCTTTCGATTCCTAAATAATCACATGACTAGTTTTATCTCATGGAATTGCCTGGTCGAGTGAGTAAGAATGACGTATCTCCTGGTATGTCTCAATATTTATTCTTTGTTTAATTCAATAAGACAACTTATTCAAGAAGCTCTTTCGATTGGAACATTTATGAAGGACACATTACAACCAGTCGTATGTTTTATTTCAGTTAAAGGTATAATGTTACGATTCGAATGCTGATTAATAGTCCTCCGAAAGCTTCGAACTATAGAACCCATCATAATATAGAACAGTTAAAACTGGCTTTAGTGCTGCATGAATTTGAAACTTCATTCCTGCAATAACATCTTATTATACGAAAAGTATACATAATTGAAGTAGATTGTTGAAAACCATAATATAAATTTGTTAAATTACAGCTGTTTTGGAAAGGATTTACTTTTATTCATTTTTCTTATTTAATATATATATATACACACATATATTGTGCGTTTTTCCTCCACTTTTTAATTATATACATGAAACAACTTAATATTAATTAAAATTGTATCCTTATCTTAGTATTAAATTAAACTCTAATCCTGCTTAATTTTTCTACGTATCTTAATAATGGATATCCTTTTTCGAAACTTCGATTTCTTTTATTTTCCACGATAAAAATATTCTGCACTCTGTTTTGATTAATTCCCTATTCACAGAAAAATAACTAAATAGCTCAAGCAAGTAGTTTACCAGAAGCAGAATGGCGCCTAAGTAATATACCAAAACCACCTAGAAAGTTGATAAAATATAATAACAATTTCCATTCACTTTAGCACATCATTATAACATTCCCATTATATTATTCTCCGTGATTTTCTCTTCTTTTTTTTAATGTAGAAAATGATTCGTCTGCCGCTTTTGTTGTGGGGCCCTTGAATGGAGAGGTCGTTCAATGCTCTCCCCTTATATCTAATTTTTTTTTTAATTTGTACCCGGATATTTATCTTAACACGACTTCAACATCTCAAACAACAATAAAATCACTATACATGTACTAATATATCTATGTGGGTGTGTTTGTTAAAATGTAAAGGAAAAAGCGTTGAGATGTGTGGTACATTCACTAAAACTTCTAACACTGTTAAGTCATTTTCGTTTCATTTACTATAATGGTTAATGAAATGTATACAATCAGTAATATATTTGTAATAATATTACAATGAAAGAGGATTTAAGCACACATTTCTTACAAATTGCAAAAGAACAAGTAATATATTAAAAAAAAAAGAAAAATAAAGTCAATTCCTACTTAGGTCAACAAAGAAAAATTTTATTTTATTTAATTGAATTTAACTATTGAATTGTGTGATATTTGAAAAAAATTGTATTAACATTAGGTCATCCACTGCAAGTTTAAAATAATATATTTGTACTTGGGTAGGGCTATCTATTGTAGTTAGTTGTAACTTCGTCAGTAATAACGCAGAATAAATTTAAAATTAAAAAATTAAATTTAAGTATGAATTAATATTTGAAAAAAGTGCATTAATATCAAATGACATCCACTACAAGTTTAAAAAAAAATATTTGAACTTCAGTGGATGAATAAAAGTATATATATATATATATATATATATATAGGGAGAGTGTGAACTAATAGTAGGAATTGGAAAAATGATTTTGATTTTGACAATTAACAGAATTTGACAATTTAAAATAAATTCTACTAGCTGCATTTTCAAAAATTTCTCCAAGAGACAGATGCTATAAAATATCATCTATTTACCTGTATCCTACAGTCATATGAAGAAAACTCCTTCTATAACTGCTTTATATAACAATAAATTTGTTCAGTACAATAAATTTCATTCGAGAAAATAAGATTCAAACTTTAAAAAACAACACACATTTTTTTTCTTTACTTTCCAACTGTGAAACTTTTGTTGACAATACAAATCCATTTTGGTTTAAAGTAGACTGTGACAGATGCACATACCTATCATCGTACATGACAGCAACTAAGAGGTTATTCCCAAACCCGAAAATAAAACCCCTTTTGTAGAGGGTTAGTATATGTTTTATTGTTCCTTATTTCTGAGAACTTATTTATTTATGATAAGGACCATCTTGTCTGTTTGCACTCCAAGATCTACAAAATGCCCAGGGAAAAGAGTTCTTTCCCTTCACATCAATATTTGATTCCTAAAGTCAAGAGGGATGTAACGAGATTTCGATAGAGGGTGCAGCTCACCATTTTTTGCCGCAAGCTAGTATTCTACTCTGCATTAGTGGATTTTTTTTTTAGCTGGGCAAAAACGAATAAGTACGCTGCAGAATCCTCTTTCCTTATGACATAGGTAAGACGGATCTCAAGAAATGTTGTTTTCTAGTTTAAGATAAAAAAATTGGGTTATTCACAAAAAATATAATGTGAATCTGACATATTTAAATAATGGTAGACTTACAATATAATCTTCATTAAAAGTTGCAAATACCTTACTTTGAATTTTTTGTAAACCATGTCAATATGTATCGAAAATATGCTTTCGTCTTAATTTTTACTACATTATAAGCCCACTTTATAGCAGCCATACTCTTTTCGGGACATAAAACTAAAAAAAGGCAACATGTTAAAGTAACAATTAAAATTACAGATATACATTCATTATATTAGACTCAGCATGAAAAATATTATTTTTCAATTATTTAAATTTTTTTTTGGGGGGGGGGGGCTGGATTTCCTTTAAAAGCTGTACAATGACATTGGAGCATTCATGCTCCATATTTTCAATAATTAATACTTTTAGACTAGCTTCTCGATTTTTAATGCAACGAATCTAAACTCTACATGATGAAAAAAAATTATATTTTTTCAGTGAATGTGTAGGTTAACATTCATTAAAAACATAATTCGGGGTAAGGTCCGTGTGGTTTCACATGAAATAATATTAAGTAATTCAGTTTCTTAGTTTTGAATATGCAAGTAAAAATTTTTTTTTTCAACTGTTTGTTTTTGTAATTATTTGTAGAATATTTCAATTGCGTATAATTTTTCTGAAATTTTCTATTAAATATATTTGAAGATATATTAACATAATTAAGAGGAAATTTTTGAAGTTTAAAAAGAAAATTCTTTATTTACTGCAATTTAATATTTGTGTGAACCCCCTCCCCCCACCTTCTCCCAAGGTTTACAGAGAAACTGTCTTTCATGTTTGGAACTTTTTCTTGAATTGGCATAGTAAGTACAAAGTACTAGATCTATTATTTTTGAACTTTTGTTTCCTTCAATATGGCAACACTTTTGTGTAGCTTGAAAAAATTCCGAAACATCAAATCAAGGAATGTTTCACTTCGTTAAAAAACATATTAATATATCTTTAGATGAAAACAACATGATCTTATAGCATTTTGTTTAGTTAGTCTAATTAACTTAAAATATAAAAGAAAGGAGAGAAAGCATTATCTTTAATTATTTTCTAAATCTAAGTAAGTGAGTCTTAATGCAAAAAGTAGAAATAAAATAAAATTAAACATTCAAATTGAAACAAACAGTGATAAATAATTCTTATATTAATTTCTTGGTAGTATTTTTAATTTCGTCTTGTCTCATCTCATCAAATAAATGATCTCACAAACAAAACTTATACTTGGTTATTTTTAAAAACTAATAAAAAGTTTAGAAATATAGAATCTTATAACAGAAAGATATTTTAATGATATATAGTATATGTTTCTAATTTTCTTCATTCAATTTTGCAGTCATAGCTAAAATCATTTTGTTTTTAACTCGTCAAATACTGTATTTTTGCTGATTCCACCTAAATCAAGTTTACCATTGTGTAGTTACGATTCGGCTCACATTTTTTATCAATACTCTTGTCATATATCTACGTATTAGGTTAAAGGATTGAGATATGACACTATTTAATGATGATGAATTTCTTCTTGTAGTCAAGTATTTCTTCTCTGTCAATTTTTTCAAACATTTCCCTACTCAACCCTATAACATCACGCAACATTAAAAGAAATAAACCATGCAGAATTTGTTTTTCTCACTATGTTTTTATCTAGACTTGAAGTATGACATATATAGTAGAAAAATTGTATTACTTTCAAAACTTTTTTGAAATGTTGTTAATGCCGATTTTGTCTTTCGTAAAAATGTAAGAAATCATGTCTGATAACATTTCATAAATGTAAACATGTTTTTTTTTTATTTATTTTGTGAATTTATTGTACAAGCATCAACTGCGCTACTGCACTACTCAGAAGATAAAATATAAAACTATAAAAGAAAATGAATGTATTTTAGTTTAATTTATTAATATATTAGCGGTAAATTCAATTAAAAAACTTTGGATTAGCTATATGTATAATATTGCTATACTTTTCTCCACTTTTAATTCCCTGAAATGGTTATTTAAATGCCAATTTTAAAAGCTTTTGATACAAAAAACGGGTTTCATCCCCAAAAAAGTATTCCTTCTATGTTAAAATTAAACTAATGTGTTTTATAAGCTTTTAAATTGTCATAGGACTTTATTCATGTTAAATTTATAAAAAAACTGATGGTGCTAAGGCTTAATTTCAATTATGGCCCTTATGATTAAATTTATTTTCAACTTTAAAATATTCAGCTTAAAAACATTAAAAAAGTTTCTTGTTTCAAAGGTTTTCATTTAAATTTTCACTTTATATGAAAATTCTTCGTTTAAATTATAAAATAACCAACGACGAGAAACTGAGCTTAAGTATGGAATGCTTGTAAGAAACAGAAGTACATAAAAAAGACAAAGTAAGTTATTTTACATATTTTTTCATGAATATTTCCTTGAAGCACATGTAAACATAAAACCCAATTTATCCTACTGTTTTCAAAATATAAAATAGCAAATTCCGTTCTTTATGGTAGTTACTTTATGTTACTACTTACTTTATGGTTCACGTTTTGCAATGCCCTGTGACTTTCCACAAGCATATTGGAAAAAAAAAGAACTACTGCATACTTATTTTTAAATTTTAATTTCCTCTGTTATTTCTTATTAATGGTTAAAATATTTTTCATTTAAAATTATTTTCTACCTAATATTACTCTTAAACATATTTTCTTTCTTATAGGTTTGTTTAATGTGCAGTATAGTATACTTAAAAATAACTTTTCTTGGAAAAATTCATTATTTAAAAAAAAATAAATTACAAAATAATAATATATTAGGATAATACATAAATGTGATGCTTCAATGATGAATTAGAACATTTTTAATTCTTTTTGTGGGGATATATTTTTTCGTATATAGTAAACAACTACCTTTTCCCCATTTTTGAATCCCGAGCATAAACAATTGCATCAGTGAAGTAAATAATTGCTTAAAAACAAAATGTATTGATTTTTTGACATGTACATTTTTTCCCTTTTGTTTTCCTAGTAATCTCT
The DNA here is from genome assembly GCA_019973955.1 of Trichonephila inaurata madagascariensis. NCBI lineage: Eukaryota > Metazoa > Arthropoda > Arachnida > Araneae > Nephilidae > Trichonephila > Trichonephila inaurata. Next base: position 862,416 of record BMAV01020502.1, on the reverse strand, counting down.
TTTCCTTCTCTCGTATTCTTATTAAAATTTACTTAATTTATTTAACATATAATTTTTGAAAATTTTGAAAACTATCTTTAATTATTATATCCGATATTTTTATTGAGTTTTTATTGATATTAATAAGTTAAATATGTTTTAATAATCCAAATATTTTTTAAATTTCTCTTCTCTTAAATGCATTTACAGACAGAGATGTTTAAAGGAATATAATCTAAAAAGTAAACTATTTGTATTTGAATAAAGTAAACATAATCGAGCTTTGTCAAAGGTATATATATATATATATATATATATATATTATTGATATCTGAGTCCCAGAATTAAGCGTTCGATCGTATTGAAAAGCAATCTTATAACTCTCACCTCTTGATTTAAAAAGAACTGAATATGAATTTCTAAGGTAGAAGTAGACTTAACTTGTATGCTCCCGTAACCCCCTCTCCCAAAGGGGATTTCGACAGATCCCCTTTTTAATAGATCTTGACTTAACAAAACAAACATGCTTTGCCAAATTTTATGTCTAAATCTGATGGTCTAAAATCCAAATTTTTACTATTATTATTATTATTATAATTATTAAGCCCTTTACCATATTCGTCGATTTCCATAAGACCCTTCCTTGGCGTATTTCAATTCAACAAAAGAAAGATACATACCAAATTTCTTTACTTTAGTTCGAAAGTAGTTCGAACATATGTGGAATTGTTTTATCTATACACCTCCATTGGATTTCAATTCGAACTTAGTGGATCATTATTCAACAAATAAGCATGTTTGACAAATTTCAAGCCTGTAGGTCTAATAGTTCAAAAACGAGAATATATTTATCGATAACGCCCCTTTACCCCTTTACATCGCAACTTGGGGATTGATTTTCGAAAACCTGCTAGCTGCATTTTAAACAGGGGAACAAAGAAATACATGTTTTTCATAAATTAATCTTCATTTAAGAATTGATCTTGAGTTTTTTCTCAGAATCACACAATATAGGTATTTTATTATATTATATCCACCTAAGTTTTAGGGATTAATCCTGATTTTTATTCATTAATATTAATGAAAATTCAATATACTGAATATATATCTAATCATCCTACACAGTTTTTCCATTTACAAAGCATCTATATTGCATTAATAATCATAAGATTTGATACTGATGTCATATTTCTTATGTGACTGTTAACTAAAATAAAGCAATGATTCTCAAACACTGTGCCTCAGCACTTTTATGTGCGGCGGAATTCTTGAAGCGTATAGCTATTTTTTTTAAATTGTTAATTAAACTCTGAGAAAAATCAAATAATCCGGAATCTAATTATTCGGCCGTATTATAGAAATAAACTAGTCATAAAATTGTTATTGACCATTTGACAATATTACAGGAGGAAGTTATTCATTTCTCTTCCCAAGTTTAGATATAAAAAAAAAATTATTGGGTTTGTATTCCATTTGTGATAATATATACATCTGTGCATGAATTAACTTTGATGGATAAGGAAGAATTAATTTTGCTGTATAATAATCCAAATTAAATTTCAAAGTATTCGGAAGACTCAATTAATTCATTTTGGATTAAATTACAAGCGATTATCCCATAATTGCCAAAAAAGCTTTAAAAATATTGCTACAATTTTCTACATCTTATTTATGTAAATTTGGATTTTCAGCATTAACAAAAATAAAAATGAGAAAAAAATAATAAGTATGGAAACTTTTAAATGTAAACGATGAAACAAGAGTGACAATATCATTTTTACGACCAAATATTAACGAAATTATCAAAAATCATCAAGCTCAAATTTCGCATAAAATGTATTCTTGTAATTAATTACTCAATAAACATTTTGTTGTCTTTGTCGTACATATTTTATTTAACATTAAAAATTATTATCATAAACTATTTAACATAGTTTATTATAGATAAGTAAAATTTTTTTTAAACTTATTTTATTATTAGTATGCCTAAAAATTTTTAAATTGTTAAAAATGTACCGCAACAACAACAAAAGAGGTTAAGAATCACTGCTCTAAAGTAATGATAGTTTAGTTATAAATATTATTTATAGCACTTTCATACTATGAAATATTTATTCATTTAATGTTTAATAACAGTCTCTAACTTAATGATAGCAGGTAAACAAAATTATTCTCGATCTTGATGTCTGGTGATTTATTCTAGTTTACAGTCTATCCTTTCTTCCGTTTCTATTTAATTAAATACTCGTAAAGACTAATGGAAAATACTTTAAGTAAATGTGTTCTTCGTCATCGGATTCAACTTATTGAAATGAAAATGAACGCCCGCAGTAGAGCACGTGTTTCTGTAGTTTGACAAATGGTTTCTCAGTCGCCAACTTATGTCAGAACATTGTCAGTGATAAATAGTGGATCTCTATTCCAGATTCTTCCTCATCGCTGAATAAATTGCGAATTCTTCGAAGAATTTCGTTGCTATTACCTCCGGGATTCGAAGAGTTCTCTCTCTCCTTTAGATAATCAATGCAGCCAACTGCTTATAAGTTCGTTCTCAATATAGAATTCTAGTTCGTGAACAGATTTTGTAGAATCCATTTGTGTCTCTTTCCGTGCAAATTTGCAATAAACTAATTTATTTGAATTTAATCTTAGATGTAATTCGATATAGTAATCTGCATTTTATTCAAGAACCAGTGTTTTATTTTACATGAAGGAATTACAAACGTAATAATTAGATTCATTAGATAGAAATTATGTTGTACATAGAATGTTCTTAGGGGTATTAGAATCGTGTTTTACTTCGTTAATGAAAATTTAATTTCTCTCTTTCAAATTTATATTTAAAACCAATTTCCGTACTTAGGAGCTTTTGATCACAATATAGCAAAGCAAAGATTATAAAATTACCGAAACATTCGTCTAAGAAGAATTGTAACAGAGTAATTTTCAAATAGTGAATTATTTATATGTTAACATTTCAATAAGTAAACAATTATTATAAGTTTTTATAAATCGGATGATATCAACTTTTATTTTAGAGGAAGGATTCAAAAGAGATCTACCACTTTCTGAAGATCTGATTAAGTTATTTTAACCATACAGTTTACAGGTTTATCACATTTTTTATAGTTTTTACTTCTTATAAACGTCTGACACTTACTTTACGTATTTACATAGAATATTTACGAGAGAAAAACAGAGAAAATAGTAATCATTTAATTTAACAAAATCGTTTGTATTAATCATATATCTAAATCAGTTTTAATATAAATTTTGTATCATAGATGCTCATAAATAATATTTTTACCTAAAATAATTATCTTTAAAGTATGAAAAAATATAGTTTTAACAAAATAATTTTCTAAAAAAAACTTTAATTATATATTTGAGTTTCATTCACACAACTATAGTAGAAAAAACAATTAGAATTGCAAATTGAAATATCATCAGAGTATATTTTTGTGTGACTTTTTTTTAATAAAAAATAATACAAAAATAATAATAAATCAAAGACAAATAAAATATTATAAAATTAAACATAAAAAAACAAATCAAAATGTTCTGTTTTTTTCTTTATATTCAAGTACAAAATTTCATTGTCCTTTAATACGGAAAAATTTTACTATTGTCATTTTTTTCCACAATATTCCCATTCAAGTACTATGTCTAACTAGTCACATACCATAATAAGTATTTTCTGTTTAAAAAATTTAAAAATAGGATGCCTAGTAGGAAATTCTTCAGAGTATAATTTTCCCGGTTATAAAAATTCCTATAACCAAACACATTTTAGAGCCAGAAGGAACAGTTCACATTGAGAGAAACTTTAGTTCATAGTTTATGAAAATATATATATACTGTCCAAATCGAACATCTTGTCATATCATCTAAGAACTGAATGTTTCTTCTTTAGAATAATTCCTAGTTATCTTAAAGTTTAAGAATTTCAACACCTGTTAGAATATTTCATTTATATAACTTTTCTCAGTGAGCTTCTTTTCTAACATTTCCACTTTATTCTTTAGAAGCTTCAATTTTGTTCCCATCCCTCTTTGATAACTTCAGTTCCACTTTAGAAAGAATAATAAGACATGTGAAGACAATAAACTTTACTCTAAAAAATGAAAGTAAGCAATTTCTCTTTTGTCTTTTAAGTAGAACTGACAGTTTGTTTTGGTAGTGATATAAGTAAGCATTTTCGACTACAACATATCCAAAAACGTAATACAAACCATCTATTTTTAGACTTCTAAGTATCTTTTTCCCCCTTGGATAGATACTGAAAAATTAATTTTTTCATTATTTCTATACCGGAAAGATCCCAATTAAAATTTGTTCGATTTCATTTTTAATTAGCATTTGCGATAAGATAAATTATTTGAGAACAAAATACAAACATAATTAAACATATATATACATTTTAACTATTAAATATAAATAAATGTGTGTTTAGTTATTTAGTTATATTACGTGTATTTAGTTATATTAATTTTTCAGAAAAAAAACTCTAACTAAATAATAATCCATTTTTTGCAAAAATAATAATGATTAAATTATAAAAAAATGCTTTTTAAAAGTTTTATTAATTAGTATTTACTCTAAAGGGCTTCTTCATTTCGTTCAGTAATTTAAATATTTTTTTAAGTATTTCCCACAAATGTAAAACTTTAATTAAATGTTAAAATGTTTTCCTTTCTTTGAAAAAAATTTATAAAACTTATAAATTTTTAAACTTAATAATTCCATACTACCTTACTTTCCCCCATTTTCAAGGATTTTCAATTAATTTGCTTTAGTTATATCTGTTGATTTATATATGAGAATAAAATTTAGTATATACCACAATTTGTCAAGGCTGAAATGCTTCAAAGCCGTTCTCCATCATTTTGTCTTCCACTTGCTAAGTTTCTTGAGAGGGTACTTAATCCTCAAAGTTTGATTATATTGTATTGTAGAATGATAGGTAATTCCTATTAAACTTAGCATGATGTGAAATTAATAAACTGATTTATATAACTTCCTTTCTGAAACTTAACTGCAAATTTTTTTTTAAAATTTTACACTGGTATTGCAGAAGTATAAATGTGAATATACAATCAATAGAATAAAATAATTATAAAATTTAAGTAATATACTGTGGATTTGTCTGGAATTTATAATATAAGTGCACTCTAATCTATAAATGGTAAAACAGAATTAGAGATTCAATAAGACAGGTCTGAAAAAATAATTTTGAATTATATATTTTTAAGTGCTCTGAATAAAAAATGACTTTTATTTCACTTAACTCCATGACCGGTTGATCAGTGCCCGTACGCTGTACGATCATTGATATTTTCTTTCTGTCATATATTTGTTCGCATTTTTAATTCTTAAAGTGAGAAAATTAGTGTAATATTTTTAAGAGATGAAGTTTGTCCATGGTACTAAAATGTTTCTCATCCGGGATTATTTTTTTTTTATTTTGGTGAAGACGGGGATTTTTGTTTGAAGGTAGTAATATAGATTCTTAAAAATTTTCGATAAGAAACAGGGATCGGCAGAGTAATGTACAGTTTGTGTTGCATAAGAAAGAATTAAAATAGAAAGATATTCTCAAAACAAAGGCGATGTATTTCTGTCCTAATTGCAATGTCAGACTTAGCACACTACACCATTATTCAAATTGAGTGTTCATATATATATGCACACTCACAAAACTCTCAAGAAAAAGGTACGAACAGGATTTTTTTAATTCTCTAAGATATATGAAACGTTCTTCATAGAATATAGAGTGTAATCACAAAAGGCAAAAAAACATTCGTGTTCCACAATTATAAAATAAAAAATTAGTGTGAAAACTAAGATTGAAAAACAAAATAAAATTCTTCCATTTTCTTATTCTATGAAGTATTATGCTTAGACATATGCTATAAAAGATATGCCTTTTTTTAAGTATTTTGAGCAAGAAAATTGGCCGGTTAAGGGGTTAACTATATACATTTTTTTGCAAACCTTGATAAGATTTCAAAACAAAGTACATTTATTTAAAAGAAAAAATTGTGAAGAACTACCAATATTAGCTCTTATAATGAATCAAATATTTTTTGTGATGTATACTAACCATTATATATTTCGCTCTGTTATCTGGTGAAGCATCTTTTCTTTGATGCTTCTGAGAACTCGCTTTCGCTTTCCAACATTGGTTTTTCACTTGAACATCCAACAGAAGTAAGCTAATATATTGACATTCTATCTTCCTTGGTAACGTCTTTTTTTGTGTTTGCGATAAAATACATAGTTGCAGCTTATTTTTTTTTTTTAAAAAAAAACTGCTTTTTAATTAGTAAATAATACCTTAAAGCTTGTTTAAATCATTCTTCTGCTTAGAAAAAAAAACAAAATTTGAAAAAAAATTGTTTTAATTATTGATAATAATGAGATATTTAAACCAGTAAAATTCGTAATAATTTTAAATATATTCTAATAAATATGTATTTATAAGAAAGAGAGAGTGAAATTGGGAGGACTGCAATCAAATCCTAATTTTCTTTATGGATACAAAAAGTTTATTCTAATGTACCATTTGATGAAAGAGAAACTCACTGAAACCATCATAAAGTTAACAAGAAATTACATGTATTGTACAATAAAAGTGCAACTTCCCTCCAATTGTGTCTCAGATGTCCTACTCTTGTTTTACGAGTTGTTCTTTCCGTCGGTCACTCGAGTGAAAGACTTAAGAAAATAGCTTTCGGTCTCTAGGATCAGGCTTTTTTATTGGTTAGCAATTTAGGTCCATTTCCCGAAATCGTTGTGAACGTGATGAAAGTATTGCGAAACTGGCAAATCTTAATGATGGTTACTACAAGCAGAACACTTCGCTTGCTTCCAAACGGAAATCCTGGTGTTTTTTGCGACCCAGTAGAAAGACATCAATAAACTGAAATTGTGTGAGAAATACACAAGCTTATATCGGAAAAACATTACAAGGATTAATGTTGTTTTCTTTTATGCACTAAATCGGATTTTTATACACAATCTGTTGGTTTACTGTTTATTCAAGATCTCATTGTGTATTTTTCGACGTAATTCCCGTAATAATAAGTCATAAGAGCCACTATACAAATGTAAATGGCAGTACAAAAGAGTATATGCAATTCCGATTAAACCATAGCAATTTATTTCTAATTAAATCTTATTTAAAACATTGTGAACCAAGTTTTTTGTTAAAAGCACTTCATTTAAAAAAAAGCTAACATTTTCACAATGTATAATATATATTTGTATTACATAAATAAAAAACTTATGTGCATGCTTCTTTTTGTATGTTGAAATCTGTCACAACACTATTACTTCCTTCAAATTCAGCTATCCTAGAAACAAAACAGTAGAACATTTTGTTAGTATACTAATTTCCGTCTGAAATAATTCCTTATTTCAAGAAAAAATATGCTGTTTACCTATTTAATCGTATATAATTATATATAAATATATAAATCTACAATATTCCAAAGGTAAACTGACATTTGAATTTACCTTTTAAAGTAAAAAATGACATATTTAAAAATATTTCAAAGTAAGTGATATGATAAATTGATTTTGTGTTATAATGACATGAACAAATTTTAATTGTTAACAATTAATCTAACATAATTTTTGGATTCAGTATACATTAATACTCACAATAATTAATAAGTTCCTCATAAAACATATTTCAAGAGTAATCAACCAAATCTTTCAATTGATTAAATGTTTTTGGTACTAAATATATTTCGGTACATTTTTCACAGAATTCTTTACATTTAGATGTGGAACATGAGAAATACTGATATGTTTGATAATATGTCAAACTTATAATATAATCATGGCGTATAATAATCAAATCACTTTTCCCCATGAGCCAACTGCGGATGATGAGGCATAATATTATTACTTAGTACAGTCCACCTAATAAAAATATTACAATGAAGATGTAATGTTACAAGAAATGTCTGAAGTGTTTAATGTCGGGTCTCATACCACTACTCTTCCAAGTATCTTAACAGAAAAAAAAAAATCTATTGGTGTCAAATCAGAGATGAGCTTGGAAACCATTCTTGGCAACCACTATCCCGGATGATTTGATGTTGGAATGTCTCAACTAGATACTGTTTGCTTTTGATGTCTTATGCTGATAGTCACCATCATGATAAGACCATACGTTTCAGAGTAGAACTATTGACATATTTTAAATAAAATTCAACATAACTTTTTGTAGAGGTTCCAAGTGTCGGACTTCAGTTAACGTGTGCTCGAAAAATGCAAGACCAATTAGACTGCTCTTGAAAATTCTACACCAAACTTCAATTGACTATAATATTTTATGTCAAATTTTAACTTGATTATAAGATTTTTTGATGAAATTTAATTAGAATTTAGTCAATTTCACATTCTAATGTGGAAAATGTGTGTCTCATCAGTCTATACTTCACCTTTGAGAAACGTTGGCTATTCTCTTCTAATTGATTCAAGATAAAGTTGTAAAAGTTATAATGTGTTTCAGTGTCCTCTGAGGTTGCAGGTGTTAACCAGTACGGATGAGTACTTACTTCGCATAAGATTGGGGCCTTTTCGCTGATCTCTTGCACTGTTTTGCAATGAGTATAAGTGTATGCTGATACATCTTCAGTTGATCTTATAAACGTTACTTTAAATGGTCTGCTGGATTGAAATCGGTTGGCCACATGACCTATACCCCTTAGTTGATTCACAACGTTGTGAATAGACACATGGGTAGATATGGATCACCCGAAAAATTTCAAAAGCAAAATTTCGCTCGGTTTTTGAGCGTTGCTCCCAAATTCACGTAACCTAGATTACGCTTTTAATACTGAGTGTTTGGATATAATTTCGGGACTATGAGCTTTAACGTAATACCCCGTGGAACTACTTCTTTTTTGCTTGATCATGAGGTTCATTAGGCTTTTTCATAATACATGAATGTATACAATTTGGTTAGCAAATTTGGTTTGGGTTAGAGCGTCTTGAGAAAAGAATTTGCACGATCGGCATGCAGTACATAAATTGGTTTTTAACCACAGCCAATAAAGTGTCCTGCCGAGGAATTTGTATCATTATTTTTTTCGAAGCAAGATCACATATCGAGCAGTTTTATTTGTTCTGTTATTAGTATTATTGTGGGCAAAACGTCTTTTCAATAAACTAAATTAAGAACGCTATATAAAATATCATAATTAAAATCTTTTCATATATTTAAAAGTTGACAAAATAGGAACACAAGCCCCCGCTATTTGCCGTCATTTGCTGTTTAACTGATTTTGCGCGGTAAATCATGCAGTTTTTCAGCACCAACAGAACCGGAAATTTTAACAAGATCACTTTTTACTCTGAATTTTTACTATGATCATTATAAGAACTTATCAATACGGAGCGAAACATTTATTCCAAGTATTCTGTTTGATTACAACAGCACTGTAGTTGATGGAATGATATCTCACAGTGTGAACCCGTAAGTTTTAAAGAAAATAAATCCAATTTCTTACTCAAATTAGCAAACTGAATTTGAAACATTTTCTGCTGTTTTCAAAGTATTTAATGATAACAAGCTATGTGACTAATGCATGAGCTATAAATAAAAATAAATTAAATTGAGCGAAGGACTTATGTAAAGTATTTGAAAAGTACATTTCATTTATTTTTCCTAATTTTATATTGGATATAATATTGATTTACAATATCTAACTTGGGAAATGCAAGATGTGTTCCCAACCAATTTTGATAAATGGGATATATTTAATAGTATTGACATAAGAAGAAAAAAAAAATTCAGTTGAATAACGCTTTGAACTTGACCCGTCAGCTAATTTACCATACCTGTGCGCATATCAATGCAAAAACAACGGAACTATTAAGCATAAATAATGTAATTTGTTGCCAAGCATACAGAATAATCATCAAGCTATCTTTAATGTCAGAAACTTACTTCTCACGTTTAGCTGGTTTAGGGGAGGCGCCATGTACACCTATGTTATGCAAAATCGGACTTAATTGTGGGGATCTTTTCGATGAACCCTTTTTCTTTAAATCAATTGCCGACAAACTTGTCATATCTAACTTCTGAGTGGTTATTTGTTGCCCTATTTTGGGAGTTATTTGTTGCTCCAACAGTAAATGATATTGAAAGAGAAATTAGTCCGTCATTACTGATGGCTGCAAAAACGGGCATAGAAAACAAGTTATTTGGATGTATAAGTTCCTATCTAATGTGAACTAATCAGTGTGATAATGTTAATTACTGATGCTAAAATGTCTATTACATTTGTCAAAATCGGTAGGGAGAATATCTTTTGCATTTTCTTTCTACGTTCATAAATAAAACATCATTTTAGAAAATTTTCTTCTTGTATAAGACTCTTCTAATTTATGCTCTATTTCTTCCATTATTAAATAATTATATGATTTCATTTTCCACCAATTTTTTTTTGAAATTGGAGAATTAAATAATTCAAAATTAAAATGGCGTGTTCTAACTGCATTGTAAAATTACCAAAGTGTACCTCTTCTTATATTATCCAGTAAGAAAGTAAAACATGAAAACGGAAATTAAATTTTAAGTATATTAAACGATCACTTCTTTTATAACGCTTCTCTTCTTTTGCAGAAATTTGAACTTTTAATAAACACTCTCCGCAAAAGTAAAATATGATTACTTATTATCGTAGCTTTAATAGCAATAACCGCTTTTACTTCCTGGTTTCATGGCCTTTGGTAGTGCAGTCAATTGTGACGCATCCTAGTTGTAGTTTAACCTCGTATTTGAGATTTGTATATATTTCAAAGGATGACGGCCTGTGATAGAAATTTAGGGACAATTTAATTTGAAATGCAATAGGGCGTAAAAAACTCTTATTGGGCGTGTTGTGGTTGGACGGATGGATACGATACCACATATTGGACTAACGATTATTATTTAACAGATTAAAGTAATAAGCATTAATAGATGTATAGAATAAGTAATAAGCAAAATTTAATAGATTTAGTGTGAGTAGCTAATTGTATAACTCTAGAAGAACCTTTATTAAAAAGTATTAAATTTAACAATTTTATTCATTCCCTTTAAAACGTCCAAAAACAAATATTTATAAATGAAAATCTTTCTTTTTCTTTTATAAATATCTAAAAATATTTATGTTCAATTTTACAATGCACCTTTGCAAAAATAAATTAAAACTTATTAAAAGCTTTTTTAATGCTTAGTTAAAATTAAAACGTATTAATAATCATATGGAAGAAGAGTTTATAATTTTTTTAAATTTAATATAATTTATTTACTGGCACACTTTTTTACTTACCATTTTAGGAGGTGTTAAAGGCATAATTTTCGATTTAATTTCTTTCAAGAGCGCATCGAAAGTTAAGCGACGTTAAATGCTTAAAAAATTATGTCAGTATGAAAGTATCTCCAGGCGTAATTATTAATTCTACTCATTAGTTCAAAAACATGGTTTTTTAGGCTATTACGATGAAGAAGACAACATGGGAAATATCAAGAAAATAATCGTGTTTTTTCCCCAAATAAAAAGATTCTCTTTGTGAGCCTGAGCTGCTTAATTAATTTATTTTCCTTTTATTTTCTTGTAAAGAAGATGTGGTATAAATATATATATATATTTTCCTGTTTCTTCGTTAAGATGTAATTAATGATGATGAAATTTTCCTCAGTAATATAAGTATTTTCCCTTGTATTAGTTCTCTAAAGAATTGAACAAATACAATCAATACGACTAAGATTTAAATTTAAATGCAATTGAATAAATGATTATATATATATAACTATATTAAAAACATTTCTTGAGATTATATGTTTCAAATACATGATATTTCTGAAGATGAAGATAAGAAAAACTGTTATTATTAAACATTTTTATTTTTTCTTTAATACCTATTAGTGAATTTTTAGCTATAGCTTAAAAGCAAAATCATTAGGATAATTAGGGATAATTATAAGAATAACAGTTAGTAATAATTAAAACTAATACTATTAGTTATAATAGTTATTTTTCATAATTATAGAAATTATAAAATAATTAAATTTTCAAACGTGCAATGTTTAAAACACTAAATAAGAAAATAAGAAGAATTTCATAAAATAAACAAAATATGTTCTTTTCTATTACTTATTTATTTCAATATGCAAAATAAGAACAAAAATAACTTATTACAGTAATTGGGATTAAAAAATGTCAAATTCCGCAATAACTCGGTACTATTTTAAGATCTAGAAAAAAACTTTTTTCCCAATAAAAAACATCTCAAGGAAGAAAAATAAGACGCATTTATTTGAAATAAAAATAATTCATTTTTCCTTACACTCATTCATTTATGAAATTTTCAAAATTTATCGTCAATAATAAAGCGATATACTATAAAAAAATACAGTTAATTATTTCATGGAATGTTTTATAAACGCTTCCTTATCACATGAAAAATAAACACATTCTTTTAATCGAAATTATTAAATTATTAACCTCTCACATATTTTGAGAATATTTTTGAAGTATTTATATTATTTATTTACATTTCTTTCTAAATAAACCAATTTCTTGATTGTGTGATATATATATGAACAATGATTTTCTATATTCATTCATCTAGTTCATATATCATAAACCATCGTGTAGAGTGCTGTTCCATCGTCTTTCCCATCGTTGTAATGAGGCATTCTGGACAGTGAGGTCTTATAGCTCAGTGGTCATTCTTGTTACTTCATTATAGTTTGAAATTACGAGATTCACACACACACACCAGTTGCTCTCCTGATGCTTCGAAAAATGACAATAGTAAATCAATCATTTACAAATAATAAAGTTATTCAGAGAATTTATGCTAACTCAAGTGTTTGTGAATTTTATTCTTTTTCTATTATAGAAGTCTTGAAAATGCTTTTTGAATGAAATTTCAGTCTTCAATAATAAAAGAGACTGAAATTTAGTAGACTATACTATAATTATTATATACATATAATAAATGATATTAAGTAAATTAATGTAATTTATTTTTAAATCAATTAAAGTGGTCAACTCCATGATATAATTCAGACATGATAATGACCAAAATAATATATAAACTTCAATTAATGTATAATAAAGATTGGTAAATAAATCTTTTAGTTAATTTTCAATATAATTGCATTAATACACAACTAATACTCATCCAAAATAAATATTTCGAAACTTTATCGTTCGAGATAAATTCTTCTAAGTCTATCTATGAGAAACAGCTTTTCAAACTAAGAGTATAAATGAAAATACTTTTAACTTATTTAAAAAGTCAAAAAGTTTGCAATTCACTTCGAAAAGTCATTGCAGTTGCTCTATCAATGTTTTCTAAGATATACTGTACGTCGACTGTTGAACAACTTTTCAGATTAGGAGTGTGTGTGAAGATACTTCTCACACTTATTTAAATAGTCATCAGATTTGCAATTTACTTCAAACATTTATTGCAGCTACTTTATTAATGTTTTCTAAGATATTTTGTCTGCATTGTAAGAACTGCGTTATCTTTTTAAAGAGATATTGTATTAATTGAATAATTTATACACTAGAAAAAGTTCTGATCTAAGACATAAGCTATAAATAAATGCATGGTCACACACACAAAATGATGATTTTGCAAACTTTTTTTTTTTCTTTTGGGAGTAATGTGTAATTAGAAATTCATGTATCGTATACTTTCTAGTCATCATCTAAGACAACTTATTTACATTTTTACTTTACTTATGTGATTATTTTTTTTAAAAAATTTTTGCCTATCGATGTTAATGCACTCTATAATATTTTTCTCTTCACAAATACACTTCTAAAATTCTATTGCAACAGGAGATGTGACATAACCTGAAAAATGAACAGTCTAATGTAAATGTTCTATAAATTACTAAAAGACCTTCATTTTAAAACCATTAAATAAAGTATATACAATACATAAAAGACCATGATTACCAAGCTCTTTGAGATTCTCTGCAAATTATCAGTTAAATTTATAGTACACACATGAACTTAAGTATTTTTAAGTAATTTGAAGGTTTTTGTGATGGGTTTTGAAAGTAAGAGAAAATTACATCAAAACTATAAGTTTCCTTAATGGAATATCCATAAAATTACCTTGACAACACAAACAAAATATAACTTACACAGTTCTATTGAAATAAAACAATTTTGGGATGTCTTCTCGAAAAACTCAATATTCAAAAGTAATGCTTTAGGATACTGTCAATACATTCATTTTCCTAATGTATATAACAGTAATTTAGTTTCAACCAGAAATTTTTTAAATTTTATGTGGAATCTAAAAGATCCCTAGAGTATCTGTTTGGCTTAAGTGCTCTTGGCAAAATTAAATCCTAGTACAGGCTTGCATCGTCAGAGCTCAGGTAACTCTCTCTAAGGAGGAAACTGAGTATCAAAATATCTGCGGCGATTGGAATCCACCTATATGATGCCACACTAAAAAGAGATACCAGCTTCCGGGGAATGTACTAGGTATGCAATGGAAAAACACCAATCCACAGCCCATTAGAAATAAAATTTAAAAAAAATAATTTAAATTCTAATAAAACAAGGAAGGGTATTGTTACTTATTGTCAACTCATTCCATGCATTATTTTTATAATTTCAAATGCACCCATATCAATTAATTTTCCACCCAAAATAGGATATACTTTTTTATCGTCTTTGTGATGCAGAATAAAATCTAGAAAGAACTAGATTTAAGCTTCCCACTGCAGTTAGATGTCCACCGTATCCAAGTGGTCATGGTCTCAGATTCGTGGCCAGCATGTCATGTGGCCCGGTCAAGTGGTACTAAAGATCCTCCATGCAGAGGAATTAGTTCACGTAAAATGTGTCTAGGCTCAAAGTTCTGTTGGGGAGCTGTGTAAATTTGAGGAGGGGGCTGCCAAATCAGGTCATAGCCCTCGTGTTGCTTCATAAAGAGCGACGTAATTAAACACTGGCACGTACTATAACCTACAGAAGTTAGAAAATGGCGAATTTTTCATGACTATCAACCGATGAAATGCCAAGGAAATGTTGCATGAATTTCTCCCCAGTGTCATCGTTTTACATTTAGGTGCACGCAATTATTCACTGTATCATGTATAAATAAATAAAACCTTTCTAAAACAAATAAAACATTCGTAAACACAAGTTCCTTAAAATGAATTCCAAATCTTTTCGAATAGTTTTACTAAGGTGCAATGCAAATGTACCTCGGAAAGGCGTATATATACATCACGAGCATTTAGCGCACCGGCAGGATGAGGCGTATATATACGCCCGCGGTGGTTAGGGAGTTAATAATCTTAAGGCATTCTTCTCTGTCACGAAATATTTATACATCCGATGTAAACTTCTGGTATTTTAGCCCCCCTTCTCCTTCACCGGAAATATATTCACTTCCGCAAACTTATAAACAACGCAGTCTGTATGCGTTACTTGTATATTCTGAGCTTTGATCAGGGGGTATATTAAACTCAAAATCATGCCCACATGGTTTAATATGGATACATTTTCAGAACCAGGAAATCACAGGCAATGGGGAATGATTGGCTTCAGAATCATTTATAAGAAGATAAATATTTATTCTGGTCTGTACATATGTGTATTATATAATTCAAAATATATACGAATTTACTTCTAAGACAATAATTTATGTTTCAATTTATGTTCCACTCCCATTTGCAATTCATTAAAATAACTAATTTCGAAAAAGTCTTGGTTAAACGTAATTTATGTATATCTGAAAACATATTTTTAGAAAAATGTAAACTTCAACAAGTGATTAAAACTTTTTCGAAAAGATTGAAGTGTCACTCATTTCTTTATAATTAGTCATGAATCTTACGATATACTAAACTATAAAAATTAAACGACATATTTTACGACGAAATCATTGCAAATAAATGAGCTTTATAAAAGCATCGTAAAATCTGTATCATTAATCAACAGTTGCGAGGATACTCTTTGCTTCTGAAGTCATTAAAGGACGTTATTTTGTACTTAAGACTAATTTTGTTTCTGTCTATGTAAATGAGAAGGAACTTTCCCACCGCACACCAGTCACAATATTTATAATGCTCTTGTTTTGATTTTCAATGAGAAAAAGTGATTCATGGGAGTGCTTAGGATTATTATTTTTTCCGCAGCTGGATATAGATTACATAATGAGCACCATTTTTCATCCAGTATGGAACAGTTTGAAATTAATCAGGATTATTATATCAGGAAATCAATTATAAGAAAGTGCGGAAAATAAAGCAGTTTCCTTAAAAAATAAGCTCTTTCTAGCTCCGGTTTTTGTGAATTAAGCATATTTTTGATGAAAAAGCGTTAATTCTATGTTGAAAGTTAAATTCTATGATATTGTCCCAGAGTTTATAAATATCAATGTGATCATGACATTTTGAAATGATGAAAACATTATATGCTAATGGAAGAGAATCATCTCAGCTTCAGATTAGTTAATTTGTTCTAAGCCATTGTAGGAATTTATAAACTTGTTTCTAATTGAAAAAAAACTATGAATTCAATTACGTGTAGTGAATACGTATGAATAAACCTGATATCTATGTTGATATGTATCGTCACACCTCTTGAATACTTTGAGTCGTAGTTAAATTCGATAAGCAGTGGTTTACATTATTCAATTCATTATTATTCCATTATTCCATTTTTTAGTGTGTAAAGGATTTCAGCACTGGATATTGCTTGAACATCGAAGATCATGGGATATAAGGTTATGAAAATACACCAACCACTTTTGGAAATTGAAAAACTTGTTTTAAATTGTAAAATTGTTTATCCCTGCAGGAAATATTACAATATTTATACACGTAGCATAAAGTTTAAAAGGAGGAAATACCATACATAAATATTTATTCATGATACATGAATGGATGTGTTACATTTCTAGTTTTATTCTTTTTTATTCAATTTAAGTTTATGTATTAGTAAATAATTTTATTTTAACTGTAGTATAAATTTGGAGCAAACTTTCTCTGATTTGTTCATATTTGCCCTCACACATATGAAATATTAATCTATAACAACAAATACAAAATTCCGGATAATAAATTCTAAATAATAATTTCAAACGTATCAGTTAACAACCATGGCAGTTCTTAAACTTTTTGTATGGTTTTGTAATGTCAGTTGCAACAAAAAAAAAACCCATTTTTTTAACTCAAACAAATCTTAATATGCTTTATATCTATAAATATTCAAATGAATGTTTATTGAAATCGACAGAAAGATATAATTTCCAAGGCTTCTAACCGCAATTTGTTTCATTCTGATTCAACTAAAAAGAAAATACATCGGATCAGTTCTGGTTTTTGGCCGGCCAAAAATAACGGGTTTCTATTCAGTTCTGAATGAATAATTTTATTTTATGCATATTCTCAGTTGCACTAAAAATATAATTCTATCATAAACAAAAAATATGATTCTATCAAAATTTAGAAGATTTTATTATTTTTCCTTTAATTGGTACATTATGTAAATTCATACAATTAATCAGTATGAACGATACAAGCGGTGAGCTGAGCATTGGCATTGTTACCCGTTACCAAAATTGCATTTGACGACTAGGTTCATGATCCTTTTTGTCTATCTAAACAGTCTATACACACATCCATGGATGATCACATGCTGAGATGTGAAAAATATATAGTTCAGACTGACATTTTTCTTAGAAAATCATCTATACTTCTGGTTCAACTGAATTAAATCTACCTTTCTACAAGTAGTTTCATGCAAAACTGAAACGGAAAAGTACTTGTGAATATCAAAACAGGAAATCGAAAAGCAATGTACATCTAATGATCATACATGTATGGTTGACGTTAAATTAGAAAATATTGATAAGTTGTATACAATAACAAAATGACTGAAAATATACCTAAATAAAATAAACTGATATCTTTTTCAGCTTAGATCCGGTTTCTGTTACGAACAAAATAACCGTCATATCTGGTTTTCGGTTCAGTTCCGATTCACAGCCCTGATAATTTTAGACATTTTTATGCAATATGTACACAGCACATTTTTATATTTATTCCTGTAGAAAGAAGATGTATACACATCGTATACTATATATTTTATTTCGCATATTTGCAGTGCAACTTCTATAAATTATTACTCTCACAGGAATTTGACCTCTTTAAGAATTTCTTTGTATGTTTTGGCAACCTAAATTCTCTACAATACATACCATCTATAGAATATGGAGTAATATAGAAATTAAGTGTGTGAGATACGAATTCAGATGTTATTCTCGTCACTTTATGGAAACTCATTGAATTACAAGGTCATTTATAGGCATGCTATCGATTTGGACAAAAAAAATCACACTTATAAAACATGAAATTGATAATTGCAATAAATAGTATTTTACCATCTTATAGTCTATAGGTGTATTAAAAAAGATAATAAAATTCTTCATCTTTTCATAACTTACGATTTTTGCTTTCTTAAAATTACATTTGTAATTCATTATCCTGTTCAGTATTTTTTCTGAAAAATAAAATATCTGAGGTATTGTGTTTCCATTAAAAGATATATTCGTTTTTAAACATATTTTATATAAAGTCTTAAGTAATGTTGTTATTAAAGTTGTTTTGTTTTTAGATTTATTGGTAGGGGTTTCAAGCACTTTTTCTCTCATTTCCGGTGAAATAACAAAGATATTCTTCAAAATTAAACATGAATTTCAAATAAAAAAATATTATTCTTTGATATAGAAAGAAAGAAATATCTTTCAAAAGAAATCGGAGCTAAAATATTTTGAAATCTAAAAGCTATTTTGCAATTTTCAAATACTGTCATCATATATTTTTACTCTAAATGTAGGAATTTTAAAGAGTGTAAAAAAAAGAACATGTTTTCAAATGCAGGTGCATATAATACCATAATGAGCTACCTTATTTTTTTTAAAAAAGAAGCGAATCAAATGTGCGATTATCTTAAAAGTTTGAGAGAAGCAGAACAAATTCTTCATATGTATGTACATTTTGTTATGTGTTTGATATTTACCTTTGTGCTCTATACTTAAAAGAGAAAAAAATACAGACACACATAAAAAAATTTAATATTTCCTTCATGCAAAATTTCATGCAGTTCTGTTTGTTGACCGTCAGTATAATTTCACCAGAAGTTATACTTTATTAGAAAAGGCTGTAAGTAAAAATGAATTTTATATACTGTAAAAAAGTCAAATATATATATATATATATATATATATATATATAATTTTAATAAAAGTTATTATTTACTCTTGTTTCTTTTTTACTATTTTTCATTTGAAAAAGTAAAAATAAGCCATCAAATATGTAAAAAATAAGATTTCGTTTTATATTTTTATCCGTAATTGAGTCTTGGAATTATCTCTAATTTTTAACTTGTAGTATAATTTGCTGTAGGAGATGATGAAATGTATTAACTGAAATGATGCTCAGTTTGAATATTAACTTTTCGGCTTAGTACAAGAGTAATTCATTATGTTATGTATAAAATACTCATTTCCATAACAAAACTAACTGTTAACTACTCGCTTCGCAGGGTATTTCATTATGTTGTTAGACTACATAATGATTTTAAGTTATTGAGATATTTAAATCCTAGTATTATAAGATTTCTATTGGCATCCCAAGTAACTTTTATAGTTCTCGTTTTCTCATTTAAAAATGAAGGGACTTCAATTACTAAAACAGAAGTATATTGACTTTTAGTACACTATAACCTCCTCTAGAGATGACTTTCACGAAATACATTCATACCAGATCTCTATCGAATAAAAGAAATATGCTTTCCAAATTTCAATTATGCAGATCTTACAGATAAAAAAAAGGGATTTTCATTTCGTAACACACGCGCAAACCTCTAGAAGTCGTTTTCCACAAAACCCATTCTTACCAGTTTTCCACTCAGTTAAAGAAGCATGCCTTCCGATTTTCAAGTCGGATTGTTTAATAGTCTCGGATGTCTCGTAATGAGTGAAGGTAGGCTTTTATCCTATATATAATTGAATACCACATAAATGAAAATACTTTAACTATAACTTTTCAGAAAAAAAAAAATATTTAACAAGTAATTTAATTTTTTTCAAAAAAGTCAATTCCTAATTCATTAGAAAAACGTACTGGCGCCATCTGTTGCAGCTACTTGTAACTTCGACAGAAAAAATGCAGAATAAATTCATTATTAAACAATTAAATTTAATTAATTAATTAATATTTGAAAGAACTGTACTAACATCAAGTGTCATTCACTGCAAATTTCAAATATATATATTTGAGCTCGAATGAATGGATAGAAAGTATTTTATTAACGATTGAAAATTTGAACAAGATATATATATATATATATATATATATATATAAATACACAAATATAGCATGAGAATGAATTAATAGTAGGAATTGAAAAAGGTTAATGTGTGACTGACAAATTTCGAGAAATTGAATACTTTTTATTTTATGGGGAGACATAATTTAAGTTTAATACAAATTTTAACTATCATCAAAACTATGATGCACTAAACTATTCTCCACTGCTTTTAAGAGATTAAATGCTCCTTTAGTGATTAATATAGGAGTATATTTACATGGTTATGTATATCCTAAATCCGGCTTTTCATTTTCTACGTTTTATATCACGAGCAGCGTGACTCATCTTATATACGACTTGGTTTTAGAACTTAAGGCATTAAATTACTTTTAATGATTATCTCCGAAAAGAGCTAAGTGAAAGGCAGTAGCTCTTTGAGAGTTGAGAGATTTTCGGAGTTTCAATGCTTTGAGTCTTTAGCCATTTAAATGTTATTGCTCTCCAGAGAGCCATTCCTTAATCTTTCTCAATTCCTTTATCTAATTATTTCCACAGGGAACGGGATCCGGAAAATGTATTTCGTTTCCATTAAAATTGAAACGCATTACCGTTTGTTATAATTGCAGAAACAAAAGACCTGGAAATTTAAATAGTTCCCGAACCGAGTATTATAACAAAATGTGCTCTAATGCTGTTATTAAAATAAAAACACATTATTGCTTAAGAGTTTTACTTAAGATTAATTACTAGACCGCTCATGGATTTCAACAGGTGATTACATTAACATAGTTTTTCTTTAGTTTAAGAGAACTATTTGATTAAAATAATAAGATGAGAACATTTATAGTCAAAGGTAACTTAAACAAAGCTTCATTAAATCTATATATATGTATGTGTAGAAATCGAAAAGTGATTTCTCTAATAACTGATTTCGTGAAAGTGTTTTCAAAATAATTACATTTAAAATCCATTTCCATGATTAAGTAAAGTGTTATCCTTTTTTGTATAGTATACATGTGTTTTGGGAATAATTTAGTTTAAACTTTGGCATAATTAAAATATTGCACGGACATTCCAATTTAAATCAAATTTAAGCAAATAAAGATTTCAAGTAAATGAAAATAAATGTATTTATTCACAAATACTTAGTAGTAATTTAAATATCATTTGTTTAGTGAAAATATTCGTATTAATTTTATTAAATTGATAAGAGTTTAAGTTTGTAAAATAATTAATAGTTATGAGACTAAACATTTACAATAAGTGGTAGAACATTGTCATTTACTGTAATTTATTGTCAAATTATGTTGTTGTTTGAGAGTAAAGTTTTATTTTATGATGGGAAAAAATTTATCCTAATTCGTTGCAATAGCTAGTATTTGACATGGACAGAATCAAAACTCAGTAGTATAAAATAAAAATTTTGATTGCTACTATCAAATTTTGGGTAAAAAAAAAATTAGAATATTGCGTTTTCCTTACAGAAATAAAATATTTGAAGACTTTTAGCCGATATTTAAGATAAAGGGTAGAAAATATATGTTCAGTGAAAAATGTGTCAAAAGGGAAAAAGAAACTGAAACAATATTTATAAACATAGTGAATATCCTACAAAACAATAAATTGATAAATAATGAATTTGATAACCAAGAGCAATAAACCAAAACATAAGTAAGCATATAAAAAATCAGTTGACCAAAATGGAAAACTATTATGTTTTCTAGAACTGTAACCGACTTGATGCTGAAGAGTAAGGTTAAGCTTGCTTATAGGATCCTAACTTTCTTCTTCAGCAGAAACTGTTTGCAAGAAAAACTGAAGAAAAAACCAAGTCTTAAAAATTACTCTAAGCCTAATAATTAAATTTTATTGCAAGAAAAAATGAAGAAAAAACCAAGTTTGAAAAATTAAAAACTATGCCTAATAATATCACGTGTATATAAGCTTAATATATATTCTAACAAATAATTAATCTAATAGGAATGAATAGTTTGAAATTGTTCTAAGCTACATAATGATACACACAATAATACCAATTTTTTTTTCCTATCTAGTATATAATTTAAGTAATCCCAACTACAGGAATAGGTACATATAATATGAAGCAACTGCCTGTGAAGTGAGACTTATACATCGCTAACTTTAAAGCTACATCTATAAAATATATATATATTTAGCTTTCTAAAACGAAATAGACCTAAATATATTCTTGTTTTTAATTTATTTACATTTTAACAAAATTTAAAAGCCTCATACTGTTTATCTTTAACCAAAATAATCTTAGAACTTAATACTGTTTTATAAGACATTCATATAGAAATAATAAAAAAAATACTTCATGCATTTTTGCATAAATACACATTGCCGAAAAGCAATAAAACTCAAAGTGACATTTCAAACTAACACATATATAGTTTAATACCTTCAGTGTAAATATTTTTCTACAGGAAAATACTTCCTCTAAAATTTAGAAAGCATGAAACGTTATTTGTCTGAAGAAATACGAAATTTAATGAACTACAAATTTATGCGTAATGTAGAAAATTGAATTTTTTTTTTAAGATTTTAATTTTTTTAAAATTATTTTCCCTTTGAAGAAATTCATTCATTCCCCCAAACATATTTTGCCTCTTCAAATATTTATTTTCTACCTAAAATATTTGGAGACTTATATTCTCATGTGTTCTTTTCATTCTCAGAAATTTTACATTTTGTTCAATATTTCGATACATATAAATATTAATTTTTTTACTCCCGTATTTTTACACAACTGATGACTTTCAGCCCAATATATTTCAGTGTAAGCAAAAACACAAAATATAAATTCTCATCTATATACTTGTCACTTAATAGATATATTTTCATAGGTATTGTGTTTACTTTGCATTTTTATACATGAAATATTTGAATATGAAAACTTTTCAAAAATTACTTTTTGGTACTCGGTGAGCGTTTCAAAACGGGACAATGAATTTCGAATAAAAGTCATTATATTGTGAATTTTTCATACATAGATTAAAATTTCTTCGTAGTGTAGTATTTTCAGCTCTATTTTTCCTTATTGAGTTATGCATTTTTATTCCTTATTGAGTAATGATATTTGTTATTTCTTTAGAGAATTCATTTCTTTGAGGTAAAATAATTAATTGGTTATTTTATGATCAATTTAGGAATAATATGTAAAATAATTACCAAAATGTCAAATTAAGCATGATAGATTTACAAGAAAATTAATAATTTCATGTTTCGTAACTTCATTCTAAAATTATATAAGTATGAACAAACAGTTAACTTTGTTATTTAACCTCGAATATTTATGACATTATCATTATATTGTATATGAAGCTATCGATTAAGGAAACATGGTCAAATTTTCTAAAATTAAGCATTTAACTATTTTTAGTGTAAATATAGTTATTTTGTATATGATACGCATAATATACATGTTGAATATTTTTAAACTCTCAATTTCAAAATGAAGTACAGAAGAACCATGGCTCAGAATGATTTCAAATTTAAATTGAATAGACATGAAAAAAGGGAAAAAGGTATGACATAAGAAAAAGTTGCAAATGTTATCAATAGATGGCGCTACAAACGGCATATGCAAACTAAAAGATATATGCATGACACGATGCATTTGTTATAAAAAAGTGGGGTACATAGCGATCTCCTCATCATACATCTGAGCAGCTTCTCATCAGTCTCTCAATGAAAGATCGGACTCTTCTTGTGAAGCTCTAGTACAAGAGCGGTGAATGTGCGTAAATAACTTTAAAAGATTATGGATAGTTAAAAGGAATGAAAAAAAAAACTTCAGCCTGATATCTGCCAAGGAACTAAGAAAAGGATTAATAAGAAATTCAAAAAGACATGTTATTTTGAAGTGAAAGCAGAGGGAGGAAATAAATTGCTTCGACGTCAGTAGATATGCCAACAGCATTACGAGAAAGGATAAAGAGTGATGTGCAAACGTGTATTGCACAGGGAATTCCCCAAATTTTTGACATGCCTGTGAGCACGGTGCATAAACCTTTACGCAAAATCCTGCATTGCTATCCATTCGAAATTACCTGTGTTTAAGATCTGCTCATGTTCAGGAGTTGATTCCTGCTTACCACCAGGTAAGATCACTTTTACTCAAGAACCTCTCATGGAAGTGGGCAATGAATGGTTATGGCAGATTTTGTGAACAGACGAAGTCTATTTGCCTCTCCAAGGCTTTGTCAACACACAAAATTTCTGGATAAAGGCAATTGGTAATCCACATTTGCATATATATTAGTACCTCTCCCTTCTGCAAAGGTAACTGGGTGTTGCGGGTTGATGAAATCGTTTATTGCAGGGCCACTTTTTTCAAAGAGATGGGTCCTACTCATCCCATTACCTGTACCGTCAATGGCAACCAGGTCATCCAAACCCTTCAGCAGCGTGAGTGTCTGCTTAGAATTATTTTCATACAAGTTGGTGTTCTATCGCACTTTGCAAGACAAGTGATACAACTTCTCAGGGGACATTTTTGAAATCATAGAATTAACAGCCACCATTTTTCAGTGATCTGGCCCTTAATCCTTGTGACTTCTGGTTTGGGGATTATTTTAAAAGTGTTGGATCAAGTGGCCGGATTGCAAATTTAGCTGACTCGAATGCATGGATCAAGAAATATATTCATAATGTGACACCTGAGACACTCCGCACTGTTGAGAAACATGCTGTTTAACAGTTTCAATTCATGCCAGAAAATAGTGGACATGTCTTTCACAAGTTCAGCGAGAATTAACGGGCGTGTTTTCATTTTTATATTTTATACTGTATGTGGTCCAAGGACAATTAAAAAACCTATTTTTTTTAATCTAATATGGTACGATTAGGGATCGCAATACCGGGATACCGAATGCCGGTATTTTGAGCCATTTGTACAATTTTGAAGTACCAGTTTTTCGGTATTTACTAGAAAATTTTTAAATTGTCTCCACTATACGTTCGTGGATCGCCAACAAAGCCAAATATTATACGTTTTTGTTTTTATGCCTCCCTAACGCGTGAAAATAATTAGACTGTGAATATAAAGATTCATCGTGCAATAAAGAGAAGTGATAAAATATGTAAATCATCCAAGAAGGAGGGCCAAAACTATCCTATTACAACTCAGAGCGATACTGCACAAGCGCAGGATTCGTAGTCTGATATTTGTATCTGTAAAACCAAGGCTGTAGTCGTGAAGAAAGTGCATAATAGTTCGATATTTTTAAATTGGTGAGTTTTTTATTCATATTGTGTTTCCATATTATACTTAAGAGTTCAAAATATTTTTAAAACACCCATAAATATTACCTATAATAATGAATAACTTAAAAGAACATAAAAAATCAGTTGATAATAATTTGGTTGGGTTTCATTATTTATATTATGAAAAGAATATGGTGGCACAGTGTAAAAAATGTTCCAAAGTTAATAAAGTTAATGGAGGAAGTACAAGCGGACTCCATACACATTTTAAATAGAACCACGATACAAATTTGTAAAGGAGGAAATAATCTAATTGCGATGAAGATACAAGTTTAAGCACAGTTTCTAAGACCAAACCGTCTGGAATTTTTGATCATTTTTAAAAAAAGATAATTTGGATGAAATTATAAGTAAAATGAAAGCATTAGATGGTTTGCCATTTCGAGGGTTTTGCACTTCTACTGAAATAAGAAAATCACTATCCGCCAGAGGTTTTAAAAATCTACCAACATCGATTAATACTGTAAGAAGAACTGTTATTGATTAAGAATTGTTATTGTCTATTTATTTGAAGAAGAGAGATTTAGAGGTGAATACTTGGAAAAAGTATTTCGCGTATTGCTAACAATAGAACCACCAACTAGCTCAGATACCAAAAAAGCGTTTTGGCAACTGGTATTGTTTGCACAAAAATATGTTCCAAGCTTAATGACAGTACACTTAATGTATTGTGTTTTTTAAGATCACATTTCAAAAATTTCTAATCGCATCACAGACTGAATTGTGATATTTACACTTTTTTTGTGATTTAAATAAATAATATGTTTCTTTACTCTTTTTGTGATTCTTTATATACTGTTATAGTTTATAAATTGCAAAATATAATTTGTCATATTTACACGCCCTGATAAAACTGACAAATAAAACAAAGAAACAACTATGATTTCTTTGTTTTTTTAAAATTTCTAATACCGGTATTAAAACCGGTATCCCGGTACTAATATCTAAAAAATACCGAATATCGGTATTGAACTTTTGGTCCGGTATCCCTAGGTACGATGTTGTTGCGTTGGACGGGCATTTCACTAGGAGTGCTGCAAATATTAAATGACTTGGAAGTCATTTTTAAATAAAAAAAAAAAAAAAAAAATCGAAACAATCATGACCTTTGAACAGTGACACTGGTTTTAAGTGCAACTCATGCTAGAATGTAGTAATTCGATTGAAAACATCCCATGTAGTGGAATCAACTTATGCTATCCCATTTTCAGTGTCAACTCTTGGGGCTTTTTTCTTATACAATACCGTTTCCTCCTTCTTCAAGTACAATCAGTTCAAATTTGAGGTCATTTTGACGTGTGATTTTCTTACAGCAGTTTAAAATTTGGAGTTTAAGTATAACTACCCTGCATTTATAACTTTTAATATTTTATGAAAAAGGCCTGTTAGAACTTCAAAAGATGTCGTTGATCAACAAGTGTTATTGATGAGATAAAATCATTATAAAATTATTTCGGTCAAATGAGTATATTCTCGGTTTGTGGCAACGTTCTTTTAATATGGTTAAAGTAAAAAAAAAAGTATATAAATTAAATTAAATTATCGCACAAAAGTTTTGGCAGCGAAAAGGTTTTAATATCTCTCTAATAATTTTTGTGTTTTATCATAACTCATTTATTTTCAGAGGAATACAATGCCGCTATTATTCATTACTAAAATATTTGATGATTTCCATAAAATTTTGAAAAGAAAACTGAATATATATATATATAAATATGTATCCAATGAAACATAATGAATCGTGAAGAGCTGCAACTGCGCTATCGTCTTGTTTTGAAAATTTAAAAATGTAATTAATATCATGTGTAATAGGGTGAGCAGACTTTTTTTATCGCTATATACTCTGGAAAAGTAAACTTCCGTTTAGCTAAGTAAAAAGGGAAAAAAAATTCAAAGGAAAAAGTATCTTCCGCTGGCGCAAAGCACTTAAAGTTTTAAAAAATTGGTATTGCTCTCTCTCTCTTTTTTTATTTGTAATTTTTAAGCTTAAGTATGTCGTACTTATATTTTTTCAAATGCTAAGTTTGAAGTATACCCCTGTTGAAAAAAATAATCTGTAAATTCAACGTATTTTTAATGCTTACTCGAAAAGCTTCATATATTTTTTACTTTTATTGGATTTTACTTAATCCCTTTTGATAAACAAAATTTTAAAAAAGTGGTAAATATATTTTTCATTTTATATTTTCTTAAAACTATACTATACTATTCTTTTTTATAAAATTGTGCAATATCTTTATTCAATTAGGATTTTTTAAAAATGTTGCATTGATCTTGATAAAATAAGTCGAACTAATTATGCCACCTCTTGCTTCAGAATCATAAACATTTAGAGATACTTCACTCAAAAATTCACACAACGTTCCGCCGTTTGGATATAACATGGGAAGTTTTGGAAATCTGACTGTAGAAATGTACAAGACTGTGCAAGCCCTTCGGCCTTCTAATCTGTGATGCTGCTTAATACTGCAGAAGGAGATATATAGCAGGGATCCCTTCAAAAGTTATTGACGAGGTTTGTGTCTTAGAAGCTCACTTTTGAGTAGCGTACTTTCGAAGATTCTTTTCCCTGGAGAGCGATTGAGTTTTCAACACTCGACGGAAAACAAGTTCCCTAATATGTCTGAATTCATCCACAATCAGTGCAAGGATCAAATTTTTGGGGTGAGGGGAGAAAGCATTTATTGGCTCTAATTTTAAACTACATACATACGTAACGATTCAAAGTGAAATGTATTAACTGTCGCACTTCCTCTGTAGAACTTTCTAAGCTCACGTATACTCTGAGAACTCCATTTACTTGTTGTTATATCAAAATCAGAACATATTCCCATCTCTGAATTTTATGAATCTTTTATGAATGAAATTCCGTCTATATCGCAGTGTTAGGTCATATTTATAGTACTGTAAGAATTATAAATATGATATTTATGGATTACCTTTTTCTTTTCCTGTACTCAGAATCCATAGGAATCAGAAGCTTTTTGGAATAAATATTTATTTGCTTTAGTCACCGTTTCAGCTATTTTGAAAAAATTCACATATTTATTGTTGAGTGTAGGAACATCTTATATAGTCCTCTGAAAAAACACATTCAGATATATTTGTGGGTAAAAAGCTCATTTCGCAGAGACTCTCTTAGATTACTGAATATTAGAATCTCAAAATTCTTTCTAGAAATGAGTTTATAACACTTAGAAATTTATACCAATCTACTGTAACATTAACAGTAAACATTCAAAAAGCTTATGAAAACAAAAACTTAACAAAAATAAAACTGTTTCTAATTTACTTTCTAAAAAAAAACTAAAACATAAGTAAACAGTCTTTAAGTTAGTATGAAGTATTTGTGCTAAAATAATTTTATTACATAAATCCACAATAAATATTTTTAAATTCAGTAATGAATCATTTTCAAATTCAGGTGGGTTCTTAAAAGCGATTAGGATTATAAATTGGGCATAGATTCTTGAAAAGATTAATGTTACACAGAAATTCAAATCTCTCAACCGGAAGTAACTGTGCTGAAGTAAGATAAATTAAATCAAGATTAAATATCCATTTGCACTCAATGTTTTATGTTATGCTTCGTGAAAAAAATCACTCTCCTTAAATAAACCCATTCTGGCTCGATAACCCTTCTAGTTAAATAACTTGCGGGAAAAAGTGTTTTCTCATTCTCTGCAAATTACGCTGAATTTATGCTAATTTTCAATTCATTTACTTTTAACGATAATCTGAAGGTGAAAATCAAGCGGTAGTAATTCAACCGTCCCTGTCCAACTTAATCACACACAAAGTTCTGTTTTACTCTCAACTCTAATTTAGAACATTCGCAGGGGATAACCGTAACTTGATTCTCCCAAAAGTGCACCATCAGAGCTGCGCATTCTTTCGTAATTCGGTTGTCAAGGAAAGCTTTGAATTCATTAATGATGCAAATAACGCTTGCTCCTTTCATAGCTTTCTGCCATAAGTACCGCCTTCTTTTAAATCCTCGCATGAACTGTATCCTTCCGCGATTAACAATAAGAACTAAATTAGTAATGCATATATATATATATAACACTTGTTCTAGTGGTACTTTTTAAATTATGGATATAAAACTTTATGTGAAAGGAATAATTTTTAGAATAAATGTGAGTGCGAGAACTTACACTTGAGTCCTGTTGTGTATATGCATTTTTCTTTGAAACCTTTTAATAGAACAAAATTTATTGAGTTATAGTCGTATTTGTGGTCAATAGCTATATATTATGTATGATTTTGCATGAATAAACTTAAATTTAGTAAATCTATAAGCAAATGATTTGATTTAAAGAACTGAAAAAAGAAAAACCAGTATTATAAGGTTAAAGTAAAATTGATTGAAAAATCATTCAATTTTTACAGGGAAAGATATTTAATTCTTTTAGATGCACCGTAAAGGGTATTAAACTAAAAATTTGTTATAAGAAAATAAAAGAATAAATTTAAAGTCTTAACTTTTATTAAAGTGTTTATGAGCTAACACTTACAAGAAATTTAATAAACATTCAAATCAGCTGCATTAAAGTTGTTTATTATTTCTAAATTAAAATTTAATCTACATTTTTTTTTAGTTTTGTGTTCTCAATTGTAATTTTATTAACTTATTATAATAGTTTTTCTCAATTATCAGTTACTTCCCTACGCATTACTTGATGGGAAAAATAGCCACATTTATAACTCTTAATACTTAAAACATCTATGTCTTTCTATTCATCATATTCCTGGCTCAAATATATATATATATATACAGTATAATAAAATAAAACAAAATACTAAGTGAGAAAGTTGTATAACCTACAAGGCCTAAGAAGAAAGAAATTGAATATCAAGTAAAATAACAATTGAAGATATAGAAAAAGTCTTTGGACTAAAAAGGAGACCTATTATGATTTCAAAAGCTGTCGCTGAATTAGGGTCAGAGAGTTAGGGTTAAGCAGCTTTATGGTACCACCTTTCTCGTACAGCAGAAATTTAAATATATATATATCATTATCATCAAAATAATCACTTTTGAAAACATAGTTGACTTTTGAAGAAAAAAATGAGAGAATAAAATTATAAATGGAAGAAATGTATTAATTGAATCTAGCTATTTTAAGAAGGGATTTATATATTAATTGCAGTAACTGAATAATGTATAGTATGTAATGCTTATTTACATAATATATATGTCATTTTTATTTTCATAGATATGGGAAAAAAAGATTATTATTCGTATTTTTATTACATTTACTACGCTTTATTATATTTTAAACTAAAAATTTATACTATCACCCTATTTACAACATTATAAATATGATAGGCCAATACCGTTATAAAAAAAATGTGCTGTCATAGAAAATGAATGGGCAAGTACTCAAATTTATCTAGTCACAGTGATAAATTAATTCACATAAATATGCTCATGAATTATTCATATTAATGAAGAATTTCATTACGGAACATTCATGTTAGAAATATAAATCATAGATACAAACTTTTGAAGCATTATCGATTATGTCATTAGATTATGATACATATTACATTTACATGGACAACATAAACAAAAAAAACCTATAATTATTAGTTAGCAAAAGTTGCGCTAACTTCATTTACAGGCTTTCACCTTTACAAATAAACACAGGATCAATTCTTTTCTTGGTAAAGCAAATTCCTAGAGTAAAGGATCAATGACAAATGTAATTAACTTTATGTTTCACTAGTTTCCCCTAAAAAGAATAAGAAAATAAGAGATCGAAAGGTATCTGAAGAAGTGACTGATTTGGACTATTTGTGTTTTCATTATCCCTTGACAAATTTATTTACATGCTTATTTTGTGTAAGAAGAAAGAAATCTAAGCATTGATAAGTTTTCTACAAGTGTTTTTATTATTTATTTTAAGGAAAAGGAGATTTTAAAGTACGTGTAAAATGCTTAAAGTAATGTTATTTTTTTAATGTATGAGCTGATTCTTTATTGTTACAAATTATCCCACCAATTTATTCCCTTTGGTGTATTTCAAACATTACATAATAATTAAAATGTGACATTAAAAACAAAAAATGCCCAATAGTTAATAAAATCAGGGAATATCCTGAAAAAACAATCGGAATATTATAAAATGTCTGCAAATATGTCTTTAATATTTCTTTAGTATTGGCTTTTTGTGGCTTAAAAATTCTACCTTCACTCATGTACATTACATTTCTATGCAGCTAGTAATTTATGAAGCAGCAAATAAGTAGAAACCCTGTTTTAGTTTCATTAACATCTTTTAATAGCAATGTTAAGACATCATTGAATAACTTAGGGGTATCTTAATGACTTCAATCATAGTCGAATAGCTGGGATATTGTAAAATATTTGGCTGTATTGCACAGGAAGTACCCGTTTGGATCATTTGTACACGCTGGAGTAAAGTTACTCGCAAGTGCGGTTGCTGTATCGTATTCATCTGTAAAATTAAGACTATAAAACGCCAAGATAGATCAACCTATTTTCGTAAGGTTTGGAACTGTTTCGACATATTTTCCAAAGAAAAACAGCACTTGTATTAACCTACTATTTACCAACATTTATCAAGCACGATGTAGGTCATATAATGCTTCAAAACGTATTAAGTTGTGCCTTAGAATTAAATCGTCCGAGTCCTTAAATCCTCACTTTGGCGGAGTGTAGAAGTTTGGAGGGAGGAGTGCAAGAACAGGTGTCATATTTTCGTCATTTAACTCAAACTCAAAATTTTGAGATTCACTACCCACTAAATTCATGTAGTTTCGAAATTGAATGCTATTTGACAATCAATCAAATGGCAAACTAACATTTACAAATCTATCTGAAGAAGTGATGGGCCCGATCTTGATGCATATTGGAGAACTGCTATCATGTACTGGTAAATAACGAAAACTTGTTCATTTTGAAAGTTGATTATGCTAGGAGAAGGTTGAAACATGTGTCTCAAGCAGATAAGACGCAAAACCATTAAGTCCGAAATGATAACATGAGGTTCATGATTATGGGTCTACCTTGGTACCTCGCGTACAATATCAATAGTTAAAAATATATTAACTTATCCATGTTTTCAATTGCACTACTATTAATGTTGTACCCCTCATTGGGATATTTTCCAACACAAAACTACATGATTCATATAGCTCTCCTATTTTTAGTGTATTTGTGCTATTTAAATTATTCATTGGCCAGTAAGATTATTATTACAGAATATAAAGGAACTGAACATATTTGGGAGTGTGTAGAATGACAAATTAGGACACAACTGTTTATCGAACATCTGGAATACCAGTTGAAAGATGCATGTCAAATTTTATCGCAAATGAGATTAACAAGCACGTTTTAACACCCCCTGACAGATTGTATGGAATACTGATTGTAACATTTAACGTATAGCTGCTAAATACATTCCACTGCTGTGTAAATGCAACCATTTCACATTACCCATAAATGCAAGTTACTCAACTTAAACTTAACAAAGAAAATTAGTTCTCCTCGATGTTTTCTTATTAAAAATGCATACATTACATAATAAGTAGTATTTAAGCAGTAAAATACAGAAATAAAATTTACATGATTTTTTTTTTGCATAAAATTTTACTTGCATCAAAGTTCAATTTGATGCACTTATTTTTTTAAATTTTTTTTTAAATCGCTGATACAAGTTTTTCATTTCTGTTCAAAAATATTGTATTCTCTTATTTTTTTTTCTATCTGACACTTGAAAGAAATACAGTTTCATTATTAAACTGTAATTTTTTTTAGATACTTCAATTCCTTCAAAGAAATTAAATTGTGGGTCATTCATTTTATAATTGTATAATTAAACACAAAACTCTTTAAGTTCTAAAATGCAATTACATTTCTATGCTCAAAGCATTTCATTAAAAAAATGCAGCCTTAATAAGTAAAACAACCAGCGTGCTACGCATCCTCTTAAAATAAAGAATACGTTTTAAATTTGGAGCGAAATCTCAACACGAGTAGCTTTTTCTTGCAACTGAGAAATAAGAAAATGTTACCCGACATTTTTAAAGTTCTCAAACCTCTAAACTAATTTTACTGTTTCATTCCCCAAGGTCACAAATTCTTCCTGAACAATTGTGAAACATATACAGAGACATATACTACTTTATATTATTTTTTATCCAAACAAGCAAGGTAGCGTATTCGTCTCTGTACCTTACTTTTTACATAAATTTCTTTCCTTAGCTCCAGGGACGCGAAAGATTTTACTAAGCAAGAAAGAGGAAATTTAATAAAAGTCGTTTCTTTTCTTCTTTAATTTTGTTATTTTATCCCCCAAATTTTGTACTCATGTGAAGGAAGCTAGATTCAATTTATGATGAGAGTGAGGACTGGTTATATCCGTCAAAACGATATTAACCCAAGTCCTGCTTATTCTATGAAGTTAATATGAGGTTTAGTCCTTATCCAATTTGTTTCACTGAGTTTGCTTTATGACACGTCCAGATATAATGAATGCGTCATGTCTACTAGTACAGTTTCTTTTACTATTTATTCTTACTTGCTCGTATTCCTTTATGCTAAATTTAGATTCTACTATTGAAATGGGTTTTAATCAAAATTTTTGTCATGTACACGCTATTTTTTCATTATATGGAAGCTTTTGCTATTTTTTAAGTGGATCTTTCGTGAAATTTCACTATGTGTGTCTAAAGTCATAGTTCCTTACAGCAGAAATAAGTAGTATGATTGTTGTGGTTTCTGGAGCAAAATAGGCACAATTTAAGGTATCTGACTAGGTTGGAAAGTTGTTTTATAGGTGTTTGATGTTAGGGCTATTAGAATGAATTACAGTTTAAAAAAACCTAAGAAACACGCTTTTACAGTTAAATTAATAATAATTAGTTAAAAATTAATTCTTAATACAAGAATAAAATGATAAAAAAGAAAATTGAGGTCATTGTGGTAAAAGCGTAGTGTACTCGATATTAATTGTTGTAAATTCTTACTAGCTCTATTTCAATATATGCACAGAGTTAGTGTAAAAATATAGTACTAAGCACACCCCACACTCTTTTACCACAATTATATTAATTTTCTCGTTTATCATTTTATTCTTATATTAAGAATTATTTTTTACTTTTTAGTTCTTTTAACTATAAAAACGTGTTTTTAAGTTGTTTTTTTTTTAAACTATAATTTGTTTTTCATTTTTTAGTTCGATCTACAATAAAAGAGTGTTTTTTTTAGTTTTTTGATGTACCTTTTTTTTTTTGTTTATTGCATTTGTATTAATTTTTTGTACATTTGTTGGTTGTATTTTCAGTGTTGTAACAATCATTTAGTCACCAAATCAGGAATTAGTCGCCAAATCTGGAAATGAGACATCATTAATCCTTATGATCCTGATCAGGACAATAAAAAAAGTTATTATATTATTGTATTATCATCGGTCCTTGACAAGTGTGCAAAATTTCGAGTTAATCTGGCCTTTTAAAGTTGATAAAAGTCGAGTTCAAAGATTCCGTTGCATACAGGTGAAGCTAATAAATGCGTGTTAAAAAAATAAATATGTTTTGAGGAAGAAGGAATAATATACAAAACTGGATAGTTTTAAGTTATTTTTCTATCATTTGCTTTATCTAATTTATACGAATGTTTTTAAATGTGTTTTTTGAGAAATGAGATTTTCACGATAGTTTGTGTAGCTAAAATGTTACATCTCTAAAACGATCCAATAAAATTCAATGCCATTTGTAACACCTATGTTAAAGCCCTTTTGAGTGTAAAAAACTGCAGGTTTTCAGATAAATGCATTTAATCACATTTACAGCCATTTTTAGCTTAGTAATAAAGTAATTTTGACGAAAAATTATTAACATCAAATCTAAACGTTTATAAAATATCAATTTCGTAAAATGTTTTTTTTCACCCTTTACTTAGTGGCACTGCAGAAAGATCAAGAAGTATATTAATCAAATTAAAATATTATGTCCGGTGTACCTTTATTTATAATGTTTTTCTTAATATTGAAAAATTTGATAATGTCTTAAAAAATTATATTTTTTTTAAAAAAAACAAGGGGTGAAAAATGATGTTTATTTAATAATTAATACTTTAACGCCTATTTATTTTCTTTAAAACAATAAAATTCTTTTGAAACCAGTTTTTGAAAAAATTATCAGTTCTAGTCAGATGCCTTAAGTATAATTTTTTTAACTCTATATTGCCTTAAGTAAT
This sequence comes from Trichonephila inaurata madagascariensis, assembly GCA_019973955.1. Lineage (NCBI taxonomy): Eukaryota > Metazoa > Arthropoda > Arachnida > Araneae > Nephilidae > Trichonephila > Trichonephila inaurata. The sequence goes on along the minus strand of BMAV01020502.1, from coordinate 826,554 downwards.
TAAATTATAATAAAAGAAATTGCGAAGTGATAATTAAAACTCCTTGTTTAAGAATATTTTAAAATATTAATGTAGGTAGACAAAATGAAATATAAGGTGTCCAAAATGTATAGCCACACTTTCAAAGAGGAATTAAAAATAAACAAAGATTTTAGTTAACGGTTTTTTATGTTCCTCAATGCAAATATTTGTTAAATGAAATGCAAACTAGATTGTACAACTCTCTCGGTTTGCAACATTCTGATTTCAAAATGGCTGCACCGCAAGCAGAAGTTCTAGTTGTTGCATGGTTTATCCAATTCAAGTTTTCAACACATGTACGGCGTAAATTTCAGTCTACCTACAAGTGAAGTCTATTTTCAACATCCACACTTTATAGGTGGCATGAAAGATTTATGATTATAGGGAGTGTATTATCAAAAAGAAAAATTAGCCGTCCTAGCAGAAGCCGATATGATGTTACTTTTATAGACTCGATGAGTTGCACACAACTAATGAAGTCATGTAATAATACAGGGTGTTTCTAAATGAATATTGGAGTTTTAACGCTTTATAGTTTTTGATACATACAACTTATAAATATAATTCATGCATCGAATAAAATAGAAACGGAAATAGTTTTGTTTGCTTGTTTGTGTGCGCATGCGCTCTAAACGTCTGTTTACCCCCCTTCCCCTCCGATCAGCGAGGTAGTAGAAAAATGGCGACTAGTGAATAGAAAGCGTTTTGTGTTCTCTAGTCTGCAAAGACAGAATCTGCTATTACTGTGCAGTGAGCATTTTGTATTAAGTTCGGTTGTCAACAAAGAGACTCACCTAAATTGAATGTTTTCTGTGCCATATCTCAGCAGAACGAGGAAGGGGCCTTTCTTTTTCGGAAAACCAACCAACTTCGGAGCCTATCTTGAGGCTCTACAAATATAACTATTTCCTCAATTGGAAGAAAACAACTAGAAAACTTCTTTTGGTAGCAAAGTGATGCACCGCCTCACTGGCATCGCTCAGTGCACGATTGGTTGAACATCACTGTGCCCGACCAATGGATTGGCCCCAAAGAGCCTCACGATAAAGCTTGTTTCGCATGGCCTGCACATTCACCTGATCTGACGCAGTGTGATTTTTATCTGTGGGAATTCATTAAGGATTGTGTGTACGTACCTCAGCTACCAGCGTACCTTCCAGACTTAAGACACAGGATTGAAGCAGTTGTTGCAAGAATTAACTCAGACACACTGAACAAAGCTTGGGATGAACTCGCCTATCGACTAAATGTCTTTCGTCTTGTGATGAACGGGGTTTCAATTGAACATTTTAAGTTTCTAGGTAAAACTGTTTCAAATACTCTTTCATTCGATGTATGAATTATACTTGTAAGTTATATGTAATAAATATTATAAAGCGTAAATCTCCAATATCCGTTTAGAAACACTCTGTACATTGTCAAAAACTTTGCTGTTTTCTTTATGGAGCATAATAAACCATTTATGGATTCCTTAGTGTTTATTTGTAATTAAAATTAGAAAGTGTAGCAAAACTTTTTGGACACCCTGTATATTTGTTCAGTAGTGGGATATTTCAATTCTACTACACATACATGCTTATATTATAATATATAAAATAAAAACCATTTTTTGAAACTTGTTTTTATATGCTTCAAGTAAAAACAATGTTTTTTTTAGTGGACAAAATGAAAATACGAATAAATTTAAGAAGAAAGTTTCTCAATCCATCTGTATAATTTTTCTTTATCAATTAAAATTCAAGAAAGAAATTCTGGTTTTATTTATAGTCGCGTTTTATGAAAAGAAAATTTAATTTCATTAAAAAGATAGTGGGTAATGATTTTAAATTTTATTTCTTATACATGTACCAAATAGTTACAGTAAAAATTTCGCATACCCAAACTAAATCTTATTTTTGGAACCAATCGGCATTTGTACAAGGTTCTGATATATATTCACAGAATACAATGAGAGTTCACAGTAAATTGTCTTTTAGTTCATCGATTTTATTTTCTATATCTTTGCATCCGGGAGTGGATAAGAATAAAGCAATTGTGAAACACAAAGAAACTTTAAAAGCTGAATATGACATGACTAATGTTCACACATAATTCCTTTAAGCATAAAGCTATTAAAAATATTTTTTAAAAAAAAAAAATGTAGCTCTGTTGGTATCAAAGTTCAAAAAGAAAATTTCTCGAAGCATATTAATAAAAACTTTATTCTTTATTAGTGGTTAGAAAATAAAAAACAAACATACAAGTACAAAAACAAAGTACTTATTAACATATTTTTATAACTGATTAATTTAATAAAATAATTTTCATTCTTGACCTTTCTTTTATTCTGCAAATCAAATAATTCTTAAAACATTAAAGAACTAAAGAACACCAACTTGAAACTAAAAAACTCAGTGTGTTTTATAATTTCAATTAGAATACATCCGGTACAATTAAACTAAGAATCTTTTATATCAGCATAAATTCAGTAAATTCTACAGAAAATATCAATTACGATAAAATTGCAGTTTCCTTAAAAAGCTAGTTTCTTCAATTGAATATCCGCTGCTCTATTTGAAAATCAGAATTTATACATTTTATAGAAGTCTACCAGAAAAAGGCTTACATGAGCATTCTTTTCACAAATATTAAATCACTTTCTATACATCTAGAATTAAATTAGGATTTTTTTCGTAGCTATTGACTGTGTTATTATATCATCAGAAATAATTGCTTTTAAGGTTGTTGTTTTTAACATTCATGACGATGCATAAAATATATAACCCATAACGAAAATATTTTTTCTACATATTATTTTCCTTAAATAATTTTGATCAAAATCAATGTTTTCATGAAGCATAATCAGGCTTCGAAAGAAAATTTTTATTTCTCGTCAATATATACCTTCTCTCACATTTGATAAAAAATTTAAGTTGTTTATTATCACTATTTAAGTATATATTTTATGTAATGATTCTTATTCAAGTGATGTTGTTCAAACGATTCAAATTCTTATTCAAATGATGTTGTTCAAATGATTCAAATTATTATTCAAATGATGTTGTTCAAATGATTCAAATTGTTATTCAATGATTGTTTAAAAAAATATTCGACTGGTGCAAAACAATGGAATTGCTTGAATTATACCTTAAGAGTGCAAAAATTAATTTGAGTTGCACTCTTGACTTCAGTACAATTCTCCATTTTGAGAAAATATTTAAATAATAATTGTTGAGAATGGAAAGTAACTGAGAAATGCATTTAAGGATGTTTACTTGTGAAGTGTTAAATAGAAAAAACTGTAACTTTATATAGTGCGCTTGAAAACAAATGCATTAAAGTAAAAATGACCATAAAACATTACACATAACATTCCGTCTAAAAACTTTTCAGGATAACTGGTAATATTTTATTTTTCTCAACTCAGTACTTATCTTCTCTTGAACTTCATATTATAATTAAGTAGACAAACTGTTGAGAGAGTGAATACATTATTGCTTATATAAATTTTAGACAATTTCCTAGATGGTAGTTTTTAGCATAATTATATGTAAATAATGCTATATAATATTTTTTTTGTTTCACTCTTACTCAAAAATTAGGATTTGAAGTTTTATGTTTTGCTACTTAGAATCCAAGCATTTTCTGTATGATTCGAACAAAACTCGACAAATGTATCATATAAATACATATGTCAGGCTTTTTGAAAGTTATGTTTAATATCCTGTCAAAAATTTCATTTCCTTGTTGGGATTAGAGAGGCTACGAAAATTGAACATTATTTTAATGCATACAAGCGAAAGAGAAAGGAAAAAAAATGCTTTAAAATCTGTAGTTTCCGGTTGCTTTTCAGAATTAAGTTCGATTATTGTAACTCCATTTCACAGACTTCAATATCATCCTCTCACGGCGAAGGAAGAGAAAAAACTATGTTCTCTGCATCATAAATCACTGGAAGTAATCCTACTCTAGATAAGTTTCTTCTTTAGAGCTTTGAGTCTAGAAAAAACATAAATAGAATTATTTTATAGATCTTCTTCATTCAAGACATTTTCCAGTCTACTTATTTCAGTGAGCCAAAAATATTTAGCTATATATATATATATATATTCAACTGTATTATCTGCAATAAAATATTTTACTATTCCAAATTTTGCAATTATGAAATAAAATACAAGCGATTATATTATACATTCAAAATCGAGGAATAAAAAGAAAGTGCACACAGAATTAATTTCCATGACAAAACTATCTCTTATTTTTCGAAACTATTTTAAAAGTATTTGGAAATGAATTTAGAAAATAACAGAACCCTTATCATTTTTTTTTCAAAAATAGAATTTCAAAACTTAATCATTTGAAATGTTTTATCTTAATGCATTTTTTTTTTCGTCTGACTAAGAAATATGATGGAAAAATAAAATGTATTAAAATAATTCATTTTAGTCCATCAAAAATATTAACCCTTTAAATCATATTCTTATCAACAGCTCTGCTCATTCTTCAACCATCAACTTCCCTAGAAAAGCTTTAACGATTACTAAATCACTTGAAATCACTTAAATGGGAAAGGAAACAAATCCATCTTAATTTCCTGACGTCTATTGCAATATTTTGAATTTATTTCACAATATATTTGAAAACAATATATTTTATACAATTGATCACAAACATGCTTAAATTATGATTTATAGTTATGAATTTAAAAGTTTTCTGAATCATCATTCAAAATTCCTTTTTTTCCTTCCTTTTAGGAAAAAAAAGTTTAACATTGCTCGTTGAAATAAGACAGATATTTATCCAGATTTTAAAAAGATTTATTTTGTATAGTAGCTTTTTTGCGACTTTTTTCTGCATAACAGAAGTAATACCCACAGAAAATTGCAGAAAAAATGTACCTTTATTTTTATTCCCAGAATGAAGATAACCTTTCATTGCTATGATATCATTATGCAACTACAGAGGGCAGAAGCTCACAAACAGTTATATGAAAAACCACAAGAGATAGATAATAATATATTTCGAAATAAACATTAATATATACGATTAAGTTCAGAACCGTGATTTTGGAAATGCATATATAAATGAATAGTTTTTCTGATATTTAATGTCACCTAAATAAGAATAATATAAAAAAAATTAAAACAAATATTACAATAAAAAAAATCATTTAAATACAATATTTTAGCAAATAATACAGAAACAAATTACATATTTTCAAAATATTCTTCTTTTATGAGAAAAGCTTTTATTTAGTGTAAGGAAAATTTATATATGTCATTTTTTTTCCCTGAAGAAAAAACAGATGATTATTTTTTTCATTTTTTATTGAAAATTTAAACTAAAATATAATGTCATTTGTTAGATCCGACTGCCTGCCAGCCTTTTGGGAATTTATCCAACCCCCTGCAAAAGAAGTCCTATGTTTTGGAAACAAAGTGTACTTCCACTGTCATTAGGACACCCTCATAATTTATATATTGATTTCCATGAAGAAAATTTTACAGCAATCTTAACAGATAATAGTAAGATAGTGCACTGTAAATAGCATATACTGGCTGTGAGGTAAGGTTTCCCAACACAACTCTGCAATTTTTTAAAGTGGGGTTTCTTGCTACGTGTAGTCAAGCGTTGTCGTGATGAAGAATAATTAATTTTCTGAAATTAAAGATGGACGTTTATGTTGAATTTCTTTATTCAAAACATCAATTTGGGAACAGTAACGGAAAATTTAATTTTCTTTCATCAGCTCTTACGACACTATACCCTTACTGTCTCACCAACAACACAACACAGCCTTCTCCTGACACACACCAAATTTGGATAAGAATTATTGTGTAAACATACAAACATACCCCTTTTTTTCTAACCACGTGTTTGTACACTATCCACTTTTCATCTCCAGTCACCAAGTGTTCTAAAAACGGAACCCTTTTGTGTAGAGAAAGATCTGAAGAACATTCTGACCAATAAATGTTTTTCGCTTAACTCGTGCAGCACCCAAACAGGGAGTTTGGACACAAAACAAGCCTTTTAATGTAATCCAAAGCAGTAGTTTGATCAATTCTAAGCTTGAAGCCCACTTCTGTGAAAATTAATGTGGGATTTGCCCTGATCATGCTGTGTAGCACTTCGTTAATGACATCTGATGGACTTCCTGATCTTTGTTCATCTTTCAAGGAAAAATTACCCAAGCAAAATTTCACAAGTCATCTTTGGGATATTTGAGCTGTTATTGCTTCTCCAAACACGCCACACAAGTTTCTTTTTGCCTCCATCGTTTTTTTTTCACTTTTGGAACTCAAACAGCATACAGTGAGTTAAGTGCACATTTTTTTCATTCATGCTGATAGTTCTATAGGCTTAAAAAAACTGACTAAAATGCAAAATATTATATTTAAACTATCAATAGTATACTAATCTAACTTTTTAAACCTGTTTTAGTCGGATCCGAATTCTTACTAAGGATTGACAACGCATAAAAGTGCGCGTGTTCAGAAACAACAGAACTTTCACTTATACCCAATACCCAATATAATAATAATAATATATTGCCTATATAAAGCTAGGATTTCTCTACAGAGCCTGAAAGAGGATTTTTTATACATTCTTCTTTATGAAAAATGCTTCAATAATAATGATACAATTTTCAATGCACTCTCCTTTTATGGAAAATTTTTTTATAATAAAAATATTTTGTCTATATATAGATAGTGCTTCAACTCTGAGCCTGAACTAGAATCTTTGAAAAATATAATTTAGATCTAGATTTATTGATATATCAATATATCTCAGAGTAGAACAACTTTAATAACAAACAACGTTATTATATACAATTTTTTCAAAATCCCTTGTTTAAACTCTGTAGTGAATTCTAAGATATATTTATATGCAGAATATGGTTGTTATAGAAAGATTTCCATAAAAGAAGGATGTTTTGAAAGTATGTCATTACCCTGCATTTTGCGAAACAATTGCATTTAATATATATATATTTTATTTTAATAATGTTCTTAATATAGTCTATATATTATATATTCTAATACAAGTGACAGTATCATAAAAATTATCCATTAATGTGATTTTTGCAAATTAACGATTCCAAACATAATCAGATAAATTACGTGCAAATTAATTGCTTATTATAGCTCTCTCTCTCTTTGTATTAAGTGTAAGTAAAACCAGCCATTCCTTTACATTGAAAGTTAAATTGTACTCACTGCATTTAAGTATCAAATCATCTTCCTTTCACAAAACACAAGCAAACTTATATCTTCGGAAACAGACTCAATTATAAATCGAAAGAATTTTGTTCCCCCATCTGACAAGCTAACGAACCTCGTATTAATATCTTATCTTTAAATTCTAATGGATCATTGATTTGTCTTTCTTTGAGTTAAAATAAAGGAACTATCCGTCTCGTAGGTATGAATAAGGCAGGCACGTGAGAAAAATACACTCTAATGGTAGTTTTAAAAGTCAAAATCGATGAGCCAGTGGAAACTGCTAACGTATTTTTGATGAGGGTCGTCATTCGGAATGGAAGAGTGCTGACTTGTAAATTCTACCGTTGACTTTCTTTGCTAACACTCGGCAGTGGAGAAAAGACTACAGTTAGGATTTCCGTTTGATCTCACGGTATCTTTTCTCTTTTAAGAAACTCAGTGGAGATTGCTGGAGATGAAAAGCCAAGTTCCGGGCGTAATGTAGGCTGGAAAAAACGAATTACATAAATGCTTAAAGATTTAATAATCTTCTGCAAATTCAACAACTTATTTTTTCAAGGAAGCGGATTTCCGCTACTGTATAATGGATGTGGCATGTGGCTTTTGCTGTCACAGCTTTAACCTGAAGGACGTTGCAAAGTCAATTCCTTGTACGATGTTTTCTATATGTCCTCTAAAACTTTCTTTTATAAACCAGCTGTTATATTTTTAATTAATATATACCACTATATCCTTACAAACAAAAATCTCGTTTGAACATTCTATTATCGAAATACTTCAAATCGATGTTGCTCAAAATTTCAGGCAAATCTAAAATTGATTTTCCAAATTTCAGCAAAAAAATACTGCTTATAGATTTTTTTTAAAATTCTTTATTTGGTTTTCCATGATTCGAAATAAAAATCTAAAATCTAAGTAATGTTTTGATGTGATAGATTGCACACATTTAAGTGAAACATACATTATTTTAAAGATTAATTTAATTAAAATGATACAAAAATAACGTAAGAAAAAAGATTATCAAGAGTTAACATGGATAAATTTTTCTTCCTTTTCTATGTAGTAATTAACATCTTAATTAAATTTAAACGATTTCCTGTTGTGGCTTTTCTTAATAAACAATTAACTTTCAGTGTAAAATCACTTACTCACTAGAAAGTAAATATTTGTAATGAATTTAAATTCCTTGGAAGAATTAAAAAACAGGCTCCCATAACATAATGATGAAAAAATAAAACTTTTACTATAAAAACAACTAGTTTTGATAAATATAAATCACAAATGTTTTTTCAGTGAAATATATAATTTTTGTGTTTAATGAAGATGATAGTTACTAAACCATAGAAGTCGTTATCCTATACAGGATGATTCCAGATTTATGGTCTGAGCTTTAAGGACTGGTATAGAGCACTGTAATAATCTTTTATTGTCTAAGGATATAGGGTTGTAAATAACGTGATGAAGCGCAAACACAGGATATAAGAGATGAAAAAAGTTAAAAAATTTATTGACAGTGTCTTAAGCATGTGCAACGTTTAAAATAATCTTTCAAAATTGCACGTACTAATGTGACAAATGCTTGATGACGTTTGTGGAGTGATTAATATACACTTCCAAAGACACCAGGAATTTTACTCACACGTGCAGCAGGTACGGATATTCGCGCATCGAGATCCTCATACGGGTCAGTTGGAATTACAAAAACTAGACTCTTCAGATGTCCCCTAGAAAGTAATCGAGAATCGATAAATCTGAAGAGGTGGGTATTCAAGGAACTGGTTCACCAAGCTATCGTGGTCCAAAAGTAACTTGGTAAATATAATAGACGGAAAAGTAAAGTAATTAGACGGAAAAGTTCGTAAAACGAAATAAAGCTCCTAACTTTATTACACCAGGAAAAGAACCATTGTAGTGATGTATAATATAAAGGTTGTGTTATTTCTTACTATGGTGAAGAGCTGGATACGTAAATGACCATCATGGCGTTATGGATCGAATCGTGATTCGTTTCAAAAGGCAATGCTGTGTTGGCATGAACGCAACATTGCAGCTGTATAAAGCAATGAGGGTCAGGTACAGAAAACTGCAGTAATGGACGCCTTGTAGTAATTCCTCTCTACTGCAAATGATACCTGAATATGAGTAGCACAGTTTTTTCAACAACAGACCATAATTCCTGCACTATTACTTTTCCCTTTCCATTCAATTCATCATGCATAAGCATTAAGGCTATCTATATGATCAGTCTGTGCAGAAATTAATACAAGTTTTCACAAAAACCAATCCATAACTGCTGCATCTTTCGAATCCATATTCGTTTCTTTGTGGCACGATTTCTCCAATTTTAGCAGAAGGATAACCCACATTCTTTATAAGCAGTAAATTATAACTACAAATATTAGGGATGGTTTCAAAAAGTCTTAGATTGAAGTAACCCGCATTACAGGAAATATAGAATGTATTGTAATCACAAGTTGTTTTTTTTTAATTTTAAAGGTTGCAAAAAAATACTCATCAAATCCTCAAAGAAAAGATGGTTGCTGATAAAAAAAAATTTCTCGTTCCCATGATACTATTGTGAGGTGGAAAAGGAAATTCAAATTAGCCTCACATCTATCACGGAATACCTAAGAAGTGGAATACCATCACTCATGGACAATGTTGCTACAGTAAAGGTAGTTTATCCTATGAAACAGAAGGTGAACCATTCAGAGATGATTATGAAGGAGAAAGATCTTACTTATGACAGAGTATGGAAAATTATTTAAGATGAATTGCCTGTAGCAATGTGTGTCAGCATACTAGGCTCTACGATCATTGATTCCTTTTTAGAAGCATAATCTATCAAAGAAGATGTTACATTTTTTGTGGAGCAAAATGAAGATGATTTTTTTCATCGCCAAACAACGGCCTAGATCTACATGTATAATTCAAAGAATAAACAGATGGGAAATTATTGGAAGCCCACTTCCCCCAAGAAGTTCAAGAAGCAGAAGTCTGCAGGAGAGAAGATCACATAAGTGCAATATTAACCCCCTCCTGCCAAAGTAAGCTTAGTACCGTAGTTACACGGAGCATAGTTACCGTAGTATACGTAAGATAAATCGAAAAATTAAACACATAAACATATTTGATTCTGTGAACACATAATTATTTTATACTTAAGTTTATAACTATAATGTTTTTAAAAGAAATTTTTATTATTAATTGAAGATCAATACATGTATGTAGAAGTGTGAATGGCATGTCATTTGATAAATTAGGGGTTGTTGTTGTCATTTAATTAATATAGGACAGCAATTGCTGCAAATGATGTTTGTGGTAATCAATAAGTATCAAAAATGTATCAAACCATACCAGATTAGATGATAATAAAAGGCGTTTTCTGGGGTAATGTATGATGTATCATCTTGACAAAGCATTTAGTACGTCTTTATTAGTTTGTATGTTTTTTATTGGTGACAGTTCTCATGGACTTTGAACTACGATTGATTGAATGTGCATTTGTATCATTACACGATAGGTCTTTAGAGGCACTAGGATTCAAAACCAAGGAAATGATAGAAACAATGCCGTCTGTATTTCTTTCTTTAGGAGACGATTGTGTGCATGGGTCAACCAGAAAGTTTTCTGAACTTAAAAAATAATGATCATGTTTAAAATACTTTAGGGGAAGGTTTTACTGCATTGATCCATCCCCTGTGTATGAACGACTTCTGGTTTTCCGAACAACAACAAAACAAAATACGAAATTTCTTGACAAAATAATGAACTTTTATGAACACTGAGTTAATAAACACTTTCATTTTAAACATGAAAAACGTAAGTTGTGTCTTTTAGAGGTAATTGCCCTTCGAAAAGAACTGATCCTGTAAAGAACACAAGAACAGAATGTTTATATATATATATATATATACACTACTGCTCATTAAAATTGCTACACCAAGAAGACGGTATGCTACAGACGTGAAGTTTAAACGATAGCGACATCTACAATGCATTTAAATGAGGAAATTGTTCAACCTGTTCCCTGCTGAAAGGTTATTGTGATGCCTCGGGTAAGAAGCAGAAATGCGTACCAGCACGTTTCTGACTTTGATAATGGTTGAATTGTAGCGTACCGGGTTTGTGGTTTATCGTATCTCAGCATTGCTGCTGGCAACCGTTGAGATCCAATGACTGTTAGCAGAATATCGAATTGATGCGTTCAGGGTGGTAATACGGAACCCCGTGCTGTATCTCAAAGGTCCCCTATCACCAGCAGTCGAGAAGACAGGCATGTTACCTTCATAATGGATCGTGCAGCTACGTCACGAGCCCTGAGTCATGGGGTCGTTTTCAAGACAACAGGTGTCTGCACGAAAAGTTCGATGATGTTTGCAGCAGCATGGACTTTAAGCTCGGAGAACATGGCTGCGGCTATTATTGACGCCGCATCATAGACAGGAGCGTCTTCAATGGTGTGATCAACGATGAACCTGGGCCCACGAATGGCAAGACGTGAATTTTTTAGGTGAATCCAGGTTCTGTTTACAGCATCAAGGTGATTTCATCTGTGTTTGGTGACATCCTGGTGAACGCACATTGGCAGCGTGCATTCGTCTTAGTCATACTGGCCCATTACCTGGCGTGATGGTATGGGGTGCTATTGGATTCGCGTCTGGGTCATCTGTTGTTCGCATTGATGGCACTTTGAACCACACACGTTACATTTCTGGTGTGTTTCGACCCTTGGCCCTACCCAAAAGTTAGGGGGAGGGGAGGGGTATACATAAAAATCCTCGTTCTTGAACTATTAGACCTACAGACTTGAAAATTTGTAAGAATAATCTTTTCGTTGGATAGAGATCTGCTAAGAACGTGTTTTACCGAAATGGAGTCCTAAAGGGGGGATCAGGTTAAGGTTGTGCGAAACAAATAATTCCAGTTAGTTAAAATTTAGTAAGCATTTTTCTTTCGTTGAATCTTCTAAAAACAGGTTTTATAGAAGTTGACTTCCAAAGAGAGAGTAAAGGCTATCAGTACCCTTTAAAAAATAAGAAACAATAGCAGTAACAAAAACTATGTTTTATATTCAGATTATATTACTAAGTTAGTTCTGTAATTAAAAAGTCAGTTTGACTAGCCATTATCTTGGAATTTTAAAAAAATTAAAAAATTTTGAAGTTTTGTCATACTTTTTATAAAATTATGTTTCTAAATATTTTGAGTCAATTTTAGTTATTTATACTTCTTAAATTATTGCAAACAAAAGTTAGTATGGATTTGAAAATGTATTGTTGATGTTTAATAATTATTTTTCTATAGCTAAACCTGGAAGAAACACGAAACTTTTTAAAATATTAACTTTAGCACCTTTTTAAAAAAATAAGTAAAGATCTCGAACCTCAAACTCCAATTTAGTGGTGCAGCAGCCCAGGAGGGCCAGGGTCTACTGTACCCATGCCAGTATCTGTGAACATTGGGTGCTGAGGTGCATGAGCAGATGTCCCGATCAGGTGGTCAGTCTGAAGCAAGACCCCCAGTGTATAAGTTCCCAAGCCAGCTTGGTACTCATTTATCGACACACTGCATTAGGAAAGACTGAGTCGACCTTGTCCAGATCGGAAATAGAACACGGACATGTGGTGTGGAAGCGCGATAAGCTACCACTTGACCACTGGGCTAGAGATCTCAAAGCTAGCTCCATATTAACTTTTATATAACATACGTTTGGGAGTATATACAAAAATTTTCAAGGCTATCTTAAACAGAAAAAAAGCCTTGGGATAAGAAAACACTTACATCTTCAAAACTAAAAGTCTGAGAAAAACACATTAAAAGTCATAAAGGAAAATCCAATAATGCCTGTAAAGCTCTAGCTTTTTAACGCTAGATTGCCCAAGGAAGTCATTTTGACTGCTTTTTAATTTCAATTAGAAAAACAATTACATAAATAATGCACAATTTCTTAGAACTTCTTACAATATATATTTTTTTCCAAGTGAAGTCAATTTTTTATTGTTAATATTTACTAATAACTTGTTAATAATATACAAAAAATATTGAAAGTTAATTTTAAACAAGTTTCTTTACACATTAATCGTTCTTTCACAATGCAGTCATTTTGACTGCTTTTGGGCAATATAGGTATACACTAAGTTTCAATCTTTCTAGTGTTAATTTGTTATTTTCAACTTGAGAGAGAGAGAGAGAGAGTTCTGCATTAAAACACAACTTTCATTAAATAAGACAGAAAATATTTTTTATTTTTAATTCAAAATATATTTTTGCATAAAATTGATAGAATTTGTTACAATGACAGGTTATTCAGCTCAAACAAAACTTTTCAAACACTCATTTATGTGTAGAACAATAAGAATATTATCTTAAGCTAAAAATGTCCAGGTTTGTACAAAAAATTTAATTTTTTTTTTAATTTTTGAATTGGGACTGTTTAGCAAGTTTGAGTTTTTGTGGTGCAGCTTTAAAATGTTAAAATATGGTGCTACATAATGTTTACTATAATGTAGTTTGATACATCATGGAAATATTCAGCTTTATCTGTAATACTTTTTAGTTTAGAATACTTGTATTCAGATGTCTAATTGCAGTATCAGCTGAGGGCTGATTTTTAGATATATCGTTTTCAGTAGTATTCTTTAGTAATAGCTTCTCATAGTGATTTAAGCGTGGAAAAATGCTCTAAAATGAAACCGAGACCAAACCCTATGCTCAGAAAGTTTCAAGTATCTCAAAAACGAATTTGTTATCGATCTCAAAACGAGTTTGTTGTTAATGAAAATAAATAATAAATAAATTGGAGAGAACAAAATAAAAACGAAGTTGGCGCTCGTGCGAAGCGAGCCCCGGTACATTGGATAGTACTCCGATACGCTGACGATCATGCCACGGCGACGTTGTAACAGGGAGAAAATAACTTGTATATAAGCTTAGAGAGTATGAATTTCGAATGCTGTTTTCTTGGAATTGACTGGCCATTCGGCGGAATTATATTGGGGTTTAAATACCCTATAGCAGTATTACTGTTACACAAAGTCTCGTCCCCAAATGAATTTCCTTAGTCGTGCCCTCCTTTTAAAAGGTATGCTAAACTTAAATGTAATTTATGAAATTCTCTTCAGTGTGAATTCTGTAAAATTTTAAAGTAATGACATGTAATAATAAAATTGATACTTTAAAAATAAATAAAGGTACTTAATGATAAATTCTCAACTTGATTTAATAATCTTCTTTGCTAAATCATGATTTTTAATGATCCTAACTTTTGAAAATTATTTTTTTTTATAATTCGAAAATTAAATGCTTCTATAAACAAACTACGTATTCCCACTGCATATCTTTTTATTGATAACAGTAAAAATTTTCAACAACACAATTTCCTTTTATAAATGTTTGTAATTATTTTATCAGAAAATGAAAATAGAATTTTGCATTGTATTATACTTTGTTAAATCCTTGCCTCAAAGTGCACAATTCAATTATCTTTTCATAGATTTCTTTTTTCCTTGCACTTTTAAAGCTATGCGTTGAATTGGGGAAATGAATTAGCTTTTGCAGTGATGATAGATACAAATCTAAATTTAGTCGCTTTAAATTTAAGAAGTAATTTATTTATTTTAGTTTTCGAAGCTTTTCATTTAATGATATTTATTTATTTCAAATGATCTTCTAAAAGTAATCCTTAGGTGTAAACCTTTTATTTAAGTTTAATTGACAGTTGAATTACTTTTCTATTAAAGTTATGTTCAAACGAGTATAATTGCTGCTTGTAGTTTTAACAAGTTATTTGAATTGAATTTTCGTTCATCGGAAAGAACATTAAATAAGAAATATATTTCAAGAAACGAAGAGATAAAATAATACAAGTTTATCGAAACTGTCCAATTAAAATTCGCGAACATTTTCCGAAATTTTGTAAATTGCTATTAAATTGATTCTAGTAAACTCGGCTTTAAAAATTCCATTTATTTTAAATAAACTTAATGGTTACGTAATGCGGAAGTGTTATTTTATTAGTAAATTTTTTTCGTAAACTTATATATATTCTAGACTTGATTTATTTGATTTATTTTTAAAGTAAATAGAATTTTAAAATATTAATGAACTTTATAATGCTTAAAGATATGGTTTGGTTTAGTAGAGTTAACATATTTCACACACACACACACACACACAGAGAAAATAATTCAGTTTATATTTTTATATCTTATAATTGCTAGTTATCGTCAAATGATAAAAATGATTTTATTTTTCAAGAGATGCAATTGAGTTCAAAAAGTTAAGATAAATACACAATAGAAAAGAACACATACTACTTTACTAAAAATGGATTAAAAGGAAATGATTATTTTATAAATAATGTAATATTCCTGTGTAAATACCTTATCAAAAGAAAATTTTATTTTTCTGTGAACGCATTTTAAGTATATTCCCTACATTTTTTTCTTAAGTCTAGTTTACAATTGATATTTATCTAGATCTACACACAATGGATTTGAAATTTTGATTTTTATTAATGCTCCGTAGGTAGCATTAGAGCTAGTTAACTAGTGCCTTTCTATTTCAATATCGCATCATTTTATGACTTTCTCTAATTAAATAAATTTAACCAAGCAGCAATACTTATTACTCCACATTACGCTTCAGTGCTGGAAATGCTCTCTGGTTCTGATGAACAAACGACTTACAAGGCGATGTTTAGCTTTTTATCAATAGAGTCGCAGCGGATTATATTCGGAATTTTTTCAATCTTATGAACAAATAAAATTTATAAATATGTTGAGTTTTGTTTCATTTTAATTTCAAATATATTTGGTTGCTTTAAATGCGGAAAATCAGTATTAACATTATCCTTAATATTTTCTGTAAATTATACAATCAATTTTAACGCGAAATGCATAACACCAGAAATTTCTGTACAATAATAGCATTTTATGATAACACTGTTATTTTTTTTATTCAGTAACAATTGTTTATTAAAACTTTCAATACACGAAAATTTGAAAGGTTGGTTCATTTTTTAATATGTACCTTTACTTTGTCTGAGTATTATGTAGAAGTCCCAAGACGAGATAAATTCAGTTTAAATTTAGTTCCCTTTTATTTAGGTACAAGGACAAATACAAAATATTAGTTCAGATTTATCTACATCAGTATGTATAAGAATTTGAAGTAAATAAAAGTTTGGTTCACTTGATTTACCAATATTAAAAAGTCTGTAATATAAATAGAATAAAAAGACTTTAATCAATTCAAAATTGTAGAATAAAATACGTAACGCGATTCATAGAACTTTTTATTTGATTTTAAATTAAATCTTGCAACTTGAATTATCATAAAAGTCATCGTGATACGGCAAAATATTAAAACAAATGGATGCGTTTATAAAACTTTTAATTTCAATATTTTGATGTAATAAAAAGATAGAAATTAAGAAGAAAATCGTGATAAGGAGCAATTTCACAAAATTTCCCTTTCAGCATACCTAAAAAATGTTAATTTCACTACGCGCATATAAAATCCTCCTCTCTTAAATAGCATTATGTGCATTAGGTTTAAACACTTACATTACGTATGTGGAAACATTTTAAATATTAACTTTTATGTAAAATTTAACTTTAATGTAGTTTTTAGATTATATGTATTATTTTAAATGGCAAGGAAGTTATGAACTTTTACAGTAAATTAAAGCTAGTTGAATTACATTTTTATTTTCATATTTCTTTAACATCAGTAGAAAAATAAAAAACTATAACATAACTTTGAATGGAATTAAAAGGAACTATATCTTAAGCCATCGTCTGAAACACATTACATTTATATTTTAATGAAAGTGTTTAACGTGTTTATTCATCTGTTGGTTCAAATAATACCTCAAAAGAATTTAGATTTGCGGACTTTTCATTTTTAACGCTCGGTTTGTTTTAAAAAATCTATAGATAACCTTTCCTTAATGATAGTCACTCCCTCTCTACCTTTTTTTTTTAATTAAAAGGAGAATAAGCCAACATAAGTTTGCATTTTTGCTAACATAGAAGAAAAGAATATGCAAAATAAAGAAAAAAATAAAATAAAAATAATATAAAATTTCTTGTTGGAATTTTCGCTCAAGTATCTCGTCTAGACCTCTTAACTCCGCAACCAATTTACTTGCAGGTTCGTTGCCAACATTTAGTGCTATTTCGAAATCATTCATTACAATCAACCAATAAATATTAGGATTTCAAAATTTAAAATCATTCATTTAAATCATGACTACAGAGATATAATTTTTATCTTGTAGAATTTAGACAAAAGAATTATCTATTTTCGAATGAGAGAAAAGCGTAGATAATTTTAATGTTTAAACTTATAACTCTCTTTTTCTTCATTATATATATATATATATATATATATATATATAATAATTCTCTCTAGCATCCTTTTAATTAACTCTTTTTAATAATATTTAAAACAAGGTTTAATACTTTGGTTCAAATGTAATTACTAATATTTAAACACACTTTAATTCTTTGGTTTAAAAATAACACTATAATCTTAATCGTAATCGGCTATTCCGAAATCCCTTTCTCGCCCGTTCTATCCAATCAGAACCACTATTACGTAATAGTCACTACCGGTATAAAAGCGAAAATCTTGCGTAACCGCTTTCTTTGCCTTTGTGTTGTGTCCTCCAAGATGTCGCTGCTGCTTGTCTCTTGTCCGCTTTGCTTTAAAATCGTCACAAGTCTGTCTCGTCAACGTGAAAATGTACCACAATTTTGTCCTAAGCTTTTGATGTGTGCATCATAATAAAAAAGATGAACGCCCACTGAAGATGTTTTCCTTAAACCCTCTCTACTAACATTCCAAAAATATACCACTCGGCCAAAACGTTACATATATATATATATATATATATATATATATATATATATATATATATAGTATAATAAAATAAAAGTGAAAAAGTTCTAGAACCTATATATATATATATATGGCGCAACAGACCATAAGGGCCAAAGCGTTGGGTGCAGATGTGCATGAACAGATGTTCTAGTCAGGCCAATCGAAACATCAATGTTTAGTTTTCAAGCAAGCTGGGTACTCATTTTATGCATCCACTGAAGGAATGAAAGGCTGAGTCGACCTTTACCAGCCAGGAGATTGAACCCCAAATCTGTGGAGTGGAAGCGTGATGCGCTACCATTCGACCTCTAGGCCTCATATATATATATATATATATTAATTGCGATTCACCTGAATCTCTGCACCCAAGAGGCGTTGCTAAAGAATGGATAAATGTAGAAAATTAGTTGAGGTAAAATTTCGTTGAACAAGGTGATTATCTAGTTATTTTTGTAGATTATGAAAAAAAATCGAAGCAATTTCTGACTTAATTCACTTTGGTAAATTGTTATTTTATACGAAAATCGTTGAATATTTACAAATCACTGAATATTTCTAAACGCAGCTGAAGCTCAAAGCGTGCATTTATAATGAAATGTCGCATGTATTAGGAGCATTTTTTTTTATTTCAAAATTTTGAAACGAAACATAAATAAGCATTTCTTATTACGGTACTCATGTAATTTCTAATGTTATGTAAAATTTTCACGTTTTTACACTTTGAAAACGTTTGTGGGGAAAAAATGTTAAATTCATTGAACGGAGAATCGGAAGGGAATTCTAACTGCAAATATAAATAGTAAATAAACGTAAGAGAATTAATGCACGCTTTATTATGTCTTCTTTATAAATCCTTTTCCGTAAAAAATTAAAAAGTAGCAATATGATTTAAACACATTCTTGAAAAACAAAGCTTTAATAACAAATAGTAAATGAAGTTATTGGAATGAAACGAGGAATGAAACGAGATTATATAATACAATTTGTGTTATTTAATTTCTTTAAGTAAATACGTTTGTAAAGTAAAAAGTTTTTAAACTTAAAAAGGATATTTTTATACATTTTATAAATAAATTAAAATATTACATTGTCTTAATTGTATTCATTTATTTTTTTTTAAAAAAATTGAAAACAAATAGAAACACACATCTGCGTGGAATTTTTTATTCGTTATTTTGTTTCACTTCATAATATAAAATATTTAAACGAAATTCATCATTCATAAAATATTTAATAAGAATAAATTAATGTATAATAATGTTTTCAACATATGTCTTTCTAAATATATAGCCAATAATAGTGAAAAAAAATGAAAATCTAGTTTGAAATATAATAAATAGAGAAACTAAACAAACACAATTTTGTTAGCAGAAAACAAATTACCAACAAAACGTAATTCTACTGTAAAGCACATTCATTAATAAAATTAAGTGTTTTTAAGTTAATCGTATCACAAAGTAATAAATTCAAATTCAAATTATAGTGAATAAATGCTATTTGTATTCAACATGTATATAAGTCTCCTGCATTTCATTAGTTAATCAAATAAATGAAGTTGTAATTTTATGAAATGTTATATACTATAAAACACAAAATGAGCTTTTTACATTTAAATTAAATTTTTATTATGTAGTATAGTAAAATAGTATTCTCCAGTAATTTATCTATTTTGTAATCGATGAATAATAAAATTTCAAGACTTACCAGATGCTAGATGTAAAGAATTAATTTAGCTAGTTAGAATAATTTTATGAGCTTAGAGTAGTGGAACTTGAAATATTTCTAGAGTTATATGATAATTAATTGCTTTGATAATGTATGGAAAATGAAAGAAACATGGTTTTAAATATTATGTAAAAAATTTTTAAGGAATATGTTTATTACAACGTTACCATATTTTACAAACAAATTATATCTTTTAATTTTCAAAATTCACTATTTGTAATATTTTTTTTCCTTTTTACATATTTAAAATAACACATATATACTAAATTCCACATACAAAATAAAATAATAAATTTTTAAAATTGTATTTTATACGGGTTTTTTTATAAAATAATGTGAACATTCAAAATTTCAAGTTGCCATTTTAGCAGAGCCAGTCATACTAGTTCATAATAAATAAAACCTTTGAAAAATGTATTTTCTACTTGTATTGCATTGAACTTCATGCCTTCTCAAGAATTTGAAATTAGAAAAAAAAATGTATTCAGGGACTTCATGGAATATTTCCCGCAGTTTCAAACACAACTTCAAAATCACCAGCAACTTGCTAGTTGCCGTGACTACTCGGTTAAAATTGCTTCATTACTCAAATACACATAGTAACTATTTCAATTTAAATTTAATTTAGGATATTACTATATACATGGATTCTATTTAAAGCACGTTAATTTGAGAATCCCCAGCAGTAATGAAAGCTAAGCCTCATGAGAGATATTTCCATAAATATTTCCAGTTTTAAGTTTGATATCATTTGTGTCAAAAGTATACGAACATCGAAAGTTGTAACGTAAATTTGGCAAGACATTTTCTAAATTTATTATCATAATTTACATCAAACAAAATACTTTAGATGTTCAAAGTCCGCATATAATCTTTTCTCAGTTAACTGGGCTACAGTATGATATTAACCATAAAAGATTAAATATAATTTAAAACTCATATAACTGTTATAATTATTATATTATCTACGAAATGAAGGAGAAAGTATTGTTATACGAGTAAAGTTTATTTTAGTTATTCTTGACATCTCTCTATTTTTGTTCCGAAATTAGGATAATGTGGAAAAAATAAACTACTTCTTTTATACATTTTGGACAGTTGTTTCTCTATTTTTCGATCTCTTTTAAGATAAAAATGACATCTTAAACTTATTTGATGATTTAGACGCATCTATGTAAAACTGTTATGAGCCGTTTATTGAAGTTAGCCACGACTTACATCATCTTATATTATATTACATTTAATAATATAGGATTTTTATTCTTATATGTAAATATGGGGGGATGTTGGATGACCTTAAACACTATACTTTACCTTACAATCTTAGTTTCTAAAGGCTAATAATTTGCTATATACCTCTGAGGCTATCTTATGTTTTACTTATATTGTGTTATTATATTTCAACATATTATTTCGTTTCAAAATATAAATCAAACCACGCTGACATTTTTTATGCAACAACTTTTAAAGATGTTTTCTAATTCCACACAATTTTTTTAAAATTGCAGTTTTAAGTTAGATATACAGTTTGAAGTATCTTTATGAGGCACAAATTTCTAATTGATGATTTTTTTTTTATGTTGAGGGAAATTTGGTAAAATGCGAATTAAGCCGATTGTAAAATCTTAATCAGTAGAGAGGGGAAACCTGCATGTTGCGTTAAAGTAAAGTGTAAAGCTAAAAATTTTAAAAATTGAAAGAAACTATTATCTAACTTTATATACGGAATAATTTAATTTGAGCTTCACTATGAAACAAGTAACATAATTCTGGGGAGAAAATATTAACTTAAGAGAGTTCAGAAATCTGTTTCAGTAAAAGGATATCTAATGCATCAAAATTTATATTGAAGTATCCTTATGAATAAAAAATAAATGAAATAAGAATTGATTTTACATCGACATTTTCTCTAAAAATAGAAGCATTATTTTAAATGTTCCTATCTTATTATAATTAATATTATCATTATTTGTAATTGAAATTTTACTCTCTATATAAGCCGTTTCTTAATAACTTTTATTACATAAGTACCTGTAATGTTACTTTTAAAATGATATATTAAAGTTTATACATTTTTCAGTTGTTACGTACATTTTACTCTAAGTAATTTCATAGAGGGGGTTTTATTTGTATAAACTCTATTTAAGGTATCCGAATACGTTAGGAACCGTGATTTTGCAAAAGCGTATAAATGGATAATATTTATGATATTTAGTGTCACTTAGATTAGAAGATGAATATAAAATTGCTCTAATAATATTATTACAATAAAAATTATTTAAGTACAATATTTTGACAAAAAATGAACATAGAATGATCAATTTTTGAAATATTCTCCTTTTTGGAAAATGCTTCCATTATAATAATATTTTGCCTGTATGTACCTCAGACCTCTGTACAGAGGCTCAGCTAGAGTTTTTGAAATATGTAACTTAGAAGTGGGTTTATCCATGTTTTACGACCACAGAGGGAAGAAATTTTAAGAAAAAAACGCGGATAATTATATCAAATGGTTGTAACTCCAAAAATACTGTGAACTTTTCAAAAATCATAGTTGAGCCTCTGTACAGAGGTCTGAGCTATATACAGGCAAAATATTATTATAATAGAAGCATTTTTCACAAAAGGAGAACATTTTGAAAAAAGGTTGTTCTAAATTAATTTTTTGCTGAAATATTGTATTTGAATAATTTTTGTTTTGTCAAAATGTCCTTAAAACAAATTTATACATGTATTCTAATCTAAGTGAAACTAAATATCATAAAAATTATCCATTTATGCGCCTTTTTCAAATCACGGTTCCGAACGTAGTCGGATACCTTAATTAAAATCAAACATTCAACTGTTATTGAACATTGCAAACCCTAACTTAATATATTTTAATACAAATACGCTCAAATTTGTTTCTTTAGTAATTAATGAAACGAAAAGGACTAACAGAAAATAGTTATACTTTTAGTAAACACATAAAAAAGAAAGGAATACTATGGGAACATTCCTAATCGGCTTAACCAGCAACTCAGGTGAAGAAGTGACTTAGACAAAAGTTGAGACTAGTCTGCATTTGTCTACTTCTTTGGTGGGCTCTTAACAGTTGATTACACTATCCTGATACATATTGCGATCAGTGTATTAAATGGATATTTCTTTGCGACATTGAATAAGGGCAGTATGCAAGCATTTTTTAAATTATTTAGCAAAAATTGGGTTCCATTTAGCTTGGTTACGTATTTTTTCATCAAGTTCCATTTTTTAATTCTATTTATCTTTAACTCGTATATTAATCCTACTGAATGTTTCCGTAGAACTCTGTACAAACCATAATCCCTCCAAAGAAGTGATAATATATTTGTCGGATAAGATATTTTTTAATGTACAGATAAACCTGAATTGATGTGCTTTTTTAAAAAAATATTTCTTGAAAGATAATGAAGTATATTATTAATGTTCTTCACATATAAACACATATGCTTTAACCCTTTATCTACCGACTGTACTTATAAGTACCACTCACTTTAAAATTACATAGAATAACCATTTTTATGAATACTCTGACGAAACTTAGCAGGAATATTCTTTTAAATCCACTCTTCAATTATATATGGCAGCATGGATTCTATGATGAGTATTTTAACGGGTAAGGCGAATAGTTTTATAGCAGAAATTGCGTTTTCAGCTGACGGCGTTTTCAGCGGAATGCGAAGATTGTCATTTCTGCTCCGAAAAAATAGTTAATGTCAAAATGTGTCTTATTTTTTTTTGTTTGTTAATGAATACCTTAGAAAACAATTTGACTATTTATTTTAAGTGAACAGACTGTATAATTAATTTTACAGTTGAATATCTTTAATTAATTAATTAGCTCGAACTAATTAAATTTCCCAAAGCTGAGTATTTTGTTTATGTTCATCTCTTAATATTTAATGTAGTGATTAAAAAAAATATTACATGAAAAAAACTGCATTAAATCATAATGCGGTAGATAAAGGGTCAAATATTTGAAAAGGTCTTGTATTACTTTCACAAGTACATTAAATCTCAGTACCTCAAAAAGTTACTTTACAGCAGCACAATTTTTTTTTTTTGCTTGTAGATCTTAGTACCAACAAAGACTGTCGTATAATGTAATTTAATTTTGAACTCACTAAAATCAGTCGGATTCTCAAAACTGAGTAATATCCAAGTTTAGAAAGGGTTCTAGCACACCCTAGATTCCCTCCCCGTTTCTTTACCTTTAATCAATATTTCATGTAACAGTCAGTAATTGCATGTGTATTGCACTAAGCATAAGTGTCAATTTCTCAAACATATTAATTAAAAAAATTATTCTTATTTATAAATTGTGGCATTTTGGAGATTTTTCCTTTACATTCCGTATTTGTTGAAAACAATTCTAAAGAATTTTTAAAAAAGAGAAAAAAAAAACATTATATTTTTATAACTTTTATAAGTTTTACTTACTATACTAAATGTATGTGTATATATATTCAATTGTTTGCCAACCTGACGTTTAGTATCTAAAATAGTACATTTTTTTCATTTAAGATATGGTTAAGAAGTTAACAAAATATATATATTTATAAAATAAAATATACAAATAACTTTTTTATTTAAAAAATTAAACGCTTCGAAATGATATATTTTTGCTCTTTGTATTTCAATAAAACATAGTACATTAAAAATAACTTCTTTATCTTAATTTTTTTGTACTTAATTATGTTTGAAATGAGATTAAATTTTAATTTTTTTTTCTATGAATTCAAAATATTCGCACCATTAGCATGTATCCAATCATATTTACTTCCTACAAAGTCTTTCTATTATATGTTTGTGATAAGGAACATTGAAAAGTATTCATTTCCATTTTTATTGATGTATCACATATTGTTGACGCATTTAATATATTCTTATACGAGCCTGCATCTTATTAAGTATTTGTTTTATTTTGTATTGCTTGCTTCGTATTGTTTGATGCTTTCTAGTTTAGAGTTTACATCAGTTTAATGTTTCATTTATATAACCTTCATCAGTTTCTGAAAGTTTTTCTCACAGTTTATGTCTGAAGCAAGATCCTAATACTTACTATAAACACAAAGGATAATATAAAATGCTGTTATAACAAGCAACATAATCAGACAATGAAGCATAATTTTATATTTACTTTTCAAACTAGAAATACGATTTCCTCAAAGAAAAAACGGGATCAAAAACGTTCATATCTTATGATTGATTTCCATTCTCTGATTGTATAGAAATATTTATTTTTATTGTTATTGTTTTTATTTTTTCACACTAATCTATTTACAATAATTATAGCGACTGAAATAATGTATTTTGTACGTCTCTATAATCTGAATTTACTTTTAATATCATTCACTTTGCAAAATTTTTTGGAAGTACATTTCATTTTAAGTTTTTTTTTTATTTTGACTAACACTTATATAAGTCATTCCATTTCCCTGAATCGCTTCGAAAATTTTTAACAGTTTTATTGTTTAGTCAAATCATTAAATTGTACCGTAGGTTAAAGGTATATATATGTCATGCATAAATATAATATTTTTGTACTTCAATTTATTAGTTAACATTCCAGATATACTGATCTTAATAAAAGTATAAAATAAAGCTCTATTTGGAAAGCAGCATAGAACAAAGTAGATTTTCACCATCTACAGGGTTAAGTAGGTAGACATGGTTTCAAAAAAAATCACATGCGCTTTTGTGTGAATTTGTCACATACATAAATTTTCAATTCAAAAGAAACGTATAAATTAATCACAGCAGAAAGGTCTATTGATTTTTTCTCAGATTCTATTTACTCGCATATATTTTAATTAATATTCCAGAGGTAAAACATTATAGAGGAATTAACATAATTTTTAATACTTAAAATTAAATGCTATCTTTGCAATTACGTATGAAACCTTTGACAGGTATTTTGTTATGGATTTATGAGCTTAAATACTTCAGTAGAAATATTTGTACTAGCATTATTTAAATATACAAGGAAAAGTAACGGAACTTTTGCAATCTCAATTTCCAAGGTTTAGCAAAAGCACTAGCATCCAGCGCTGAATGAGGGGTAGTCGTCAACGCTTCTATACAAAGGGTCTTCCTTCGTAGATCGTTTAACATGGCTGCTCCATTGTCGATCTGCACCAAGGTTTAAAGGAAGACAGTGATCCGCTTTTTCTTTGTGGAAGGTGTGAAATCTGCCATCACTATACCCTCAACGATTTGCACATTCTCCTCAGTGGTTGATGTCGATGGACTCCCTGAACTTTCGTCATCACATAAAGAAGTTTTTTCTTGTTTGAAACGCTCCTTTCATTCGTAGATCTTGCTTCGTGATAAACAATTGCAATCCTACTGCGCTTGCATACGACGAATGAATTACTCAGATTTCACACCTTCTGAAAACAAAAAGCGAATCACTGCCTTCCTTTCCTCTTTGACGCAAATAGACAAAGGAGCTGGCATACTGAACAGTCTGCTACACTACAACGACTACTAGGGGAGACGAGGGACACTTTATATTGAAGTGTTGCCGACTACCCCTCATTCAGCACCGGATACTAGCTCTGCTGCTAAACCTTGGAAAGAAAAATCCCAAAAGTCCCTTCACTGTTTGATTTGTCCTCGTATATTAAACAATAAGTGAACACACATAAGAGATAAAAAACATGACTTAAAAATGTCATCTATTAACTTATACTGTCGTTATTTGAATATTTTTTTCCAAATTTACGAATGAAAAATTACAAATTCATGTAAAATATTATCTGTGAGAAAAAAAAAGTAAACTTAAACGTATATCATTTGATACGATAAGAAAATCTATTTATTGTTTTGTCATAATTTAATAAACATCATGGGAATAGTGTTTAAAATTACAACGCATTTAAGTATTCTTATGGATTTTTGTACAATGCTACTACTTATGTTAAAAATCGTTTCTTGTAAACAAAGATTGTGGTAGAAACTATAAATCTGTGTAAATAGTACACAAATTCCACACTCAAAAATTCTCGACCCGTACCCGATGTGGAAGTAAATGTTAGAAAACACAAAATAAAACTCCAACACCATGTAAAGTAATGCATATGGCATGATTTCATTTGATATTGCCATAAGGACCTCAAACTAGTGTGATGGTTTTGCACAAAAGTTCCATCACCGTACTAACACCTCTTGTTCACGCCTGAATAGCCAGCATTACATTCTTCGTATATTAGGACCGGTGACTCTGTCCTAGCTTTGAGAGCCCTGAAACGTCAGCTTTCAACAAGGTAACAAATGAACCCATTTTTCCCGTCGTATCCTGTTGTTTGTATCCTGTATAATTGTTCTGGGCTGCACGTTTTCTAGTGGCTGGAGAGCCAGTGCTCTCCAGTCACTACGGTTGATAAGGTGTGGCATAAACTTGAAGCAACCTGAATAACTTGCAGTATTTGTTATCCATGTTCAGTTTGATTCGATTCCTAACCTCCTCAGAACCGGTTTAGCTGTCAGATGTTGCAGCTGTGCATGCCCCCAAATCGCCAACAGATGTAATCAAGTTTACTTTCTACTATGATGAATGCGTAGAAAATGTTTGTTTTTTTATTTTCTTTCCTTCCTGTAGTTGCAATTTTAGTGGCCAGCAGTGTATTTATTGATGAAGGAGCTTAAATTTATGATGGTGAGATTAATATGTTGGATTAAATTATAAATAATTACTTTCTAATTATCTGATATTACAAGAAGGGAATATAAACATCAGCTCTATCTCAGATCATTAGAGGATCAAGATAATTCTTCAAAATGTCTGACTGGAACCAATGGAAACAAGCTTGGCGCTATTTTCTGAATTGATCAATACATTATCTTATACTATTATTATTTTTAACTCTACTTCATTTCCCTTAATAATGCAACACACATTTGCATAATATTTTTCTTTTGTAAGTAGGCGATATTCAAATATTTTATTAGAATCAAAGAAAATCTTAAATTTTCAATAAGAAGAAAATGTCACAAGACAGCTCGTTGCAAAATTACAGAAATATTACGGCTGCTATCTTCAGTTTAAAAGAATGCTTGAAATAATTGTACTATTATTAAAAGTATATTATCTTATTAGTTTAAAGTAATTGTAATACTTAAAGTAATAATTTTGGGCACAGTAGGTCTTGGCCCTCATGGGCTGTTGCGCCACTGATTTAAGTTAAGATAATAATTGTAATTGTACTTCATTTAAGTGAACTTATTTATAATTAATCATATATTTATGCATTTTTTATTCATTTTATTCTAAAAAAATATTTAATTAGTTGCACACTTATTTGTTATCTTATAAGATAAAGTAATAACGTTGAATTTGTTTTAAAGCAGAGTACATCTGAAGTAGTTTAATTAAGTATTACTGCTTGAAATATAACTTGCAAATAAATTTTATTGCTAGTTGTCCATGCGATGATAAGAAGTACAAGCGTAAAATAAAAATAATTAGTTTAATGTGAACTTTGAGACTATTTCTAAAGGAAATTGCTCCTTTGGTGCCAAATTTTGATTATACGCATTTCTTGACCTGCCGCAAGATTTTTTCTACCAATACCAATATCTTTTAATCGAAAACGTAGCTTTTCTGAAAGCAATCTGTTCTAGGATTATTTAAATATAATCTAAGATTTGGGTGAAAGATTTGGAGTGCTTCCAGACGTTTTAAATTCAAGTTAAACATTATGTACAATTCTAATTATTTGAAAAGATAGAAATTATCAGAAATTGTATTATGTCGCCAAATATAATAAATATTTTCCTTTAAGTAATTAATGATAAAATACATTATACGATATAAAACTCTGCAATCTGAGAGGAAGTTGCTCAATTGCAGCAAAAATAGATAAATGCAATAAATATCTACAGTAAAGAAATATTTAGGTGTGTGTTGTTTATCACAGAGGTCGATTATTAGAAAAATAACGCATTAATTCACTTTAACATAAATGCAAGATCTCACAAGATACAATCTGTAAACTTATGGGATTTCCCCGAATACTGGATTAAAAAGGCAACACTATGAGACAGTTATAGTCAATCCCGGGAGGGGGGGGATTAAAAAAATAGCAACGCAACGATTTGTTAACTTTCATTTATGTTCCGCTGTTCTAAAGTGTTCTATAACTGACTAGCAAAGGGGCCCGTCTTTCAAAACAAATGGACCCCAGATCATAATGTCTTGTTTAAATTTATCTAATACTTAAAAGTAAGGACAGGATCCCTATACCTCGCTTAACATATCTCAGATAATCGTAAGGCCGCAGGTGAAAATAGAACTCATCAAGACTATTTGTCACCATCCAGCATATATCACAATGGTAAGCGTTGCAAAGATCTGTGCAGGTTTAGATTCCGCTTTCTTAAACATCTACCTATGGTCCTGTATGTAATTTCTGTACAAGTCACTCGTCGTAAGTTTGATGTGATAAATCCAGTGCTGTGACAGCCAATCTGAAAATCACTCTTATTCAGTTGCATTGATGTGGCAAATCAGCGTTTCCAAACACCGAATAATTCAGACACATTACGCAAGTTTCAAATGACTTCTTGGCTGGCTGGTGGTTGTGGCTCTTGTTCAGTGGCTGTGAGGTAGAGTGCCCTCCTCATCAGCCTATGGTTGCATGTTCCATCCCTGCCGGAGTCGATGGATTTTCTGGATGCGAAAATCGTTGGCATACTTCTCGGGTAATTATGTGGCAGGTAAAAAAAACCTTGAGAATCAATTTGGCTCTGGTACTCTCAGCAAAATTAAATCACGTCAATATTAAGCATTCGACGAGAGTTTCAATTGAATAAAAAACTCATGTGTCACAATTTGGTACTACTAGATGATGCCATCAATGAAATGGCTTCCATCCTTGGAGACCTGCCGTGTCTGCTAATAGCTTAGATGCCACAAAATGCAGCCCATTTAAAAAACCAATAAACTTCATTTCTGTTCAATTCAAAATACCAATAAATATACGAGATGAGTGATTATTATAAATGAATCTTAAATATATATAAATAGAATGTGTACTTATAGCTCTAAGAGAAGTCTTTGTGCTTATCTCAGTGGAATTGGTTATCAAACCAGTCATCTCTCTATTTGATATATCACAATATGATCATGAAGCTCTTCACTCTTTACTAGTGTATACCAGAAATGTGTGCTTCGCATAAACCAATACGCCCTTTTCCACTCTCTTAAAGGGTAATGTCTATCTTTTTCATATACACGATTCCACCTTAAGGTGAAATTCCAAAACTAAATAATGTCACAAAGAGGTTTGTTTAAGAAAAAATGCCTGAGAATTGACTGTAAAGTCAAGACATTTTGAAGTTTTTTACGGTGTTAACCTATTATTACCATCATCGTGATGCATTTCCAATGTGTTCATATATATTCTAAGTTATATTTATTATGCATTTCATAAGGAAATTTCATCTGCTTACAATGTTTTTTTAGTATTATTATTTTAACAATGATATATCATTTTCTTACATGAAAAAAATTTTTTAATCGATATTTTTTATTATTATTATTTTAAGAATTGAAGCTAGTTTTGTATTTCTTTCATCGTGATGTTTCACACTTCATTTAATACTTTATTTTTTAAGTATTTTTGTTACACATTTAAAGTCGTATGCTTGTTTGTGTGGTAATGTGTTAAATCCCGTTATAGTAATACTCATTCAAGTGTGTTCAACACAGTTCCATGCGAAAAGAAATTAGAAAATAAAACAAGCAAACAAAAAAAGAGATGTGATAAGGGTTCAATCCAGTGAAGGAAAAGTTTGAAATTCCTTTTAAATTAAAAAAGAAAAAAATAATAATACGAGAAGAAAATATATTTTATTTTGTATGATTTATCATGTGTTAAAGTTTTTACATTTGCGACGTTGGATTCAGAAGGTTTAGTTGGAGCAGCCAGTGGCGTCCAGCACAGCTGATACTTCGGTATTCTTTTTTTTATAAATTTTGGCATCATTTATCATGAGCTATCAAAAAATATAATTAATAAAATGCAATATGTTTTTCGCGTAGGATTTTTTACACCTCCTTCACTAATAAATTCTGCTAGCTGTGGATCGATCAACCAACGCTTCTTTACAGCCGTTTGATTTCACTTGGTCTTTTTTTTTCTAGCTGCAGTGCTGCATTTTTGTAGGTGAAGGAACAATCAATCTACTCCTAATTGGTGATTGCACTGTAAATTTTTGCTTTAAAATTGTATAGTGATCAACATTGGAGATATTTCCTGAATTAAATTTAATTATACACTCCAAAGAAATTAAAGCTTTTAATCAAGTTGTTCGGCCATGAAATGAGATCATTCATGTTAAAGTCATTTCAGTTTTTGTTAGAATGGTACGCAAAAAAATTCAATTTTTATTATATGAACGTATATCATCTAGGACTTTAACATTTATTTGCTTAAAGCCTACCATTAAGTGAGTATTGCTCTTACAAACCGCATCGTTGGGAAATAATCTTCTTCGGGAGATGTTACACATTGCATAGTCCATGTAAAATACACCATCTTCGTTCGATTTATATCCTTATTTAACCAATTATGCTTTGCTTCTTATAAATATTTTTTCACCTATTAATCTCTTGTAATGCATTTTCAGAGCCCTCGCTCTTGAATTATTAAATTTTATGAACCCTGAACCACACAGAGTGGCTTCGGATCTTTACCGATGGGTCCCTCCTGTCTGATAGCTCTAATTCTCCAAACTGTTTTCTTTCTACGTCCCTGTGAGCCGAAGTACTACGTTTGACAGTGAAATTACTGCAATTTGCAAAACTCTGTCCCAGCTGCAGTACCACTTGGAAAAATTTACAGGAGTCTTAAGCCTTAGCTGCTTTTTTGACTATCGCTTCTGATTTAAGAAACCCCCAATAAAACAGGACATATGGGATTGTCGTCATCATCTTAAAAATATGACAACACTTGAGAAAACAAAAGTCCTCCAGTGGGTTCCTATCCACTGTGGAGTTCCAGTAATCGAGAAAGCCGACTTCCTGGCTAAAAAAGAGTGCTTTTATTATGCAGAAAATTTCTCGTCCGATGTCTTTCCATTCTATTAAAAATCTTATTAAAAGATCTATCAAATCCCATGCTCAGGAAGACCTCTATAACCATGTTTCCCGTAAGTCTTGAAATAATTATTTCCTGAATGTGCGTAATGTCCCAAGGCGTGGAACAGTCGCTGAATTCTGCCTTGCCACCGGACATGACTGCCTTCGAGAGAAACCATCTGCATAAACTCAAAAATTGCTCCTTCCCTTATATGCACTCTGTACAGCTCTGGAGAGGGTATGGATTCCACACATCTACACAGTTCTGCTTTGCACAAGACGTTTCTCGCCGAGTGTTACTGGGAGGCTAGAGATATGTTGGATTAATGTGAACTCTGAGCATTTTTTGTTTTCATTTTTTTTTATACCTGCTCTCTGCTGTAACTGTTCATTATTTGCTATTAGAAATTAAAAGAAAAATACCTTGCAATGTATCCGAGACTGCATGCACTGTTTTCCAAAAGCGCTGTTTTTAAAATCAAGAAATGGTTTATTAAATAGTTCAATTTTTGTTAAAGTTTTTCGCCACGATTTTTTTTTTAAATTTAGATATTTTATTGTTGTCAAATCCCTTATTAGTTTTACTGTTTAGCCGTTTTTATATTTACTGGTTATATTACTTCCATACGTTTTACCCATAACACATGATATCAACAAACTAGGAACGACGTTTGCTGAAATTTAAAACTGAAGTAACTGTTAAGTTATTGATGCTGCCAACAGATTTCTAAAGACGTTAATTAGTACGTTAAAAATGTCTTTTTAAAATGATAGTAAATATAACATTACTGCACTTGTGTTTTAATGCTTATGTTATGTTAAATAAAATTAGAACTATATGAAGATTTATATAACGCCCATTAATGAGACCTTTAATTAAGAATTAACGCATTATCTCATGGAGTAAAACGATAAAAAAAATGATAGTTAGACAACACCACATCTGACAAATTGACTCGGTTTCTAGAATGCAATAATAGTTGTTGGCAATTAAATCATTATTCATTATACTCTTGGTAATGTGAGTTATAATACAGTTATTTTGTTAATAAGCTGCATTTCACTGTATTCTAGCCATGCTTCGGATTTGGAGTTATTGTTCTCGCTAGGTTAGCCTTGTTTAGCAGTAGTAATAAGAATGCACTAAATTCTGGGGTTATTTGAATCCAGATACCATAGAAATTAATTTCACTTGATCATGGGACTTTCTATAGATTAATTAAGTCCACTAAGAGTTTTGATTAAATCTCCAAATGAGTACTTTTAACTGACACATAATCACTGTGGTACCATTCGCGTTGTAAAACAGTCTAAAAAGTAACAGCGAAGTTTGTGTGATCACAGATCTTGTCATTCGTATAGAATCTACTATAATATATAGAACTTGCTATTATACTTACTTTTCTCAACGAACAATGATATTATAGCATATTGATTAGTTTAACGATTCAAGATTTTCAACAATTCAACAATAGATGTAGATTATTTCTCTGCATGTTTCAACATTTATTGTTATAAGCTGTCATCATGAATGATCAAATATTTATTTATTTTTTAAATTGGAGATTGATCTCTTTGATTACCAAGTGTATTACACTATTTAAATTCTAAATGTGGGGTGTCTTCAGGAAAATCTGTATTGCATTTAACATTTGTAAGTCATTTTTGTTTAACATATTTATTGCATATCATCACAATTAATCCCCACTCAATAAGGAATGGAAACCATGTTCTAATAAATAGAAAAGAATGCTGAAAGTAAAACTGGATTTATTGATATTCTATAAATTTATTTGTCAAATTACAGCATTTCATATTTGATTTTTTCATTGAATGGATGGTGTGTTTATCTAGTCCGAAATGTCTATTATCTAATTTTCGAGTTGTTTTTTTTTTATCTATGGAATGCTTCCAATTGATCTTTCATATTTGTGGTAATCTAATTTTAATTACTTTGTATTCTTTATAAGCATATGAGATCTTTTTAAGTTCTAAATACAAAGGCAAGGTAACTAAATTGAATTTGTGCATATGATAGATAATGTGTGAAACAGATATATTATATTCGTTGATATTGAAACCGATGTATTAGTATTCCCATGAAACTACAAAATAAGAAAAAAAAAACAATCTTTGTATTTTTACAATTGTTCTGCCATTGCACAGGGGAATGTAAAATTTTATGTAAATTCTAAAATTTTGGAGAAAAATATCAATAAATAAATAAATAATTTCATTAAAAGTTTTAAGAAATTATAATATTTAATTACAATAATAACATATGTTTACAAATTAATTTATACCATTACTCAATACTTTTGATGTGTGAATGATTACATCATCTAGATTTTCGTAGAAATGTTGAATTTTTCGAAGAGCTTCCAGAAGATTTACTTTACTTCCATGTAATTTTAAGAGTATAGCCATTTAATCATTCCCATATAACTCGCCGTGTAAACATTTTATTACGTATAAGATTAGATTAAAAATGAATTGGAATGTTCAAGTTACACACACTAGTGTAAGCTAAGATGGTGTTCTGCTTTGTGTTTGAGAAAGATGCTAGGAGCAACGGAAGTTTAGGAGTTTTCTTTCGCAAATTGCTTTTCCAAATTAGTAGCAAAGCGTTCGAAAGAAGAAACACATTGTAAAGCAGCGATGCATCGTGTAAAATGTTTCATTCGTGAAGGCTTAAAGTTATGGGAAATTTCATGCCGATTGTCAGAACAATTTCAAGATAAAATATTATCGAACATTTGAGTGTGCCACAGGGCCAAATTGTAGGAGAACTAGAATAAGCGAAAAGCATGAACATCGTTCATTTATTACCATCACATGCATCAACATCTTCATGGCAGAAGCATCACCAATGCTATGTATTATTAACCCTCGATCACTCGCGCGGGGTGTTCTGTACACCCCAGCAAGAAGAAAATCCTCCCAGTTTCTAAAAAGGATGTGCAGAACCTCGAATTTTTCTGTAGCTGCACATTTTAGGTCATTGGACCTTCAGGCGTGATGCAATCCCTTTTTAAGGAACGACTGGAATGTAATGACCTTCAAAAGTTTATCTGGAGGGCTGAGAACTCCCGCGAGAAGTTGAGCATTTGCATACAGTCTGCTCTGAAAGTTTGGAAAATGGTTAAAATATTATTTTTCTACTTTCTACAATCATTATCTCATTAATTATAAAGTATATTTATTACTTGTATATACGTTTTATACTGGTTTATGAAAAAATATAAAATGATGTGTTTTAAAATGAAAATTTTGTATGTTTAGTTTAAATTAATGTTAGTCTCATTTGTGTGCAATAAATTTAATAAATTTTATTTGTGTAATACAAAAAACATCTTGTACTTTATAAATATGTATCATAATGACTTAATTTTTATTTTCATAATTAAATACACGTGTTAAAGTTTGGGGTGTTCTCTACCCCCCGCGAGTAACGAAGGTAGCAAAAACAGGCGCGAGTGAACGCGGGTTAACAAATCTTAGGCAAAATAAAACTTACTTATTGATGGGGGGAAAACCTTGTGATTACTAAAGGGGTTCTTCTGCTTGACAACGCTTAATATTACATATGGCTGCATCAAAACTCAAAAAACTTAAGTAAATTCACTGAAAAAAAAACATTCTCTTTACAGTTTTGATTTGTCTCCATGCTACTTTTATTTCTCCACAGTGCTGAATAGACCTAAAGGGAAGAACAATGTGATGATGAGTTGAAAATAGACTTTCGTGCTCTAAAGGCTTCGGAACCAGCCACCATCTTTTATAACAATGGCATAAAAATCTGCACTTAACTTTGGAAAAGATACATCGGTAAAGTAGGAGGTAATATTGAAGTGAATTCTTAATTTTTATTTTATATTCAGTACTTTTTTTTTTAATAATAATTCCAGTTCATCTTTGATCCACTCTCGTAACAAAAAAAAAATCTTCTGAAACACAAAGAAGGAAGAACATTCCTTTTTTATAAAGTTATTCTTTATTTTTTCTTGAATATTTCTGAAATTAATATTTTCTTGAAAATATAACTCAGAAATTTAAAAAAAAAATTCTAGATGCTATCTTTTTATTATTTTAAAGATATTTTAGACACTTTTTTGGACTTGAAGAGCCTTATTTTTTACTGTTTCAAAGTAGGAAATAAAATATATATTTTAACAAAACAGATAACAATTTCATACATCCTCTTCTGACTGCATTGTAAATTAGAATATCCCTTATTTTCTCCATTGATCATAGTTAATGTTATATTATTTTGAAAATATGAGCTTAGATTAACGTATTTCAAAATAATAAGCCTAATAATATAGGAATTTTAAGCAATACCTGTATTTATTTCCCTCTCCTTTTCTCTCCCCTTATATATATATATATATATTTCGCTTTCGAAAAAAAAAGGACTTAAAACCTATTTCAGTCCTTCTTTTGCCATTTCTTTCTTTGGTTTTCTAGTGAACCAAATCTTCCCTTTATTCCGAATTTTTCTTCTTATTTTTTGCTACATATGGTGTAGAAAAAATACATATGACAAAAACGAAAAAAATTCTGTTCGAACGGATTTCTCTAAAACCTAAGACTTTGAAGAAGATGAAATCCCCAAAATATTAAGGTGATAAAAAACAGAATGTTTTTTCCAGCCAAAAGGCCAACGAAAGTAATGAATTCAATACTGTTACGTGGTGGAAACGAAAAAATATTTGCTTTTGGGAATAAAATGCTACAAGACAGCTCTAAAGAAAAAAAATACTGTGTGGAATCTTTGTATACAGACACACATGCACAATTGTTACTTAGTGCACAGTAAGAAGAAAACTAATGTAAAGTAATTTAATTACGTTTCCTAATGTTTTAAAAATTCATTGAGATTCTGGAGATATTTGTATAGTAGTTCTTTTAACAAAGTTGTTGCCAAAGTTTATACAAAGCTTATAAGTATGCGACTTTTATTCATTACATAATACACTGGTTATCATAAATTAAGGAAAAGTCACAGAAATGACGATAACTCAAAAAGATATGGGTAGAATTTAATGAAACTTATACACATTGTACAACGCACAGGAAGGTATAAAATGGCATAAAAAGAAATCACCAGAACAGACAATTATGGCGTTATAGAAAATAGCATGTGTATACAATGAATAAATCCGATTTGTCAGTTTGGTATAGGAAATGGACCTTTAATATGATGTATGATCCCCCGAGAGAAGCATTACAGCACATGTAGCGATGTCTGATGCTCTCAATTATGCCGAGTATTAATTTTGCAGGAATTGTGAACCATTGCTTTGCCAAGGCAGTCAAAAGCGTGGTTAGGGTCCCAAGAGGGGGATTGAGAGCAGTTACACATCATCATAGAGCATCCCAAACATGTCCGATAGAGTAAAGGTTCGGTGATCGAGCTGGCCAATTCATGCACTGAATTCCTTCAGACTCAAGATAAGCATCCACGATGCAAGCTCCTTTTGGTTTCGTATTACCATCCTAAAGCACTAAGGCATCACCAATTAAACCGGCATAAAGGCGCTGCGAGCATTAGTATTTCCATGGGAAAAGACAGGGAAGTCTGTGCGTCCACCCAAAGGGATACCACCCCAAACAGAAACGCTGTCTGAACTGTATGCATCTCTTTCACACATGTGTCAAGGATGAAACGAATTCTTTCCAAAGGAAAATATGCCTACTCTTCCTTTCGAGTCTGAGCCTGGATTCATCTGTAAAGAGAACAGTCCCCCATTGATCACGCATCCAGTGGATATGTTGATGTATCCGTTGCATACGTTCCTGCCTATGGCGTGACGTGAGTTGGACGAAAATGACTGGTCACTTCTTTAAAAAAAAAAAAAAAACACGATCGTGAAGTTTTCGACGTACGGTTGACCTTGATACCAACCTTCTGCAGCTTGTAATGAGGGTTGATCTGAGTTCAGCCGGAGTTGTAGTTCTATTCTCTTGTTCGCATAATGACAAATTTGGTAATCGGCACTCGTGATAGGGCTTGAACATCATTCGCTTTACCTCCTGGATGTCCAATCCGTGGTTAGAAATAATTGCCAATGCCTATGAATCACAGACGTACTCACATTAAGCCATCTAGCCACTAACTGACTTTGTTCTGCTCTAGTCACCCAAAAGCTCACCACCGTAGGTCTTTGGTCAAATGATGCCTGGAGGTCCTTGTTACAATTTCTCTATATCAAATTTCTAATCTCAAACATGCAGCAACAATTGCCGATACATCCATTTTTATGCTCTTCGCAACTAACGTATTCCGACTACATCGCCACAATTTTGCATAATGTAATACCGTCCAGCTCTTTTTACTGACCGATATATTTAAATTTCATAGAGTTTGGCTTATTTTTGAGCGAGTTATCGGTATTTTTTTGTGATTTTTCCTTAATTTATGATAGCCAGTATTTTTAAGGGAATAATTTACTAGATTATATAATTTCATTTTTATCAAAAGTAATAATATTAATAATCCATATTTTAATTTTGAAATTACTTAAATTCACTGGATATGCTTCTTCAATTAGGTGGGGCTTATGATTTCCTCTTAACATACGAAACGTCATTAAACTGTCATCATAATTCTCAATAATGGATGACTATATAGAGAATATTTTTCCTTAAAATGATTAACATGTCATTTATATTAGTCTGCACCTATTTTTCATAAATAAATAATGATAAGATTTTTGCAAATTTAAAAAAAGGGAGTTATAATCCAATTTATAGCTCAAGTATTCAATCACATTAAAGTCTTAAGTGTATTATTTTTCGAACAGGTTCCCATTAAGTTATAAAACATTTATTTTGAACCAATAATGTAGGAATAATCTTATTGTTTCAAACCTAAGAAATGAATTGAGTTCATCGTGGCAAGGGGCTAGAAGTACGCCTGTCGTTGGCCTTGAGCACTATACAGGTGATAGTACGAATTAGCTCGGCAAAATTTTTTGAAGGGACGATAGATAGCGACACCACCTATCGTCACCTCCACAATTTAGACATGAAACCGAAGGGGAGGGAAATATTCTCCAGTTCCCTGCACTCGTGATTCAGCCCACAAGATTTTCGGACCCACTGATTTAACGAGCACGTACTCCGTGTGTACTCGGAGGGTATTTGGTGGCATCGGGCATCGAACCCAGGCCTTCCGGTCTGGAGTCTGATGCTCTAACCACTAGGCTACCCAGGACCCAACCTTTGAAAACCTTTAGTATCGTAGATGATATTTCCCAAGAATCTTACTTACTGAAAAGCAATATTGCACTGAAATATTAACACATTTTTATTCAATGCCCATGACAGTGCTTCTCAAACTTTCAATGTTTGCGACCCAATACGCAATTATAATTTGCATCGCATCCCCCTTCATACATAACGATGAATTAAATTCAATAATACTATACTTTGACGCTAAACCAACAATACGACTTTGGCCTTTTAAGTCCAAACCCCGACGTGTATAAATGTCTATCTCAGCCAGAGTGTTAAGTGCTCCTAGACGTATATATACGTCTTTCCAAAGTACTATCTTTTCTGAGAACTGCTATCCATAAAATTATTCTGAAGGCTTTGGAAAGCAACAAAACGACCCTGACAGTTTTTGCGAAGGATTTACTTTTTTCAGAAGATTTGATTATTTATTATTTTTCTATCCCCCCCCCTCAATACGCCACATACGCTTACCTACGTGCTAAGCGGTGGCATTGTGGAAAGAATCGCATAATTTTTAATTGGCATTTTAAGATTAATTATGTAAATCGTACCAATTATCAAGAAAAGAGTTAATGTCGGCATATAATTTTATATATGACAAATCCATGGGTAATTATTAAACTTATCCTTAACTTAGTATTGTTAAATTAATTATAAAATAGATTGTGCAGTACTGATAAATTTATAAGTTTATTATAGTGTAAATGAGTATTTTTTTTATTATGTCAGAATGTATTTGTTTGTTTACTTTTAGAAAGTTAACAATTTTTTTTAAATAATCTTTTGTTTTCAACTTTTCAATATG
Organism: Trichonephila inaurata madagascariensis; assembly: GCA_019973955.1. Lineage (NCBI taxonomy): Eukaryota > Metazoa > Arthropoda > Arachnida > Araneae > Nephilidae > Trichonephila > Trichonephila inaurata. The sequence continues at coordinate 786,560 of BMAV01020502.1, read as the reverse complement.
CTCGCGCCCCCCTCGTAGGGCTATTACGCCCCTTAGGGGGCGCGCCCCACAGTTTGAGAAACACTGGCCTATGAAAATAATACTACATTTTAACTAGTCTAGTAAGTCTGAAAAATTAAACCGCACAACTATAAGGGAATAAGTGACAAAAGAAACGCTTGAGCAACGAACGAATTCTTTCTCTTGTTTCTTTCCGATTAGCAGTGAAACTCCCTGGTATGAATCTTGATATATTTAAAAGAGTGAAATTCCACGATGAGGTTTAATGTCTTACGGTCAATTCTAAATATTTATATAGAAAATGCTAATTGGTGAAGGGAGGTTAATGTTAAACTACGTCATGAGTAAAATAAAGTAATTGAAAGTATGTATCATAAAATGATGCTGATATGGTTCAATTATTGACACCTTTAACTGCTTGAAGATCTTGAAAAATGTATCTGAAAAATTTCGCTTTTATTTATATGGTTTCTGCTATAAATTCTGAAGGAAATTATGTCAAACATTTCTAAATGTGTCATTTTTTTTTTAATATTATTTAAAGACAACATACTTTTCATAATATCTTAAACTTACAAAAAATAAATAAGATAAATTTGTAACTGTTGTCTTAAAAATACCGATATAATATATTTTATAGTAAAAATCTTCATGACATTTAATGAAGTCCTCAGTTATAAGGATTTTATACTATTTATTACAAGGGAAAGACAATACTTGCTTAGCTCGCAAAACATCAATATCAGTTTAATTTTTCTGAAAAAAAGCCATTATGTCATTAAAATGTATAACAATCTTCCAAATAAGAACTAATTTCAAACCACTGAAATGCATGCAAAATGAGTACATCTATTCTTTTCCGGTGTATATATAAACACATATGTGTGTAGAAATATACATATTACAACTATATATCTGTTTATCAGTCTATCTATTTCTCTATCTCTCTCTCTCAATATATATATATTTATATATGTGTGTGTGTGTATGTGTGTGAAAAGATAGATAAACAGAGATGAATGACAGCAAATATTCAATTTTCAGAGCACATTTTCATAGGGTACTAAATATACAGCTTGATAAAGGAAACCATTTGGTGATATCATTAAAATCAAATACTTTTCTCGTATTATAGGGAAAAAACACTGATTTATGAAATTGAAGTTAAATTAAATGTAGAACTTTAACGTAACATTTATACATAAAATTTAACGCAACGTTTTTGTAGGAAATTTGATCATTTTTTTTTTACTTGCTTGAATATTCAATATTTCCAACACATTCTTTTTAGGCAGTGTAAAATTCAAACTCAGAATATTAAAGAAAGAATCACACGACCATATCATGTTTAGCTGTCCGCTACAGCTTAAAAAGATTTCTGAAATGTAAACACTCTGAAAGAGATCCTATTACGGCATCAAAATGGAAGAATACGAAGGGAATAAAAGCTCTTTGTGAAGGGGAAGAAACCTCAAAAATAAACGATTGAACCTTTATGTTCAATTCACAAATATTTAGTTAAAAATGAAAGCGTATTCAGTTTTCCAAATCTTACTAACTTTCAAAATTTGAAACAGGAATAATAACGAAAGCATTTTCAAACTTGATTCATATTTTGGAACAAATTTTGTTATCCTTATGTTTCTACGTTTTTAGACAGAATTAACAATTTTAATCTAACAAGAGCTTGAGAAATTTTTGCTCATTTTGTATCAAATATATTTAACAAATCTAAAAGAAAACAAACAAAAAATTGAAAGAAATAAAATATACTTTTAAAAAAATTTCAAGGTCTAAAAATATTTTCCAACTTTTAGTGTACACTCATAAATTCTTAATTACAAACTTCCTTTTTAACAGAGTATATCTCTTGCTTCCTCTAATTCTTGTTTTAAATTATGTAAAACAAATTTATTTTCCTTTTTGAAGAGACATTACAAAATTTTAAGTTTGTTTTTGGGTGTCAGAGAGAAAGAGAGAGACATTTACATTTTTTTTTCTAATTTAAAAATATTTGAAATGCTTATTTTAATCTTAATGCATTTTATTTAATTTGCTTACTAATTTTTATTTTCACGATTCATATACACTGTTTACATATTACTATTTCAATTTATTTTCTGTCGTTTAAATAAGATGACGAAAGTTTTATAGTTAACCATAAGGCATGAGCAATGTTTTTGTTTCTACCATGCATGTGCTCACAATATACAGGGTGTCCCAAAAATAGCTCCCGAACTCTGCAAATCTAGATTTCTTGTTGGGAAAGCATAAAAAATGCAGAAATAACTGTACCTGCGTGATGCATAGTTTACAAAAAAGAAAATAAATAAATAAATAAAAACACGAAAAACAAAGTATTATGTCACAGACGGTGCAAGCCGGAATTCGGTACATCAACAGTAGAAAATATTTAAAAAAGACATGTTCAAAGTATCCAAAGGCATATCGCGTCAGGCTTTAGCTCGCTGTGGAATGGATGAGTGTGAAGGAAGGAAGATTCAATCTGAGTACCCTCCGTTCCAAACGCGAGTATCGATCACGCCAAAACGATCGTCTTCGCGTGATGTTTAGTACTGGTTTATATAGATAGCACACCACTGCATTACCCCCATGCCAGTGATTCGGCGAATAGGTGAACGAACGATACCATATTCGTGGCGAGTTTGTGAGCAGTTGCGTTACTTTGTGGTTTGCGTCAAGCGTGCGTGATGGCTTGAGAATTGCGTCATTTGTGTGAGACGGCTTTGTGGAGTGACGGCTTAATTGCGTCAATTGAGTCTGAAGGCTTAGTTGCTTTTTCGGTAGACAGATGGCGCCACGACTGCGGCACGTGAAGAATGCGGTTCACTTAGCACGGCCAGGGTCACCAATGAAGGAAGGAAGATTCAATCTGTGTACCTTCCGTTCCGTACGCAAGTACTTTATTGATCACGCCAAAACGATCGTCATCGTGTGATGTTTAGTACTGGTTTATATAGATATCACACCGCCACAAGTGCATATGTTGCTGCTGCAAGATGTCCACAGAAGTACAAGCAGCGTGCGAATGAACTAAGTCCGTTTGTGCTGTCACAACTTCTCAAAACACCAATTACTTGAGAATTCCCTATAGGAAAAAAAAAATATAACGGTGTGAAATCTGATAATCATTTTGGAGATAGAATCGCACTCTCATTTCCGATCTAGTGACCGAGGTACGCCATATAAAGCCAGTCACGTACAGATAAATAGTACAGTAAAGTACACGTGAAACCAGTCATTCATTCATCACCAATTACCGTATTTTCTCATACAGTCTTTTTTTCTTTTAAAGGTACAGTTCTTTGGGCATTTTTATGTACTCCCAACGAGGAATTTGGTTGTGTGGATTTTTTTTATGGAACACCCCTTATATCTCATTGTAAGGAATGATGTATTAAAACAAAACACAGCCCGTATTATTTTTCCTAAGAATTATAATTTTTTGAATGATGTCTACACTTTTTCTAAGACACACACTTTAAAAATACTAAATATTTTGGTACTTTTTAAAAATATAGTCCTGAAAAAATTTCAATGTCGTTGAGAAAGAAAGTTTTAAAAAAAATTATACTGAGAAAATTAATTCACTTTATAGACATGATTTATAAATTTTTGTGTTTATGTGTATGCAATAACGTAAATGCACCATATATTGAAACAAAATGCAACCCAACTCTATTTTTTTCTCCTAAAAGAAAAACTCAATGTGCTTTAGAACCAAATTAATGTTACTCATAAAAAATGTGTTTGCGAATGAGCGTAAAAGGGAGCAAGTTTAACCTCCCTTCCTTTTAAAAATTGTCATGTCGTAAAATTCATTTTAACGACGGGAGCTTCCCCTCTGCTATTTTCTATGGATAAAGAAAAGCTTCAATATTAGCTTTCATAAAAGATAAAACTTCTTGAATGTATTTAGTTACGACCCAAAAGTTATTGATGTAGCCGGAAAAAGAACTCTTATTAAGTATAATTTCTTCAAAGGCACAATAAAACAAAATTGCTTGTAAAACATCTGAGCTCGAATAATCAAATACATCTTCCTTATTTTCTATTCTTTATTCTAAGAATTGATAAAACTTGTAAAACATGCTGTTAATGGCTTTTAATTATCTGATTAAGATGGCTTAGAAATGACAAAAGCAGTTTATTGCATGAATTACTTAACAATTTTTTAGTTAAGAATCTAATTTTGCTTTCACTTTTAGGGAAGAATGTTTTGGTTAATGTTTAACATTTTTTTTAAATGCTAATTTTGTGTTGTTAACAAATATTACGCTATTTATAATAAAATAGGCAAATTACTTACAAATTACAACAATTTGTCAATTTTCTTTCGTTATAACTTTAAAAGTTTAGTTATCTTTTTTGAATGTGGGAAGTTTAATACTAAGAAGTATATAGATAGAAGTGAAAATACTTTAAAAAATAGTTTGTAGTTTGATAGGAATGGGAGCACTTATTTCTTTCAAATCTTCATCTCCTTTCATGACTTTTCAGATGACATTAAAGAACTTATTGCCCTTTTTAAATAATAATATTTAGAAATTAAAATATAACTATTGCAAATTAATAATGAAAAAAAATACTTTGATATGAGTAAAATTGCAATTATAAATTAAAGATAAAAATTAATAAAAAAATCACGACGTAGGCAAATTTCGTAATGGTTGTTGGTGGGATGATGCCTAGCCAATCCATTTACAGCAAAGGATTCCGAGTAAAAGAGACAAATTATTTTTAGGTGTAAGAAGTTCGAATGAGTTGGTATCGAGTGGAGCTTCAGCGATTGGCTGACCAGATAGGTAAGCTATTTTTGCATTTAAGTTTGAGTGGGAAGCTCGACCAGTCATTGAACAAGAAAATAGTTTTGATATATTTTTATAGATATTGATAAAGCTAATTTTTTCAATTGATAACATAAAAAAGGTGTTAATAATAAAGGATAGTAAAAAGGTGACAGTAAAAAAGTGTAAATAATTAACAAAAATAGATTTAATATTTTACATTCCTGTTTTATATATACACGTTTTGGCTATTTAATATTATTATTTTTATAATTATTATTTTTTATATTATTTTAATTTATTAAATAGTCAAACCTCTTAAAATATAATAAAATAAATTCATTCATTTTATTTAGGACATTTCCTTCGTTTCAAGAATGACTTACTAATGTGTGTAAAACAATACTCTCACTAGTTAACCAACGTTTAGGTTTGACTTCCTCGTGTTTGAACTTATGTTAAGCTTAGCCTAATGTAAATATTCCCTTCCTCCATGTAGTTAAAATTCTAGAAAATTAAGACTTATATTTTTTCCATTTTAGTGCTGGTTCGTTAAACAAATTTTTTTTTGTGTGTGGCGGTTTGAAAAATTTCTTATTCTCTCATTTAACTAATTTCGTTTTGAGAACACCATACACAGATTTTACTTAAACTGAATCACCTTGATAAATTTTTGACACTTTTAAGGAAATTTTAAGTAAACATAGACGTAACATAGCATTTGAAGTTTTTTACAGTACCAGGCTGTATTTTTTATTTTAAATACTAGTGGTGATAGGCAAGTTTTGGACAGATATATATAAGATTTCATACGAACTGGGGATGTTGGTGAACTATGAGTAATCAAAATACAAGAAAAGATAATCCGTATTAGAGGTAATTATGCATTCATGAACAACTAAGTATTTACTATCAATAATTATAAATCATCATTCATAATCAGTTTTTAGGATAAGTTTTGTTGGACTGCATGCTGAGAAACCCTTAAAATGATATGAGTATCTTGAAAAACGTTTTTATACCCGTCATTAGAGATACATAGCAGGAAAAGCAATGCTTAGAATTATCGTTCTGAAACTAAATGCTATAGATTCCACAAGATCATAGGGATATTTTCATCAACTAGAATTGGTTTCCACTTAATCCTTATTTTAGTTTTAAAAATATTTAAAATCTATTAGTGAGGAAATTAAAGAAAGTTTTTTTTTCAACACTTTTTCTTCATTTATTGAATACCATGACAAATATTTCACTTTATTGGTCCAAGAGTAATTTTCAACAATCAATATCAAAACGAATTCATTTTGTGTTTTTGGTATAAGGCTAAGTATAAATGTTATAGAATCAAAATTGGTCATCTTTGTTGATAAATATTCCTTGCATAACTTAATTTAGCTCGTGAAGATGGGGAGTACAAAATATATGAAATTTTTGAGATCTACTTATAAATTGGGTCAGCATGAAATATATATCTGTATATAATTCCCCATTTCAGTTATTTTGAGAGGGATTTTCTTTCATTCATTTCAGTCTGAAACCCTCCAAGTTCCATCCCTCCTCCTTCTTTTGATTTACTAGCTTAAAGGGAATACAATTTAACTATAACTATAGTTCTTAGAAAGTGCCACGCCTCCAGGTGAGCTAATGCAATTTTCCATCAGCCACTGGATTCAATTATTAAACGTGTACAGGTTAATGAATTATGAGATTAGATAATAGTGTCGAAGCTTTCTTGAGATTATAAGCTGAAGGCCTTTAAATGAAGCAGATAAAGCTTTTATCCGAGATAACTTTGATTTGCATGTTGTTACTTTGTAAAAGCTTTCTTGTAGTATGTGCCGTCTCAGAAAATCATTCGAAGTAAATAAATATTTGTGATCAACATATCTTCTTGGTGTCTTTTGGGCACAGCTATATCAAAGTTATGAGAATCCGTAAGATTCATATACATGTAAGATTTTACGATTTTTTTTTAATCAAACCCTACTGTGTTCTTTTAGGTTGTGCATAACTACATACCAAACAATCACATAATATAATTTCATCATTTAAGCACAACTATCAATAATTTCTTAGTGAGAATATATCTAAAACAATCATTGTTTATTGAACATATAAAAAGCTTTATCAAAATTTGCATTTCTCATCACATTCATTGACAGCTTTCATTGTTGTGAAGTCAGAGATATAATTTTGTATTGATAAGCAATTATTCATACATTTAAAATTTTGTTTTCTATTTGAATAGTAATTTTACCTTTAAGTTTTATACAAAATTTCTTATGAAATTCCAAATCGTTCTTCTGGTTCAGCTATCAAGTAATTTATGGAAATCCGTACATAGTTACATTCAAATATCGCACAAAATGGGCCTTTAATGTAATGTTGAAAAACGTGCCTTTTGGCTGCCATTTACATACACTTTAATCTTTTATCAAAAACAGCTTTTAAAGATACTCGAAATATTAATTAAGTCCGTCTACGTAACCTTTTCTTGCATTAGATTTTTAGTACTTACACTTCAGCGTAAAAATGTTTCCCGTTCTTTTCGTCTCAGTACAATTGTTGTACTAAAAAGCTGAAAGACATTCACCCTCCCCTTCTCTTGTCGTCTGAGGAAGTGCGGTTTCAACCTTCAACGCCCTAAAGTGATTTATTACTATGCTGCATTGTCTGCCTTTGAGTGGGGAGATAAGTTACAGAAGAGAATTTTTTTCCCTCTATGTCCGAGCATATATAGCTCAAGCTTGTACATATATACCCCACATATCGAAAGCAATTTTCAACTAACTCATTGAAAGGCTCTAGCCAGTTACTTTAAGTACTTTTTTTTTCTTTTTCATTTTTAATATTTCTCTTTGAATATTATTGAAAAAATTTATTTTTATTGATAGTTTATTATCCAGTCCTTTATGTTCTATGAAGTAGAAATTAATTTATTTTATGATATTTATTGTTAAACACTTGAGGCTATATTTTTCTTAAACTGGAAAATTACAATGTACATTGTAGTTGGATATCACAGTATTTTCATGTACTATTGAAGATATTCTTGATATTTATGTTTGTTAATTTATATATATATATATCTATATAATCACAAGCAGCAATTGACGTAATTATGTAAATGAAAAACTGTATCTCTGTATCTTGTGTATAGTTAAATGAATTATTAAATATATCACTATCTTATCTCGTTTAAAAATTGGCTTATACAAATAGCCTTTATATGCAGGGTTAATCATAGTCCCCTTCGGAGTTTTAAGACGCTACAGTAAAAAAAAAAAAAAAAAAAAAAAAAAAAAAAAA
>BMAV01020502.1:766621-778343 GCA_019973955.1 Trichonephila inaurata madagascariensis | reverse complement strand
TATATATATATATATATATATATATATATATATATATATAATCACAAGTAGAAATTGACGTAATTATGTAAAGAGAAAAGCTGTATCTCTGTATCTTGTGTATAGTTAAATGAATTATTAAATATCTCACTATCTTATCTCGTTTAAAAATTGGCTTATACAAATAGACTTTTATATGCAGGGTTAATCATAGTCCCCTTCGGAGTTTTAAGACACTACAGTAAAAAAAAAAAGACTAATACAGCTAAAAAAGAACATTTTAAAAAATTTTACATATTTTATCCGGGTGTTCTATGTGGGAAACATTGGTCACTCGGCATACATCAATGTGATAGTTCAGTTCCTGCTACACTCTACTCAACATGGTACTATCAACGTTATTGACAGTACGTGTTATCCGTTTCTTGGTCTTTTACACAAAACAAAGTTTTTGTATCCCCTTTGCCATGTGATGTACTAGAATTGCATGAATTGATAACACATGCTGTCAATAACGTTGATAGAACCATGTTAAGTGGAATGTGGTAGGAACTGAACCATCGCATTGATGTATGCCGTGTCATCAAGGTTACACATAGAATACATGTAAGATAGGCAAAAAAAATTGATTTTTTTTTGCTGTATTCTCTCAAATGTTCTTTTTTGCTCTATTGTGTCTTTTATTATTATTATTATAGCTCTTGGAAACTCGGAAGAAAATTATGAATAAACCAGTATTTTCAAAAAAAAAAAAAAATTGAATGAATTGTTTAAGTATTAAATGGTCTCTGCAAAATGAAATAACACACTGAAAATAAACATGGTATTTCATTCTAGTAAACAAACAATTTTCCTTCTCTTAGAAAATTTTAGATCATATCAAATAAAAATTTTAGCATGAAATTTTACTCAACGAGAATGCAGGAATATATACTAATGAACTGTAAAGAAAGCTCATTTGTTATGTAAAATACGAGCATTCGCACGAGAGGATTATTCATTTCGTGTCTCGTTCTTTTGCATCACATAAATTCTTTTTCGTAATGTTAAAAGAAATTAACAATAGTATACAATAACTATATCGTATCTTATAACACAAACATCTGGCATTTTCATTATTTCCAATGGCATTTAAAACAATTTTGGAAAATGAACTGATCAAATTGTAATGGGTCCTCTACATTACGCCTAACACACGAGGCTATTTTATTACGTTGTTTGAGCACCCTGTGATGGAACCACGATGCATGCAAATGATCATTCCTACATAAATAGAAGTGGATTAAATAGGAAAATGGTATGAGGATGATAAGTAGCAGTAAGAATATAATTGGATGACAAGTGAGAAAGTTGTGTGGATAATTGCTGATTATAAATGTAGCGAAATAAAGAAAAGCTCAAAGGAGGATTTCTGAATGAAACGCATTTGAAGAGATCCAGATCGTGGATCCGGATCTAGTGAGTGAGTGAGTGAATATTAACGTCTTACTGTTCAGCTACACGAGGGCTTTTGGCGACGGACCAGGTAATTTTGAACCATGTGGACAAGTGACGTGGAAGACATCTGAGCTGGCACCCCCTCTCTCCTAACTACCACATCACACCAACGAGAGGACGTTTCAGCTCTCGACAGATTTAGCGTGCATCGCTGCCCTACACAGCGGGTCCTTAGTGGAGCTGGACTCGAATCCCAGCCACGATCCGATACCAATACCACTCGGCTACCATGACCTTTGGATCCGGATCTAATGGTTCGAAGATTTCAGCTTCGAGATTGGAAGTTAAGCATATTTTCAATATAATATAAATTCCATAAAAATTGGTTAGATAAATAGCTCCACGATGTAATTTATTTTCATATTATTTATTTAATAGGTAAATAAATGAAACTTATTTATGTTCTGCAATGTATATAAGATATTGATCCGAATCACAGGAGATGACACTATAGCGTCCAAACTCCCCCCCCCCCATGAATTCGAAGTTGGATTTGAAATCTTAATTTTATGAAATAAAATTTAGTGGAACAGGAAACAAAATGTGAAAATTTTAAATCCACTGGAAGATAACATTTAGTTCTATAATATTTCAGTCAGAATTGCAGTCATCGTATGTGGTGGGAAATGTTAGAGACAAGTATTTGGCAATCTGATTATCTTTCGAACACAGCATGTCATAATGGAATTATTACAAGTGAAACACTTCGAAGGACTCATTTCCGGCAGTGCATAACCATACACAGTTATTAACTGTATTTTACGTGTCAGAGCAACGGTCAAATCAATCAACCACTGAATTTATGTATAAAATGCTGAAAGTAGCACTATTGTTAAATTTGATAATGTCTGAGGCTGCTTTAAGGTAGCTTAATTCAAAAGTTAATTCCTAATGTTGCGGACTTTGTTGAAGTTCGAAACAAGAGCCACAAGAAAAGCTCAGTTACTTCAGATCGTGGATACTTATGAAGACAGGCATTTAAAAAACGTCAACGCGCAGCGCACAAAAAATAATCGTAGATAGAAATCTAATAGTGATAGGTGGAATAATTTTGTTCACAGATTCCTCGAGATCTGCTAAATTAATAGAATATAGCTACATAGTAAATTGAATAAAACGAAATAAAAGATATCGGAATTCATAAAAACATATTGAAGTACTTTGATCAACTTCAGTTCAGACTAGTGAATAGTTGAGCGGAAAAGTGTTTCGCAACATGATAAATTAATCAAAAACCTCCAATAGTTTTAAACTCTTATTTAATAATGACGTGCTATGCACGTCATATAACAGCACTTCTGCCAATTAATCTATAGAAAATGCTTCAAGGGTGCTTCCCTTTGAAATGCCTACATTCCAATTTCATTCCATGTTACATTCTTGAAAGCTTTATGCGATATAAGGACAGAAACGTCATATAATTCTGCTATTATACATAATATATATATATTTCAAATGTACCTAAGATCTAGTATTTATTTACTAATGTCACTTTCTCAAGAAACACTAGGACAAGTAACTTCGTAATTTCAACCTTGACAAGGTTAAGTGACGAAGACTAGTTCTCCACTCGAAAAACTACCACAACCCCTTAATGCAGTGTTATCCTAGAAGGAAAAAACACCAGCTTCAGTCCATCCTCACCAATGGATAAAATCCATCTCAGACGAGTTTCCGCATTCTCCCCACCCGAAAAATACGACCCAGCACAGAAGATACAACTTCAGCACCCCGGAGGAAGAAGCTTTCGTCTAGAATAGATGGGAGGCAAGCTATCTCAACCTACTAATTATAAAACCTTATTGGAAATACATTGACCCTATAGAAAATCTTGCTGTCTAATGAAAAGTCCTGAAAATTTTAACTCAAAATTTCCAAACACAAGTGCATACATATTTTATTTATTACTATTTTTATATTCCTTTACAATAAAGATGACTATACTTTATAAGAATTCTCACAGGTAGTACTGTTTTTTTCTCAGTTCTCCTCCCCACTTCAAACAAGTATTTAATCGTGGTAGCCTAGTGGAAATGCCAGCATTGTTGTGTCTTGAGGTGACAAAAGACTGTCGTGGTTCAAATACCTCACGTTAAAGAGGTGTTTTTCTCAGAGAGTGTGATGCCAGCTCAAGGGTTGCCCTTGTCATTTGACCACGAGTTCAGAATTACGAGGTCCGTTGCCAGTAGCCCTCATATTGCGTTAAGTGCGACTTTAATAAATACTCACTCATTAAGAGACAAGTTTCATGGAATTCCACAATTTTAAATTTTTGTTATAATATTATATTTCTAAAACATTTGTATTGACTTGTAAATGTAAAAATCGGTTAGTTTTACAGATTATTGGTGAAAGAGGACTTGAAATAAATTTAATTTTGTGTGTAAAAACTTGGAAACACTTGTTTATAATATAAAATTTGTGTTTTCTATGACTTGCACTTCATAGGAGAATATTTTGTTATTTATCACTGTTGTTTCAATAGTGTATGTATGGGTATATATATATATATATATATATACGTTCGAATTGATGAACTACTTGGCATAGCGAGTCTGACATCAATACTAATAATGCAGGATAAACTGCATCATGACCACCTTAAGGATTGTGTAATTGTGCGCGTGTTTAATATAAAATAATATGGATGTAGTTGCATATATGATAAGCCCAATGGCCGAGTGGTAGCGCTTCGCGCCTCCTTGCCTCAGGTCAGGGGTTCAAACCCCAGGCTGGGCTCAGGTCGACTCAGCCTTTCATCGTTTCAATGAGTCGATAAATGAGTGTGAAGCTTCTTGGGAACCAAATACTGGGAGTTTCACGCCAGACCACCTGACCGGAACATCTGCTCATACACCTCAGCTCCCAAGGTCACGAAAAGGGCACTGTGGGCCTTGCCCTTCAATGGGTTGTTGCTTCATTGAGTTTAGTTTAGTTTTAGTTGTATATATATATGGATGTTGTATTGCCAAATACTAATATCGTGCATTGAATTTTAGTGTTATAAATCTTGACTAAGAGTTTCATTGAATGTATACACTATTTACTTTTTGTGGTGAAAGATTCGAAAAAAATTATAGATATTGTGAGTCAACTGAAAAAGAACAGAAGAAGATTTTGATTTGTTGAATTCATAAAAGTTATATTATAAAGGTGTGTCTAAGAGTTTTAGTTTTCATCTTATGGTTTTTCCCAAGCTCATGCCTAAATAGGCTACATGTACATGTAAATAATCAAATTATAATAAAGGTGTTCGGAGATTAAAATATTAATAACTTTTTAGAATTCGAAACTATTATAAAAATGCGGTGTTAAAATAATGGGACATAAAATAATAATACAGACAGGAGGATAGGATATATTAATTCAGATGATGATGATGAGTTTGGTGTTTTATGGCGCAAGAGCCAGTTTTGGCTATACTGCGTCAAACATTCATAGGTCTGTGGTCTGGACGGGAAAAGAAGAAAAGGAGAAATTGGATGACAAGATGGAGGGCCGAAAATAGAGAAGGATCACTGGGGTACCCCGTGGTCGTGACACCCGTGTTTACCAAAGATAGTAAACCCCCTGGGAAAATTAAAAGATCACTAGGGTACCTCGAGATTGTGACACCCGTACCCACCTAAAGTAGGTGAGCCCCCTGAGGGGTATATTAATTCAGATTTACGAAACAGGATACATAAATTTGTGTTACAAGTTTAGAATAAGTTTCAGATAATATCTTGGAATTTTATAATACGTAGTTTAGTCTAGAGATTCAATTTAGTGGAGAGAGAGACTCACACACAACAGTTTCAGATAATGTATAGATTGGTTTATAGGAACCACCAATAAATCATGTTTCCTTTACGGGAAGGAGTTGTGCATGCATTACCTTTAGCTAACCTTCTTGGGGTTTTCTTTTACTTTGTTTGATGTGAGAACTTTGCTTTCTGAAAGAACCGTGATGTATGCGAATGAGCATTGCTATGAAAGTAGAAGTGTGGTCCACAGGAGAATGGTATGAGGATGATATTAGGATGATAAGCGGTGTTTAAGAGGTTGATAAGTCTAATCTGAGGATAAATGAAAAATATCGGTGGATAGAAGAGATTACAATAAACTCGAAGAAACATGGAAGGGCGTTACGGAGGATCCCTGCGGGAAATTCAGCTGATGGGATCCAGAAAAGTGGATAGTATATACGTTTGTGATGATGCCAAAACTATAAATTATATAAATACTTGTATTTATTTACTAAATCATGTATAAATTCTTATTAATTTGGAGACAGATATGCATTACAGGATACAAAATGGTGCTCCTTGCAAGTGAAATGCCAATACGTATATATAAAAATTTGTTAAGGCTTGAGAGAGTTTTCTAACTTCTCTAATTTATTTTATGGGTTAAAGCAGTGTTTCTCAAACTGTGGGGCGAGCCCCCCTTAGGACAAGAGCATATTAAAAAGTAGACATCAAAAGACTATGTAAAAAAAAAAAATTACTGAAAGTAAGCAAACAAAATATATTCTGGCATAATAAAAAATAAAATACACATTTAAACTGATATATTATACTTATAAGGGTATCAGGACTACACAACGTATTTTATAATTAATTTAACAATACTAAGACCAGGAATATTAATTACCAGTGACCCTATGGGCTTGTCACATATATATAATTAAAAACAAAAATTAACACTTATTTTGATCATTTGTACGGTTTCTAATTAATCCCTTAACTTCCGAATAAAAGTTACGCTATTCGCTTTCCAATGCCAACCGCTTTCCACGTAGACGCGTGTATGGGATGTGTTGGGAGGGGGGAGGAATATAAAGCAAATAATCTGAAATATGTAAATCCTTCGCAAAGATTGTCAAGGTCCTTTTATTGTATTTCAAAGCCTTCGGAATAATTTTATTGATAGCTGTGCACAAAAGAGATCGTACTTCAAAAAGACGTATAAATACGTCCGGGGAAACAAACGCTTTGTCTTAGGGAGACGCTTATATACACCGGGGGTGCTTAAGAGGTTAAAGTCGCATCGGGGTTTTAGCGTCAGTGTATAGTATTATTGAATACAATACATTGTTTTGTATGAGGGGGGCGCGAAGAAAATTATGATTGAATATTGGGTCCTGAATATTACAATTTTGAGAAGCACTGGGATAAAGATAAAAATTTGCATAAGTGAAGTGAAGCCTTTTTTGCAATTTATATTTATTTATAAATACACTGAAGGGCCACTGAATTAGGGATAGCAAGGACTATGCAAATTGTGTAGCTCTGTGCATCATTTATGCGCAAATGAGGGCGCTGTGGTAACTGCATATATTACGCGTACTGTGGTCATTCTGAATTAGTTGATGGAATTGTCAGTTTGGATAAACCGCCTGATTTAGACGCCTTCGATCACGTACAAATCATAGGTGCGCAAAGCATGGGCAATTCAATTTCCTAAATCGTCAGGCAGCTAGGATTTTCAAGGTCAACAGTTTCAAAAGTATACCAAAAATACATGGATGGTGGGTAAAAAACTAGCAATCGGGTAAACTGCAAAGGACAATAAGCCTTGATAGTGCGTGGTGAGAGACGGATCAGGCGCATTGTATGTAGCCAAACATTAGCTCAAATTCCCACTCAGTTGAATGACGGTGCCAGCCATACAGACATTAAACGGACTGTGCAACTCTTGCTTCACCATATGGGTTTCGGGAGGCGTCGACCTTCCAGAGTACCATTGTTCAATGATCGCTGTCGGGCTGCACGCCTTGCCTAGGCAAGACAGCACAGAGACTACAGTGTAGAGGACTGAAAACGTGTAGCATGGAGTGATGAGTCTCTATTCCAACAACTTAATGCTGATGGGAGGCTAAGAATATGGGGTCAGGCTCATGAAGCCATGGATCCTGCATGCTAGGGTGGAACTGTGCAAAGGCATGATGGCTCAATCTTGGTCTGGGTATTTTTCCGGGGCACTATTTAGTATCTTTGGTGCAAGGAAAAACCTCTGCCAATGCAATGCGGTACGTAGAGTTGCTTGGTGGTCGCATCCATCCGTTTATGCTGTTCTGTAATCCACACGGTAATGGAGTTTTCTAGCAAGACAACTATACTTCTCACAAGTCCCGGTTGGGTACTGACTGATTTGATGAGCATCTCTCTAACTTTTCTGTCATAAATTGGCTACCTAGAATCCCAGACTTAAATCGTATTAAGTATCTTTGGGATGTTTTGTAATAAGCCATTGTGCACAACATCAAAAAGCCTTGAAGAATTATAGACAGTTTTAGCCTATGTTTGGCAAGATAATTCCCGCGGGACGTTTCCAGAAACTTATTGAATCTATGCCTCTTCGAGTGGCAGCCGCTGTGAAGGCCAGAGGATTCCCAATTCATTACTAAGTCGGTATCTCTAATTAAGTGGCACTTCACTGTATACACACTATTGGCCATTAAAATATCAACTCCTTGAATGAGATATAAAAGTCATATTTGCAAAAAAGGAAGATGATGCTGAGATATGCACATAATATCCATTTACACGCAATCAAACTGCACAAATAAGAGCGACAGTATCTAAAGCTCTGTGTAAAAGAAAAGTTAGGTAGCAGAAATCTAATTATGATGAATCTTATATCAGTGAGATTATCGTGCAATGCCGCGTATAAGAAGAAACTACCAGCAACGGTCTATATTTCATAGCGGCAAGATCATAATCCACCGATAATGCATAGTCTCGAAGGAATTGTTTCTCGCATTGTTTAGACTCTTACGACTTCCATGCGAATATAGAATCGATGAGTTCGGGAGTGTCATACTGAATACCATGCAGGATCTCAACAGATTTCCACCACTAACGCCCGAGTGAGAGGCATGTTGTTAGGTGGGCCTTTCAGGATCTTATACCAACATTACGGACCATTAATCAGTAAGTGCGCTTTCCAGCTCAAGTATCCACGCAGAAGCACGAAATGTTGGCACAATGACCCTTATTACTGCTTCCTTTGACACTGCACCATACAGACGCGTGGTAACAATTGTGCTCCCAAAGACAAAAATTGGATACAACAGGGACACCACGTCTTATTTTCAGACGAGTCTGTTCTGCAAGCATTATCATGATTTAGTATCTGGAGGTACTGAGAAAGCGCATATCACCCTCTTGGATTCAATATCGTAATATTTATTGAACAAATGGCGTGTTGACATGGGTAGGCTTTAGGTACATGGCACAAACACCTTTTGCCTTCATTCTTGATATTCTGAGCATCCAGCATTGCATTTCTAAAGATAAGGACTCTAAGATAAGCTGGGTCTTATCTAAAATGACTTCGAGACTTCATTTTTCAAGATAACGAAAGACCGCCAATTGCCCATCATATCCTGGCATACCTTGACAAAGTGGTATTGGAACATTTTTCTGGTCAGGACATTCTCCAGGTCTATTTCTCATTGTAAACATATTGCCATGGGTTGGTAAGAAATTGGATTACCACCACTCTGCAGCTACTATGATTAATGAAATGTTACATAGAACTTCGGTTTTCATGAAATGACTTTTCCAGTTTAACTTAATCTCTAACATGGTCAAAGCAGTTTTTGATGCTTTCTAATTAAAGCTAAGATATCAACTTATTTTATTAGTATATTTACAGCTAATAATTTAAGTTTAAAAATGAAGAAAATGTAAATTTTTAACTACAAAATTATTAAAAATTTTCAAGGTATCAAAATAAATGGTTATTAATTTAATTTATATGCTACACCTTTTAAATTTTTTAACGCAGATATTTGTTTTCAAGTAAGAGCTGTTTCAATTTGTCCACCTATTATAAACTGCAGAAAACTCTTATAAAATATTTCCTTGTATAAATAACAAATATATTTCTTTCTGTGAATGATCAGAAAATGATTAAATTTTATTTTTGAAAAATAATCTCCAAAATAATTAAATAGGCACACTTCAAATACAGTTTTTCATGTAAGGTTATTTGGTTACCAAAGAAACGAAACATTTTTACCATTCTACCTTAATAAACATTTCTCGTTGCAGAGATATATCCATTTACCTGATTATAATTTCGAAATGTATTTATAAGGATACAAAGCGAAACTGCAAGCCTATTCCTTTCCTGAGATTAAAATTTATTTCAATCTAAAATGAAATCTAGATGTTGGTGTTTTTATTTAAATTGAAGTTGAAGGAGAGAGAGGAAAAGTAGAGTTAAAATGGATATACTAGTTACATTTTTTGCTCGGATTTCATTTCCGACATCTGTAAAGACTAGTGAATAGTGCAAAGGATTTAAATCAAATATTGTTCGAAGTTCTTTAAGTAAAAAAAAAAGGAATACAGATAGTTTCAGACATAGATTTATCTATTTCGTCTGGAAATATCGCTACCAATATTTAAGAAACTTTGCTTACTGTAGATGTGTTGTTTTATGTTATTGTTGAAGAAATGTATTTACTAATTTATAAATTTTGTGTTTAAGGTTCTTAACTTAAATAACTCATATGATATAAGTTTAGTATTGATGTCTGTTTCTTTTGATGTGTTCATGCTTTTCTAAATACCATTTAGGCCATGCACATATACCCATTACACAGGCACACATCGCAAGTATCTACAACCATAAACAATATTGTGAAGTAAAAGTTTTCCTTTTAAACAGAAACATTTTTATTAGGGGAAGCAGATAATCTAATATTTTTAAATAATTAGTTTGAATTAACGTTTAAGGTATCCGACTACATTCGGAACCGTGATTTTAAAAAAGCGCATAAATGGATAATTTTCATGATTTTTAGTGTCACTTAGATTATAATATATATATAAAATTGTTTTAAGGAGATTACGACAAAAAAAATTATTTAAAAACAATATTTCAGATAAAAATTAACTTAGAATAACTTTTTTTCAAAATGTTCTCCTTTTGTTGAAGATGCTTCTATTATAAAAACATTTTGCCTGTATATAGCTCAGACCTCTGTACAGAGGCTCAACTATGATTTTTGAAAAATGCACATTATTTTCAGAGTGACAACCATTTGAAATACTATCGGAGTTTTTTTCTTAAAATTTCTCCCCTCTGTTTCCGTAAAACATGGATAAACCCACTTCTAAGTTATATATTGCAAAAATTCTAGTTGAGCCTCTATACAGAGGTCTGAGCTATATACAGGCAAAATATTATTATAATAAAAGCATTTTTCAAAAAAGGAGAACATTTTGAAAATGGGTCATTCTATGTTCATTTTTTGTCAAAATATTGTACTTAAATAACTTTTTATTGTAATATTATTCTTAAGACAATTTTATATACATTTTCTAATCTAAGTGTCACTAAATATCATATATATTGTCCATTTATACGCTTTTGCAAAATCATGGTTCCGAACGTAGTCGGATACCTTAAAGTATAATCTATTGAGATTCAGAAACTTCAGATCTGTGAAGTGGGAGTTGTATGTAAGTTGACCATTAGCTCCATATTATGAGGCCCGTTGCCAATAGCCCTCGGACAGATTCAAGGAACAGTGTTAATAAAAATTCAAAATCAAATCAAAGCAATGATTACTCAAAATAATTTTAATGGAATATATCTTTATGATAAATTTAATTCATTTCACTTGGTTTCATACAAATCTATGGAAATAATATAATATGTATTAAGAATTTTAAAATAAAAATATACTGAAAGTATTATTAATATTTTAATTTTGTCTGTAATAAAATAGATTCTCTTTTTGAACTTATTTTTAGAGTGTAAAAAGTTTAATTTATTGTACGGATATTTGTAATTTGATAAAAGTATTAAAATTTGTGTTGGTCAAAAATGGATAGACAATAATAGCAAATGATCCGTTGTTCAATAATACATAGCAACAAGTTATTCGGTGATTAAATTTCTTTTTTTTTTTTTTTTTTTTGCCTCATTTCTTAGGAATCAACAAATGTAATCATTATTTTTAGCTTTAAGAAATACGAATTTCTTTTACTGCATATTGAATTTTAGTATTGTTTGGAATAAAAGTCTTTGAATATGTTTGAATCGAGGAATTTAGCTTCGTGATGTCCATAAATTTTTAAAAAGCTTGTGATTTAGATTGACGTAATTCATTAAAAAAATTTTAAAGGGATATAATGCAATTTGTGTGTGTGAGATAAATGGTAAGCAAATCAATATTTTTCTCTTGCCTAAATTATTAGTTAAATGTAATAATTAGTTATATGTGTAATTTTATGTTCCTTTT
>BMAV01020502.1:746514-764657 GCA_019973955.1 Trichonephila inaurata madagascariensis | reverse complement strand
ATATATATATATTACTTAAATTTTAAAATTTGAGGACAAAGACTATGCGTTTTATTTAACACGTATGCGTAGGGAAAACCAATGGATTTTTCTAAGCCCTTAAGATATTCGACTAAGTTTTGAACCTTGATTTTGTAAAAGTGTATAAATGGATAATATTTATGATATTTAGAGTCACTTAGATTAGAAAACGTATATAAAATTGTTTCAAGAATATTATTACAATAAAAAATTATTTAAATACAACATTTTGACATAAAATGAACATAGAATGATCAATTTTCAAAACATTCTCCTTTTATGAAAAATGCTTCTATTATAATAATATTTTGCCTGTATATAGCTCAGACATCTGTAAAGAGGCTGCGCTAGAACGTTTGAAATATATAACTTAGAAGTGGATTTATCCTTTTTTTACTACAACAAAGGGGAGAAATTTTAAGGAAAAAACGCCGATAATTATATTTCAATTGGTGGTAACTCTGGAAATAATGTGAATTTTTTCAAAAATCCTAGTTCCGACTCTCTGGAGAAGTCTTTACTTTATATAAGCACACACACACACATACACACAAAATATTATTATTATAGAAGCATTTATTATGAAAGAAGAGCATTTTGAAAAAAGGTTATTCTAAGTTAATTTTTTGCCAAAATATTGTATTTAAATATTTCTTTTGTCATAATGTATTTAAAATAATTTTATACATGTTTGTAATCTAAGTGACACTAAATATCATGAAAATCATCCATTTATGCGCTTTTTTAAAATCACGGTTCTGAACGTAGTCGGATACCTTAAATGTTTTTTTTTTATACATCGTATCATGCCCCATTATGCACTTAATACATTGACTAATATCTCATGAAATAAAGTTGGTTAGAAAATGTTTGACTTTTTTCATGAACTTTGTAATACTAATTGTTTATTAACGATTTACAAGTGATGCAAATTTGGTGTTTTATTAAAAATAAATATTAAGTTCTATAAAGTGGTAGAATAATGTATATTTTATTTAAGTAACTTAATAAATATTTTTAAACACATTTCAATTTGAAAATTTTAAATCAAAATATGATAAGACTCTGGAGCCGCTGAAGCAGATGAAAGTCACTGAAGCTGAAAACAAACGAATTTTCAGCGAAGGGTAAACTTTTTCGTTTTCGGTTTAAAGTTGTTATTGATCGATCGCTTTCCTTTTTTCTTGTGTCAAGTCTGAATTTCGAAAAATATAGATATTTATTCATAAGGGCGCTGGAAGTGCCACGTTTCTTGGTGCGTAAAACTTAGACCCGGTTTGTTTGGGCAGGAGAAAAATAGTCTCTTCATTCTGAAGTTGATTCAGTTTCTCCAGAATCTGAGCTGTCACGGATTCAGCCAAGCTGAACGACCCTTTTCCACCAGTCAGTTACTTCTACAGATGGGATGGCCTCTAACTGTGGCATTGATGGTGAGTGGAAACGTGCACAAATACCGTAAATACCGGGAATATGTATTCGCACTTTTCGCTAGATGTGCAAAAGTAAGGTCTATAAATAAAGAAAGTGCAACAGAAACGAAAGAATATTTTGTAACGCAGGTGATAACGTATGTATAACGCATCGTTCGTCATTTGAAAAATTCTTTATTAAAAGTGTAAACCTAAGTCTAGAGTTTCATGACTTCATTTCAGAGAAATATACCATTTAAGAATGTCTTACAAAGTTTTATTTGGTTTCGTAATACTAAAGCTTTTTTGGGGGAAATTCCTTATAATTCAGAAATTACACTATGGTTATTTTATGAAGATTGATTTATGACTGTGTAAAACACCCATTTATAAGCGTTTCATAACATAATATAAAATACGTTTTAAAAATAATTGTTTTATTGTTGTTGTGGTAATATTGAAAGGGGAAAGTGGAAATTAGATCCATCCAAAATTACTATTATATATACATGTAGAAGTTTTCACCTGAAATAAGACATTTTGCTGGTGGAACCAATTTAATTAGTTGTAGCCGTCTTGGTATTTTAAAATCCACATTTTATTGAAGTACAGACAAATAAAGCGGCTTTTCAAAAAGCATAACATAAATGAGCGAGATTTTAACCCTCCAAGCGGTCTGCACGTAAAATCCCGTCATTCCAGAGATGATTTTTCTGCCTTCAAGCAAGATTCCCAAAAGTGGCCGAGCCGCATTCTTAAAAATACGGCTCAACCGCTTTTAAGAACCCCACCTGACGGCCAAAAAAAGCGTGCGGTGCATTTTTGAAGCATCTCCAGAATGGCAAGACTTTACGTACAGACCGCTTAGAGGGTTAAGAACAGCTCACAAAATCATTTTTTTTCGCTCCTGAGATCTCAGCTCTTATAGTTTTTTCAAACAGAAGCTTTTAGAATTATATGATTTCCTCTAAAAACTTTTGTGATCGGTCAGAATACGTAAATGATGAAATATTGCATCATTTTGTTTTAAGAAACGCCAACGAGACAGTTTTTTAGGAGATAAATTTGCAGTTATTTCCCTTTAGTTGGATAAACAAAAAATTAATTACCAATCTAAGTCGTGGAGGACTCAAGACCATTATAAATTAAATAACACTCCCCGAGAGAAAATTCGAGAGAATTATTGTATATGTATATATATTCCTATTAGTACACTTTCTTAATCGTTAACAGAAACTTTTTAAATACACTGTTAAATAATATTTCTTGAAACGCGCCGTTGCATATTTAAATTCATACCCCTTTCCTAATTTTAACTTTACATCATTATATAGGTATATTTTTTTACAGTCAGTTTTACTTTTTTTTTTTAGTGTAGCTAATTTTTACCCATAGAAATAGCATGTAATCGGTCATTCATAAGAAACTACTATTGTATTGATCAATAACTTCTTTCTATAATCATCCCGCAAGGTAAATAATTATCACATAACTGTTATAACTGTTGTTATAACATACTCAATAACTTTTAACTTCTAAGTAATAAAGGTAAAATATTAACAAAATAACACATGTGAAGAACTTAAATCTAATGAAAAATCTTGCAATGAAAATAAAAAATAGATTAATATAACACAGTGAAAATTTCACACTCTCTAACTTTTTGGATCCATTTTTGTCTTCATCGAAGCCTGAAAACCCAAAGAGACCAAAACACATTTTAAACATTTTTTTTTTCTGCAAATAATTTTATTATAGTAATAAAATAATATCTGTTTGAAGTTCAAAATATCCTAAAGGGAAAATATAGAAATAAAAATAAACAACAAAAAATAAAAACTATCCTTTGAGATCTAGAGAGAGTTTTGAAGTAGTTTAGATTTTCCTTTCCATTAATTTTGCAGCAAATGTAACACTTATTTTTTAATGAAATAATACGGTAGGGAATTTTTTTAGGATGGAGAGATAACTCCAACTTTTGAACATTGAATTATCAATACAATTTATATGATTTTCATTCATGACTTGCTATTTATACAAAAACAACAATGACAATTAATCTGCAATAAATTTGTTACAGGAAAGTTTACTTCAAAATTCTAAAAGTACATTTCTAGCGAGTAGAAGCTGGAATTTTTTTAATGCGAAAAGTATTAAAGAATCGTTTTTTATAGATATGAATGCTTTTTTCGCCAAGTTTTTAGTGATACCTCGGAGTCATAAATTTTAATTTGTGAAAGCAGCTCACATATCTTTGACTTTTTCCCCTTTTAAAGCAGCTTTCTTTCTAAAAAGTCCATAGGCAACACTTTTATTTGAATGGTACACTTTTATTTATAATACAGGGTGCAGATGCCAAGCCCAAGAAATATTTAAGTTGTTGACATTTGCCGTCTGTGCGATCGTTTAACGGAGCGGCAGGGACTTTGAGTTACTGGCTTTGAATACTAAAGAGAAGGATACATTTTCACATTCTATCATTATGTAGTTCAGTCACAGTTCATATACGCTTATTTTTCGTAATTTTATATGCAGAAGGCAATGAAGCATTGGTATTTGGAATTATGAGAAAAATGTATATTTTCATTTATGTTTCCCCGCTTTCTCCATAGATTTTTACTTGGTTTTACAATCTAAATATATTGTTAAAATTTAATAAATCTGTTCTGCAGTCGGTTTTTTAGTTCAAACAAATATATTTGATTCATGCTTAGCAGCCAACAGTTATTGCCTTAAAGATAATAGATCTAAAACTATATATTTAGGAAGATAAAAAAGAAGAAAACGCTATTGGGATTGATACAATAAATAGATGTTCTCCATAGCCTCTTCAGATCCAAGGTATACATATGCGTACCTGCGGTTTTAACTTGATATATCTTATCTATCTTTTTAAACCAATGCGTTGCTTGCCCCGGACGTAGATATCAGTCCTTCCAAAAGATCAGTCTTTTCTTTTCACTACAATCAGTAAAACTATTCCAATGGTTTAAAGTGTACTAAAAAGAACTTTACAGTGCTTGCGAAGGATTTACTTTTTCAAAAAAAAATTTGCAAATGTGTGCCTTTTCTTCCCCCCTCCCCCATTCACCACATACACTCTCTTATGTGAAAAACTGTAGCACTTTGGAGCGAATCACGTAACTTTTAATAGGCAGTTAAAGTGTAAACGGATGAAAATAATCGAGATCGAAGGTTATCTTTCATGCACGTTCATGTGCTTCAGCTTTGCCACCAGGTAGTGTTATTTGTATTTATTTCCTGGATCTTTTCAACGCACTATGTAGCAATGGCTGATTCGAAAAGAAGCCTAAAAAAAGTTAGCTATTTTTATAATATATAATTAAAACTTTTGAACTTCGTATTTTTTTATTGGATTTAGATTTTTTCTAAGAGTTGATTGATTATATAATTATCACACTTTTAACTGTTAATTAGAAGTAATGTTTGAGGCTTGCATTTATACTTCTCTAGTTGTTATTCAATTTCGGATGCAAATGAAATTCAAACAGAAAATTTTGCTTGAAATGTTATTTCTTTTATCACGATAACATGTTATTTTGCTTATTTATAGCCAAACATTTAATTTTAAGTAGGAATATACATATCATGATGTTTATATTCTAGTCAACAATTTAAGTAAAATTTAGAAATGCATAAAATATTTACATAGAAATCTGTTTTTACCTTGTTATATTTCGTGCTAATTCAAGATTGAGATTTTATATTTAGTTTGTTGATAACTGACTATAAATTTTTAAATCTAAGTTTTAAGTAATACACATATATTTTAAGAAACTTATTATAATTATTGTTACTCTTTCCAATTTGGAATATTTATCTTGAAAAGAGATAGAGGAATGATAGAGGATATGGATCAAAATGATTGCATTTCTGATTTTTCAAGTGAAGGGAATTTTGAAGATGTAGTTTTACATCATGAGATTCATGTATTTGTTTAAAATGAAGATGAAGATGGTATATAAATGGTACTACTGAGATATAGCTCCAAATATTACAATAAACATCTGTGATATAAAGTCTGGACCAAAGCTTTTTCCGATGTTCCATATGATATAATCGGACGTTTAGGTGGGCTTATGACAGTTAAATTTGCAATAAATGTAGATATGAAGGTTTCAAATCTAGTCTCGTGTTTTATGTACTAAATACAATTATTTTTGTACCTTTGGGAACAAAAAATAATTATTTTCAAAAATTCCATTTGAGAACTTAATTATTATGCATTTGTTCCATTTTTAAAGATGCTTTCTTAAGATAAATGTAAATGGAAAAAAACTGGAATTTTAATAATTGCTGTTAAGACCTGAGTGCAACCTGTGCAACATTCAACGTAACCAAACTACTTACAAAAATGTATTTTTCCTTTGCGTTTGTACTTCTCACACTTTTCTGACTATTACAAAAATCAAACCACTCCAATTTTTTTTTCTTCATTTAAAGTATGTCAGGTTTGAAGAGGTTAAATAAGTAGTTAATAATTCACAAATGACAGAAAAATCAACTACACTATAAGTAAAACATTTATATCATGCGTGATAAGTTTCTTTTGACCGAATTTAGAAAATACTGGCTTACAATCTATCGTCCACTGTGTAACGGTATTACGACTGTGACGTCTTCGATTGGGGTGAACCCCACCCCTCTTTTCACTATTAAGTTTTTATGGCTCCGAACAGTTGTTAAGTGACAAGTGCACGTGGCCATGGGGTCATTGTTTATTGTACGACCTCGGGCAAACGCTGACACCCAGTATGGCAGTCATAACAGTCAAAGAGAGCCGGCACCCTATTGACAATAGGCGAAGCCTGTATGAGAAGAACACGGTCGAGAGAACAGGAGCCGAGAGAATGGGTTTTGGAACCAATGTGAGGGGATGAATAAAGTGCCAGATGTTTTACGAGACTACTGGCACCTTTACATTCCAGACTGACCGGGTATGTATTTGTGTTTGCAGAACAAATAGGATATGAATGTGGCCTGAGGACGAGGGCAGACTTTTGTGGCCCGCCAATGAGAAGGAACGAGGGCAGACTTTTGTGGCCCGCCAATGAGAAGGAACGAGGGGCGTGGTGTGAACCCGCCCTGGTGTTTAAATGGGTATTTTTAGGAGAAGAAGGAGAGCGCTGGATTGAGAGAACTTGAGAAGAGCCCTGAAATAAAGAGACTTGGACTGTTGGAATGAATAGATTAAAGAGATGAGCGAGTGCCTTCGGGAAAAAAGATTGAACTTCCGTGAGACCGACTGTACCGACTTGGCATATAACTTGGATTTTATTACTTCATATATAGTAACCTGTGAAGCAAATAAATAATACTTTTATTTTAAAATTAGGCTGTGAAAAATGTTTGTTATCTGCTCACGACGTTACACGACATTAAAATATAAATATAAAAAGAAGGGTGAATTAACATTTATATATCAAATATTCTTCTCAATTTAATGATAAATATGAAAGGAAATCAAATATTTGTATGCATATTTATTCCTCAACTGATTATTTGACTTAAATTATATGTACATAGATAGATAAGGATTTTTTTAAGAATGGAAATTTAGAGGTTCTAAAACAAGTCACTTAAAAATGTTTATGCACCGAAAAAGAAAAATTTGATTTTGGACAATTTTAAATGATTGTTAGACTTCTGATTTGTATAATTTATTTTGTGATTCGCAGCAACTGCTTCCAAACTGTAAATTATGAGAAAAAATTTAGAATTGAGATTGCGTTCTGAAAAAAAAAAATATTTGTTAGAAATCATTTAAGTGTTTTAGCTAAGCCATTAAAGTTTTCTAAGCTAAATATATTTATAAAACTACTCGCTATTAATGGATTATTAATATTTATAGCTTTCCCAAAGTCGAAGTACATATATTTGGGTTTAGAAACTGTAAGGTATTTACTAAAGAAGACACACATACTATCCAAATATTACCACTGTTATGAGCCATTTACACTTTTTATATTTGTGGGTAATATTTCTTGTAAAAATACTGCGTCTTAACTACGGTCATTTTCTTTGTCAGTCGAATAAAATAAACATAAAAATATTGCAATGAAAGTTACTTGTATGGCATCATAAATATGTAACATTTCAAAAATATAATATTTTATCGCCAAAAGAAAGAGAGAAAAATTCATTTAAAATGGAACTCTTTTATTTAATATATTTATACATCTTTCTGCTATTTCATATTAAAAACATTATCTCTTCATTTTAATAAATAACAGCGTTTTCAAAGGAACTCAAAAATATATAAGTACTGTTTCATAATTATCTATTCTGGGAATTTCATGATTTTTATATTGTCTACAAAGATATTGGTTTAGTAAAATTCTATTTATACGAAGAAGCATGAGTTTTTTAACTGAATAGTGCCTAATTTATTAATAGACTCATATGTTACTGCTTCTATTTCTTTTGTTAAGGAACTCCAGCCAAGCTGTGGGAATTTTGTTATCATTATTATTGTTGCGTTTATATATATATATATATATATGTTACAGCTACCTTTTTAGTTTTGACAAGAAACATTTAGCCAGATCTATTACACACAACACACACAGAACAACACACAGAAACGTGAAGAAATTTTATAATAAAAAATTATGAGTTGTAAGTAGTTTTTTAATTTGCTAATGTATTTATAACATTAGCAATCTCTCACTTATATGTTTAAAAACACACACACAATGCATTTGGTATTAAAATGCCTTATGTGCATAATTGCACTTCAAAAAAAAAAAATTCCATTATCTTAGAAAATCCAATTTTATTACGTATTTTTATTAAAAATTTATACTATACATTAGTGATTAGAGTTTTAACTACTATAACATAATAACGTATTTCATCAAAAGCAAATAACCGGATGTGAAACAAATATAACAGCAAAGAATTAAAACATTAATAATTACAGCTTTAAAAATTGTGCATATTTATTCCCTTTATTTTTTGAATCTTATAATTACATTTACTAATATTTATTATTTTTGAAAAAACACTCCCTTGTTTTTAATATTTCGTTACTGAAAACACTTGTTTATTAACATTTTTGTGCAGAACTTGAGAAATATTCATTAAAATTCATTTAAATGCCAATCAAAGAAAAAGTTAACTTTTTTAAATATATTGAAGATACCTGACTACGTTCTGAACCATAATTTTATAAAAGTGTATAAATGCTCAATTTTTAAGATATTTAGTGTCAATTAGATTAGAATATATGTATAAATTTGTTTAAAAATAATATTAAAATAAAAAATTATTTCAATGAAATAATTTGACAAAAATGAACATAGAACGATCTATTTTCAAAATATTCTCCTTTGATGGAAAATGCTCCCATAAGAGGAGTAATATTTTGATTATAAATAACTCTTTGAAATAATAACTTTGAAACATATAACTTAGAAGTGAATTTATCCATATTTTAATACATCCGAGTGGAGAAATGTTTACCCAAAAACACACCGAAAAATTATTTCAATTAGTAGTAAATCTGAAAACAATGTGAATTTTTCAAAAATCTTAGCTGTATATGTATCTATATGTTTTATCTATATATAACTAAAATATTATTATTACAGAAGCATTTTTCATAAAAGGAGAATGTTTTGGGAATAGGTAATCCTAAGTTCATTTTTTGAAAAAACATTCCATTTAAATAATTTTTATTGCAATAATATTCTTAAAACAATTTTGTACATGCATTCTAATCTATGCGACAATAATATAAAAATTTTCTATTTATATGCTCTTTTAAAATCACTGTGCCGAACGTAGTCGGATGCCTTAATATTATATTGGAAAATTTAGTGCATAATTTCTCTTTCTCGATCAAAATAAACGAGAAATCAAAAAAGATAGTATTTGTACATATAATTACAACTTCTACATAATAAATAAATAAAAATTCTAGGAATTTGAAACACTTTATTCACAATACTTTTATAAAAACATCATTATTACTAAAAACTGAATATTTACACAATATTCTATTCACATACCAACCAAATTCCAACCAACTCAAACAAAATAATCGTACAATTTGTGACTGTAACTAAGATTAAAGTGAAGTACTCCACTTCGTTAAATTTTAATCTAAAAATGTGCAGCAAGAATGAATATTGTATTGACAGATTTGCAAGTGAATAACACTTTCAATCTCACTTGACAACCAGCGTCTTCAGTTTCTGAAATAAGAACGATGAACACTATAGAGACAGAAATATTTATCATTTTTGATATATTGAGACAGATACGGCGTCTAGTGGGTGACGCATGCACAAACACCTCAATACCAATGCTGTATCCAAGAAATGTCAGGAAGAATTATTTCATAACTATTTTTGCAATGTTTTGAGGACATGATTTCGGTTGGGTTGCTGCCAAATCTACTCAAAATTCACGAAGTGTAAGGAATCTAATCCTGTACAATGTTTTTTTTTTTTTTTTTTTTTGAGATTCGTAATCAAATATACAGTCAACGTCATACTTTGAGCATAAGATAATCATTCTATAAATAATTTTTATTAGTGTTGGAGAGAGATTGCGAAGTACGGAGTTCATAAAAAAAAAAGTGTCTCAAAGCAAGATTTATAGTTCGGTCTTTGTTTTATTTTCATATTCAAATGGTAATAATGTGTATTGAATATATTTCTTTTGGTTTGTGAGGAGATTCACATTTTGGCAATGCTCTATGTTTCTTTAAGAGAAAAGTAACTGATTTCTTGCTGTTTTAATATACTTCTTGGATGAAAATTTATTTGCATAAGAAGTTTTTGTGTGTTTACTAGAAAATGACATATAAAATGTTTTTATGGTATTGGATCACAAATGTTAAATTATTCGGTTTTTATTTTCCCGTTTTTATAAACTAAAAAAAAATCCTTAAGGGAAGTTGGAAACCTCTCTCTTTCTATGTACTGACAATGTTAAATCGGATGTTTTCGATGTACCTTTTCTCAAAATCTGTTATATGTACATGCTTGAAATTTTTTATACAACTAAAGTACACCTTTCTCATTATACTGAAATGAGCTTTTAGCTAATTTTGAATTTTTTCATAGTTTATGAAATATTTTATCATACATTGCAAAATTTGACCCATTTTTCACATAAAGAATTGTAAAAAGTTAATTTTTTTTACAAAAAGCTCATTTCAGTCATCATTATAAATATATCATAAAGCATTTACATAACTGTGAACAGTTGTTTCTCAGAAAAGGTACATCGAACATCAAAATTTACATTTTGAGATAAATTGATTTTAATGTATACAGTAAGACTTTTAATCGGCTAGGAAATAAAAAAAGGCTCAATTTACAACAAAAGACACATGTTTTGGTTTATGAAGCTAAACTTTTAAGCAAAAACAAAGTACTTTGTTTACATTTTTCGTCATTCTAATGGGCATGATCCAGTTTCAACGATTATTTAAAAATAGGTTTTAAGGGCTTCTAATTATCCTAGAGGTTAAAGTAAGGTATTTTTAGAAAGGTTAAAATCTATACAATTTGAAAATGTAAAAATCTCAAATTGTCTAAAAATATGAGTTTAGCTTTTCAACTCCCCTTAAGAAAACAATTACGTTCTGCATACAATTAGTATATTAATAATAGAGATGTAAAACTCATTACTGATGGATTTTAAACCAATAGATAAATTAAATGAAAATGTTTGGAATTGTATTATTATAAATAAGAATAAAATATAAGAAAATAGTTTAGTTTCATAGAAAGTTGGAATAAAATTGAGGATCTAGACTAATTTTTAGCATTATGCAGTATTCCTTTCTTTTTGATTGATATTCGTGTAGATCATTCCTTTAAAAAAATTTTTTTTTTCATTTATGATCTGAGCATTCTCACATTAATCGTAACTTTTATGTTTAAAAATGCCAACCCTAAGAGGGACTCAATACAAATTTGTCGCTAAGACTTATATTATCAAAAGTTTTGAAAAACAAAATATTTTTCTTTCATAAATATTTTTTTCTAGTTTAATTACTTTGAATTAATTTATTAACTTTTTCCCAAATTATAGGTAATCTCCATTTAAATTTTTCTTAGATTCGTCAAGTCACATAATAAGTTGACAAATACTTAATATATGTATAAACATACAACGTGAGCCAGTACTGACTAAAAAAAAAAATTCTACAAAATAATTATGAAGTAATGTAAAATTCTTTATATGTTGTTGAAGACTATTTGTAGCAAATGTAGTAAACATACCATTATAACTTGGTTATTTTGTCGATCGTATTTTAATGGATAAATTACGAAAGCGGAATCGTGTCATTTCAAAATATGCTGTAGAATTTGCATTTTCCTGTTCAAGTCATAACTAACATATATTAATATTAGTTTTACCATTAAAGAATAAATATATTTTTGTACAAATTATTAATAAATAAAGAATAAAAATAAAAACGTAAAACAAATAATATTCTACGAGAAATCAAAAACAGGTTATATTTCTGAATAATAAAATGATTGATTTTTAAATTTCTCTACGAGAATTTATCATGAAAGGTTACGGGACCTGGCATTATTATATAATACGCTTAGTTTCAAAAGTATATTTTCAGAATTTCTGAACTTACTTATGATGAAAAGATGCTTTCTGGTATATAGATGAAGAAAATAAATAATTTGTATGTCAAGTATTGCCACAATAGGAATGAAGTTTAGGGTTTTAAGCTTTCTTATGGTAAAAAGTCAAAATAGTTTTTTATTAAAGAAAAACAGGTATTTTGGTACTTTTTTAACATTTGTTGTGATGAGGAACACCTACTAAATAGTTACTATTGTGATGAGAGGACACCTACTAAATAGTTTTAAGAGAAAAATATCAGGTATATTTAATAGCTTTTTTAGTATTAAATATTTTTTTAAAAAAAATCACTGTCGTAATTAGATAACGATAAAACCGAGAGAAGACAAGAAACTTGGATCTGACTGACTCTACGTAGCAAGAAGAAAGAGCTGGGGTTATGAAATGTTACAATATGTATTGTACTATTGACTATTCAGTGATCATCATTTTTGGTTATTTATATTGTAGAACAGTGGTCTTCAAACTGCGTTCTACGGAACTGTGGGGTTCCACGAGTCACAAAAAAAAAAGTCCAGAAGAAACAAATATGTATGCAAAATGGATTCACGTTCTCTGTGAAGTATGTACAGTTACAAGTGTCTAAAGCTCATAACCTGCTCCCTATTTATTAAAACTGAAAATTTTATTGATATATAATGACTTTATTTTGCAAAACTTTTTAAACTTTTATTACAATATTGTAAAAGAATAATGAAATGCGTGCGTGCGCATTTTATCTTTATATATATACTTCCTACTATATTCTGAATATTCTATTGTTTACTATCTCGAGTTCCCCTTGATAATTTTATGTTCGTTAGTTAGCACAATATCATGCAAAATTAAATAGTTTTTTTTATGAAAAAAGCGCCTTTTTACATTTGTGGAAAACAACACCTGTAATGAAGGAAAGGGAACAAGATATCAACAGAGTTGATGTTAAAATATAAATTAAGTAAGAACAGCTTCTAAATTTTAGGTTGCAAATTCATGCAAAATACACGGGATTTCTCACACAGTTATAAACATTTTGATGTCATTCAGAACATTGTGTTTAAGGGAAATATATTTCTCAACGTAAGTGGCTACAGAAACAAAGTATTAGAACAAATTAAACTCAGAATATATAGTGCGATTGCGTTTAATCTTAATAGACCTAGACTTCGACAGTTTGTGTAAAATACTAGCGTAGGTGACACTTGAATCACAAATTAATATTATTAATAAGTAAATTATATTTCAAAATTTAAATTTAAGTTTTTTTAAAATTATAAATGCAATAATTTCTTTTGATTTCCTTTACATAAAGGGCCTATAACATATTGATCTATCTTAAATATTATTTTGAGATATATTCTTCAAAGTATGCATATGGAATAGGGTTCCACGGAAACACTTTATATTTCTAGGGGTTCCACGAAAGCACCTTCCAGTTCTAGGGGTTCCGTGAGTTGGAAATGTTTGAGAGAGAAGAACACTGTTGTAGAACAATAATTCTATTTTGAGTCTAAAATCATCTAACCAAAATTGAGTCTTTTCTTTGTTTCAAAAATTCAGATCCTTTTTTTGTGGCAATATTAATTTTTGAAATATATAACTTTTTATATATATATATATAATTATTTTTCCTAAGCTCCAAAGCATCCAACATCTTTTCCGCATAGATTGGTTCTGATTAATATATTCCATATACCCGCGATCCAACCTAGCTTACATTCCTATACATATGACTCATAGTAATACTTATCTTAGTTTTGAAAAAGAACATTGAACACACTTACTACATTCTTTGTGCAATTGCAGTTAAATTAATTATACGAACTTCTTTAACAGCATATTTCCGTATCATGCTTGAAGATGTAATTTTATCGCGCTAAAAAGCACAGTAAGAGACAAATTACTGAAAAGAACAAATTAATACAATTTACTCTAGTACGCTATTTTCCTTGAAAATACTTACAGAATTTTTATTTCTTTATTTAAATATTTGCTTTAACATTTTCACCTTGAATTTGGTATTTATATCCATCTGAGACTTTATATCATCCTAGTTTGCTTAAATTCCATGTTGCTATTTCATAAATCTCGAAACGGCTGTTATAAACCTTCTTACTTCTGGGAATAGAGAAAAAAAATTCATCTCTAAATCCGAAAAGGAAGGCTCCCTATTGACTTTATCCCTCAAGGAAATAACCGTATTCTCAACATCTTATTGTTAGACTTGATAGTAAATATCACGCATTGTCAGTTTACAAGAAAAATATTGTACAGAGCTTTTGTTATTTATATTCTTAAGGCCCACAATAAACATTTATTCAATTCACGTAAATGTATTGTCAAAAAGATGTATTTTACGAGCAGTTTACTTTGATGAGCAATAAACAAAATATCGATTGTAAATAAAGAGCAAAATAATATATGTATTAAATTTCTTTGTGAGACGTATATTTTCTAAGTTAATCGCTTTTCATCCATTTTTTTTATAAACACTAATTCATCATCCATTCATTATAACCAAAAGAAGGAGAAAAACTGACGAAAGAAGTAATTTGTCATTCAAATAAAAGAAGAAAAGTCTGAATCTTTTATAGTATGCTTCTATTTGTGTGAGAGATTTGAAATTCATCTTTCTATGAATACTTTCCAGACCAATAGCTTAATACAAAATCCTATTTTTATTCAAAACAAGTACCTGATATTTTTGAAATATTTATAATGTATTTTAATATTTTTATTTCTATGAGATACTCTGGAGACTTTCATCTGCTTCAGAAAATATATTTAGCTATCAGGGGAATATAAAGACTGAAAAACTTTCACGTATGATAAATATATTAAGAATAAAAATTAAAAATTTGAAGCATAATAGTTCAAAGCACAATAGTTCATAAGCAATTCAAAAGAAAAGAATATTTTAAAAAGTTAAGAGTTTTATTCAATAAATATAATCTTTAAATTATATTATAACTATAAACTGGTGAGGGGTTTTTTAACTGATTTTTTGTAAAGTTACAAATAAAAATTTAAAAAATCTTATTGCTTTAGGTTGTGAAATACATAAAAACTAAAGAAACATATTTTTGTATATTTGAGACATAAATTTTTTCAGAAATATATACTGCTTATATCAGTGTGAGGCTTCTTTAATGTACAGACCGTTAGTTATTTTCCCAAGTAGTGTTTGTTGAAATTTTAAATTAACAAACGCAGAAAAATATTATGAGGCTTTACAATTTAAATTTGTTTCGAGTGGGTTTATAATAAATGGCTTGTTCCGAAACAAAATATTTAATACAATTGAAATGTGCTGTTTGGAAATATTCTATTTTTATTTTAAAGTCTTATAGACCTAAATACTTCAAATCAGTATTAATTTAAAATAATTTTATACTTGACACTTGGAATTTACTTTAACATTAATATAAAGTAAAATACTTAGACAAACGAAATTATATATAAAGCAATTGACCATTAAAACGATGTTTAAGAATTAATGACTTTAGTCTGGAATTATTTTATTTCATCCAAACTGACATTTAATTACTCGCCAGCTTTTTTGATACAAATTGCCTGGATAATCCAATGAAAAAATTCGCAAAGACGAATTCTGAAAACGTTGTCCTTGTTCCCATGCTCAGATTTATCTTATATTGATAAAATTTATAAAAAGTATGAATTAAACTAAACTCTCTTATGTAATAAATTCCTAGAATAATAAAATTACAATTTATTATGATACAACCTATTATAAATATATTTTTTATAAACACATGAGACACAGATTCTGAAACATTTTCCGTGTGTGTCTATATTTTAAATATATGCAAATTATTGTAGTTCTGACAAAAAGTACTTGACAAGCTAGGTAAAATTTTGTATTTTTATTATAATCTTCACAAGTATTTTGTAAGGGGTTTTCACATATTTTTCTTTTATAATTTTATATTCATTGTATTTCGTAGGACCTAGCGACCAATGATTTAAATTCAAACTGTAAATAGTTTAAACTATTAACTATTCTTTAAGGTTCATTCAAGAGACCATATTTTCCCTTTTTTATCTCATTGCCTCATAGAATGAAAATATAATAAAGTAATCTAACTTAACTAAAACTAATTTATTAATGGTTTTATTAAAAACTAATGGTTTTTTCCTACAAATTCATTAATTTTCTTAGTCCATTAATTCTATTCATGGATTATCAATAATAACAAAATTATTAAATATTAAATTTAAATCATTACTGTATGTGTGTGTGTTTATACTAACACAGTTGTGTGGTGAAGGAGAAATTTTTCATTAAACAGATAATTGCATCAATATAATTACAAAATGAACTTTAAATATTGACAAACGTGATGTATTTCTTGGCCTTTGATAAAAAGATCCTTAATAATTTTTTTGATGTTCAAAATGAAGAGAATTTTTAGATTATCTCTAGAACTACTGTACAGGTTTAGATGAAATTTGGTATGTCTATAAGGCTGATATAATGTAAAAAAAAATATTCAGCAGCTAAAATACACACGTATGATTGTGCCTAATACTCATCGAAGTCTGAAGGTATGAAACAGTAAATGCAGAATATAATTAAAAATATTAGTTAATAGGGGTATCGTCCCCTCTTTTAGATAAACAGGCCTCTCACCGTGTTTTATACCGGAAAAAAGGCAATTTACGAGTTCCGGTGGCAATTAATCCCACTCGTTCAGCAAGTATGTTTCAGGCTTTGGAGGTGTTCTCGGAGGGAAGTTGCCAGTTGCAATTGCTCTCCCCAGAGCGTCCTAGGAATGCTTTATACCAGGGGCGGCTCTAGGGCCGGACAAACCGGGCCCCTGCCCGGGGCGGCAAATTTTAAGGGCGGCATTTGGATCAAATTTGAAAAAAATATATATTTTTTGTTACAAAAAATTTGATAAATTTTCTGAAATGTTATTGGGTGTGAATTTGGAATTTCATTTAACGTATCTTATTTCCTTATTTCGTACTCTGTATGTTTAATTTCAGTTTTTTTTTATATTAAGATGTTGATGGGTTCGAGGTGGGAGTATGCGTTAAATTATGAAATTTGATATGTTTACCCCTCTTTTTTTTACTGGTAACTTTCTCCCCATCCAGAAGTGAGATCACAATGGACATTCTTTCACCCTTTCAATGTTCGGTTTTAGCAATCCAAAAGGGGACAAGAGTAATAAGAAGTTTTGGTAGATAGAGAGTCACAGGAGATGTTTTATTTTAGTCTTGAGTGTAGTTATTATAAATTAAAACAAAAGTTTGCGATCCCCACCATTAGTAGACTATTTTTTCTAAGAAATTGGACTGCTTAAATAGACGATTCTTTCTCTTTCATTTCATTCGTTTGAAATAATAACAAGTAATCACGTCCTTAATTTCGAATTATTTTGAATTTTTTAAGATTTAAAATTATATATATATATATATATATATGTGTGTGTGTGTGTGTAGGAATGGATGTGCACGTTATCTCTCATATCCTTCCTATATTCCCTTAATGACGTAAGACCAAGAGAGCGCCACCTAGCGGACAAGGCGTTTCGAGGATAAAGAGACGACAGACGGACTAATAGGATGATTGCGCGGGAAGACAGACAGAGAGACGACTCAGAAGGGACGAGACGAAGGCAGCGACGAGACGCCTGGTGGAATCCAACCACCCGATAACTTTTTACTAAATTTTAGCTCTCCCTTGAAGATAATTCCCCTAAATAAATGCATACTTAATTCAATATGTGGTCGTTGTCACTCTCTCTATATATATATATATTAGAGAGGGGCGGTATTTTTCATTTTTGTCCGGGGTGGCAAAACTGCTAGATCCGGCCCTGTTTATACGGATGAGGTCTGAAGATCTAGCTGGCCAGTTTATTCAGTGAATATCCTCACTTTTCAGAAATTCACCAACCATATGAGCTCTAAGTTCCTCTCGTTCTCATCCATTAAAATAAAATCAGGGCCAGTTGCAAGTGCGAGAAGGTTAACATATGGCTCCATGACCTTATCCTTATATCTCACAGCAGTTACAGTGCCTCATAGAGAAGTGTACAGTCATTCAAGCTGATGCCTGCC
>BMAV01020502.1:725884-741080 GCA_019973955.1 Trichonephila inaurata madagascariensis | reverse complement strand
TTTTTTTTTTTTTTTTGTTTATTTCTAGTAAATTAATAATTTTTTTAAAAATAATCTTTTGTTTTCTACTTTTTCATAGGCGCACGCCCCACAGTTTGAGAAACGCTGATACACAGCAAAATTAAAAACAGCAAACTATGGCCTTAATGTGCACAGTGTTTTCGTTTGCTGTGATACAACAGGAAACTGTTAGCCTTAAAAACCCAGAATGCA
This sequence comes from Trichonephila inaurata madagascariensis, assembly GCA_019973955.1. Classification (NCBI taxonomy): domain Eukaryota; kingdom Metazoa; phylum Arthropoda; class Arachnida; order Araneae; family Nephilidae; genus Trichonephila; species Trichonephila inaurata. Next base: position 740,867 of record BMAV01020502.1, on the reverse strand, counting down.
AGTTTAAACGATGTTTTGAGGTTAGCCAATCTTCACCTACTGGGCTATAGGGGGAAAGAAGAACTATAAACATGTGATTATTAGAAGATAAAAGGGGCATTTTTGTTTGAAAAGGAGAGCACAGAAAAGATGCATATTTAAGGGGGGAAATATTTATGAATGAAAAGGTTAAATAAATTGTTCTAATGAGTGACCATTGACTTTGGTGGAAAGAAACGTATTCGCGGCATTTTTTAATGGTTCTTAAAGAAGAAAAGATTTCAGAACTGGAAGGAAATCCAGTGGGATTCACCAGGCCAATCTTTTGTAAAATGTAATTTCCAAAGAACTCCTTACGTATCCATCATGTTGAGCAGAAGCTCAGCAGTACTGAAAACACATAATCTTTTGTTGATTTGTGGGCGCCATTCGTATTAAATCTCAAGGTAACTTAAAATGAAAGATGAAATATTTGTTTTCCGATAAAGTGATCTGTTAAAAGCAAAAGAAAAAAAAATCAGGGTTATATATATATGTACCCCTGATACCAGGGGTGGGCAGATTTTTACTTGATACGGTCTACTTCTAATTATTATAGTGGCCGCGATTGCTTAGCGGTCAAGGTGGCCAGCGTGTAATGAGTTCGAGCCTTATACCATTGAAGACCCATCGTGTATGGGAGAGATGCCCGTTAAATCTGTTAAGAACTCAAACGCCCTCTTGTTGGTGTGGTGTGATAGTTAGGAGAAGAGGGTGCAAGCTAAGGTGTCGTCCTGGTCACAGGACCATGGTTTAAAATTACGAGGTCCGTCTCCAAAAGCCCTCGAGCAGTTGAACAGTATGACATTAATATTCACTCCACCTATCGGTCCACCTAGTGGCATAGGTGTGGGTATACTTAAAAAATGCCAACAATATTTATATGATGGCAATAATAAATGTAGAATATGTGTATTTATCTACATAACTACAATATAAAAAAAACCGCTTTAAACCACGTTTAAAGCAAAACGTAAGACAAAAACATAATAATAATACCCAAATATCCAATGATGCATTTATTATCAAACAATTCAAAAAACTTTAAAAAATAAATCCTTTTCATTTAAAGGTAGCTCTCGTATAGTCAGCAGAAGGCTTATTCTACATTCTATCAACAAATCTACAACTTAATCAGCTATTTAAAATGCCCTCCCTTAATGGAGATAGTAAGGTTGCAACTTTTCTGCAAGAAATACTCGTCATGCGTATGCCATATAAATTGAGTTTCTTGTAGAATATTTCTTTTGGAAAATACTGACTAATAGTTTCGAGATCGAGGTGACATTTTCTACCGTTCACACATTGTTCTCATAACTTACAATAATCCTTTGATTTTGTTATATCTATATAAAATGTAAACTCCTACTGATAAGCGTGTCTAATATTTTGCAGACCTTTCCTAAAGATGAAGAGTAAAAAAAATAGCAGTGATAGTTAAGACTGACTTATTTCTGTGACAGTTTTTTTTAAGCACTATATGTCGTATTTGATATAAATGAAAATACTACGGATACAAGCAGGCTAGAATTAAATGTTACGAAAACTTTCAGACACCATGAATGTTTATAGACTTGAAGCAGTAATGAGCTCATCAAAATGAAATAAGTATTTTTCATACGCTAGGTGCTTAAAAAAAGAGCCTATTGGTAATTTTTTTTTAAATGTATAATTAACATACAAAATAAAAATAAGTCTATTAAATAATCAAGATTTTTTTATTATTAATTCATTCTTTATTTTAAAGATGTTTTTCTTGAAGACAACATTTATGAGTAATTAAAAATAAACGCAGGGTCCTGACAGTGGTTTTTAAGCAAGAAACCACTTTTAAAAAAGAAAAAAAAAATTAGTTACTTCTCAATGGAGCATTTCCAAAAATTGTCTTAATACTTCAAAAATAGGTTAAAAGTAAGTAAATTGCTTAAAAAAATTTGATGCATAATGTATTCAAAAAACATATCTTTTTTTGAAATTTTTTTGCGTGGAATATAAAACTCGATTTTAAAAAGAAGTTGTAATTAACTCCTTACACGTAATGAAAAAATATATATTTTGTTATGTAATCCTTTCTTCTTATTTGACAATTTGCATGACTATATGTGTGTCATTTAGTACCCAAAGGTTATTAAAAAAACGTTCATGTTATGATTTCCGACCTCTATAAAAGGGTCATGTAAACAAGACATCCTGAATCAAAATCCCAGTTACTGTTCAATTTAGTGGAAACAGGATTCTTCCAACATAATAAAAGGCTAAAGACTGGTCGATTCCCCTCTGAATTCTATGAGCCGGATAATGTCGTGTTTTACTAAAAATATCGTATGGTACAATCTTCTTATTATAGAGCCTTTCTCTGACAAAGCAGCGAACTAATGAAGATTTATGTGACTCGTCCATAATACGCCCGAGTAAAAAAGCTGTAGTGAGGCTTTGTCGGCAGGGATTCGTGTTGTCATCGGATTACAATGTCATCTTGCTGCCCCTATCGCTCTATTGATTTTATTGCAACGATCACCCCATCCGCTATTGACCTTTGCTCTATTTACAGGAAAGCTGATTACTTGATTTTTTTCTCGTTTGAACGATGAGATTCATAAAAATACATAGAACGATAAACTTCAAATAACATGACCATATCTTCACAAGTCGGGTAATTCAAAATGTAAAATGAATCTTCCTACGGTGTTAGTGTAATAGAACATCGTGGACAAAGATTAAGACTTATGGAATATTGCAATTAATTTTTCTTTTCATTTAGGGCAAAGTTCCGATTCGATGCGAAAAGTTGTTTTTTATATATAAATGAATAATGAGACATTTTTTACCTACATGAATACCTGGTAATGATTTGTTTTTCAAAGTCCGCACACTTATTCTATCTTCTTTCGCAATTTTTTTTTTTACTTTTAATGCAAAATATTATATTAAAATAAAGTTTATATATTTTGTTTGTAAGGAAAAAGATATTTAGATTCAGAAAAGGAACACTTCTAAGTAAACAAAAGTAAAGATAGGTAAAACTTCGATCCGAAACTATGGAGAATTTTAACTAAATATCTCTAAAGTGTCATGCAGTTAAGATCACTAATAGCATATTGGTAATGTAGTGAAAATAAAAAAAAATTAGTTCATGCACTCGAACACACAATATATAAGTGTGTGAGGGTATGCATTTTATTTAAACGAATCCACAAAGTGTAATAAATAAATTGAAAAAGGTCACATCATACAAAAGTCTTCTTAACTTTATTGAATGCCGAAAACAATTTCATAAGTATAAAAATCAAATAGTTTCATGGTTTAACTTTAATCGAAAATAAGAAGAGTTTTAAATGAAAAATAAATTGTGTGAAAATTTAACAGTTTACATCTGAGACTTTTTTTTTTTAAGGGTTTTACTGAAAATAAATTTTTAAGTCAATTCATTTTTTGGTTGTCTGATTTATTTGTAGGTATAGTTTTCAGTTAATATTGAAAGAAAAGAAAAATATTGGAAAATAAAATTAAACATGTTTTTCAATGATAAAAACATGTTTACCAAGTATTCAGTTTTTATCTTTATAAAAACTGCAAAACAATACATTTTATCTGTTTCAGTAACACGCAAGGAATTTCTGATATCCCTGTTTTTAAAAGGCGACAAAAACAGTGGTGCGATTTAATACTGTTTTTCATTTAAATCTATTTACGATTGATTGTCGGTTTCACTTTGAAAGGAATGATAAAAATGCCTTTGAGAAAAAAGAAACAAGAAATCCATAAGATACTGATTTTTCTTTTCCCCTTTCAAATAGATGAAATGGGAATTTGACGGATTTTAGAAGTATTTTTTGTCTTCGAGTTTGGATCTCTGTTTGCAATTTGATCCCTTTTGAATAGAAAGAAATTTTGCAAAAAGCATTCCTTTCAATGCTGTTGTGCTTTTTCCAAAAGAGTGTTTCCTTTGTTGTTCCTATTACGTGCAACAATATAAACTTATTTCCATCAAATCTGCTGTGAATATTTTAGTTTTTGATAAAAGCTTCTCCAACCTCAGAAACAAATTTAAAGAATTACATTTCTATATTAGATTATTTCTCCTGGAGAAATGTGTATTCTAAAGAAGACATCTTATTTAATTTGATATTTTTTCTTAAATTTGTGACAGCTTATAAGTTTGATTGTTTAACTACAAAAGGAAATATTAAACCACAAAAATGATTACTATTTTGGTCAAAAGATAATTAAATAATTCAAAAATTGGAATAATGCTGTTAAAAAGGGAAAGACACATTGAATTGTGTCTCATTTTTATGTTAAATTCCAATTAGTTGTCGTTTAAGTTTTTGAAGTTTTGAAATATATATATAGTTAATATTCTCTATATTATAGGACATGGATCATTAATAATCACTATTGCTGAAGGATACAAAAACAGAAATTGCATTATAAACCAGATATTAGAATTAAGAAAAAAAAGATATATTAGAAATTATAAAAATAATAGAATTTAAATATATATATATATATATATATATATATGTTGTGCAGTATTATATATAGAGAGAGAAAGTTTATTAATATATAATTATAAAATGAAAGAATTGAAAAATATTAAAACTGGCATATTTTTCTCATAAAGTAAATTATTATTATTATTTAGTTTTTGCTTATATTTAATGCAGAAATGTTTATACAAGTTTAAATTTGCTTTTAAGAACCTACGAAGCTATGGAAAAAATATTACTTCATCATGTTACCTCATCATTATCATTGTATGAGGAAATAAACAACCAAATCCTTATAATTGTATTGGAAAGATAAGAGAAAATATAAAAAATAAGCAGACATAGAACAAGTAATACATTATTCGAAATCAAAGTAGTATAGAATGTTCATAATGTAAAATATGTTGAATATCTTAGAAAAAAGAGCGGCCTTATCCAAATCTGAGGCAACTGGAGAGAAATTTTTCATCAGTGTAGTATTTAGTTTTATGACTGGGAGGCAGTTACAGTGATTACGCTTTGGATTATCTTCACTTTTGGGATTAGATGTATTTATTTGTAAGTAATTTTAGTTCAGCGAAATGCTTATACGTGTTATGAGGGTACTTCATCTATTTGACTGTTGTAATTGTTTATGAGAAATAATTGGTATTGAGTAAAGTTGTTTATTTATTTCCGAGATTCTTTATTTCTCCTTTATTTTTTAAAGTTTGTAAGTTCTTATTTAAGAAAAACACCATGGCAACAATAAATGTTACAAGGACTATTTGAATTTCTTTTGATGCTATTTCCTTTCGAATGCACTATTTTTAAAAGCATGCTACTTCTTTTCATATAAAAATTATTTTCTGAAACATATATTATATATTATTATTTTCGAATGCTAAATATTCTCATATTATTATGATTCACATTTTAATATTTCAATGATTTTTTAAAAATTATTTCTAGCTACGTTATTATTTTAGATTTCCTACAACGTAAAACAAACATATGTAAATCTATTATTTTCTAAAGATAATTTTTACTTGAACAACTATTAAATTATGGAAACGTTGTGTGTGATCCAAGATATTATTTTCTCACAAATATCATCCATAAGTTCCACAGAAACTGACTGGGATTATATGTCCCGGGGTTATGTCTCATATGTTGTCCAAAAATAGCTATTTCTATATCGACCATTTTTATAGGCAGTGAGTTTATTAGATATATTGATGAGATATAAATGCATGACTTATGACATATTCCTTAGTTTTCGGTTATTTGTGAGTATGAAATTTCATAAACTTTGTCTTAATATAGAATAGAAAGTGATTTTTGAGGGGGAAACATAAACGGGTCATCAATGACATAAAAATTACAAAAGATAAACAGTGAAAAAGAAATTCGGTTAGTCGAAATGTAACTTGTTTGTTACCCAGAGGTGAGATGTACTCATATCTTGGATTGTAAACGTTATACTTAGTCTGGGATATATTAGATTTATATAAAAAAAATGTGTCTAATTTTTTGTTGGTATATTGGATAGCTCATATCTTAACGTATAGCAGACATAGAAAAATATTATAGCACTGTCATGAAGAAAGATATATAAAAATTGTATATATCTTTCCTAAAAATATCCACTCTCTTAAAGGCTTAGAAAACAAGTAATATAAAAAAAATTAAAAGTCAATTCCTACTTAGGTCAACAAAGAAAAGTTTAATGTTATTTACTTATATTAAATAATTACAATTCATATGCATATGTATATACATATAACAGAATCACAATTTTAAGTGGCAAAATAGAAAGCGAATTTCCACTTACCTTTCTATATATGATGCTGAACTATTACATTCATAATAACATTACATTCATAAATCACATGTTACTACTACATTCATAAATCACATTCTCAGAAATTAGGCCATCTCAGGTAGGATTCGAACCCACTATGTTTGAATCGGAAGTCCAACGCACTATCCATTGCGCTTCCAAGACACAACGAGAGATTTTCCTTTTTATATATGGTGTTGGACTATCATTTGTTGTTTGTTACTATTTATTCATTAATTAATGAATTAATATTTGGAGAAAAAACGTATTTGAACTTGAGTTGGTGAATAAAAAGTAGTTTATTAGCGATTGAAAACTTGAACAAGATAGACATATGCATATATAGGGAGAATGAAAATTAATAGTAGGAATTGAAAAAAAGAATAGAGAGAGCTAGAAGTAAGAACAGAGTAGATTTATTACTCATTCACATGTAAATGTGAATTCCTTTAAAATGCTTACGATGTATTTGACAAAATATGGGGGAATAAAAAAAGCTTTTTAATCAATTATAAACAAAACAGACTGTTTTGTTTCAGAATAAACGATGCCTTAGAAGTAACAAGGAAATAAAAAAAATACAACTAGTAACCACTACAAAGCAGTAACTGAGGACTTTCGAAAACTTGGGATAAATATACAGTGTGCTTTCTCATATATGAAACATTGATAGTAATTTTTTCTCTAACTTTTTGAGAATGGATCGATTCTCATTGTCACTTTCAAATTCTATACAATTTATATGCTGTTAATTTTTTTTATTAACAACTATGCTTTAAGGTTGCTTCTTTTCAGCTGCAGAGAAGTGTCTAAACACTTAGACGCAAAGAAAACATTGATAGGCTTGTTCTGTGAAGATTATCACATTAATTTGCTTCAACAATTTTAAAAAGGTCAAAGTACATCCCCCGTCTTCTTTGGTCCATTTAGAAACGTGTTTAGTCTTGTAATATTTCCTCTTTCGAAGTTACACCATGCTTGTTTTTTCTCTATTTTTTTGTTTGTTTTAGGCAGAAATAATTTCCATATATATACGAAATATCTTATGCGCTAATATAAGCAATCCATGTTACTCAGAGCTTTGATGCTAAAGCAAACATCATCTTCCTATTTAATACATTTGATTGATCGGATTTAATAGTGAGAAGGTTATTGCGATTCCTCGTAAGTAATTTGTTGTACTTATTGGATATATATCATCCTGTCACACACACTACCAAAAACATGTTATTCAAATGAATTCCTTGCCTATGCTTTGATGTTCATATTACAATTTCAGTCAATGCAGAATTTCTGGAGTATGCTTAAAGTTGAGTTTTCTTAAAACAGGTGTTTCAGAATTCCATCTCAATTATTAATTTACTTAAACAGGCGAATATTGACATGGTTGGTTTTAAAGGAACATTTTTTTCTCCGAAGCATATGCAGATCAATCTAGTTATGGATTATTTTTTTAAAGCTGAAATTAAAAATTCTGCCGCAGTGAGTTAATTTGAATATTTAAAAATACACATATTTCCTTTTTTTTTCTACTCTGGCATAAAATTGTGCTTCAAATAAACTTTTAAAATGTTTGTTTAACTTAACAAACTTCTAAGGGGATCGTTTGAATTATTTTTCATGAAATAAAAATAAGTTCAGTTTTACTATTGAGCTATAGTTTGTTGTTCTATTAGTAGTAGAGTCGTAGTAGTACTATTACAGTGTTAAATTTTACTATTATTGCTTACATTTAAAAAATAATTATATTTACGTAATCCGCTATGAGCCCTTTCTATATTTAAAAATAGGTTATTTTGCTTCATTATAATTTGAACTAAGAATTTTAAATGCTTTTATTAATTACCATTACATATTTGTATCTCATTAAATATGATTTTTTTCTAAAAAGACTACTTATTGCCAACTGTTAACCCCTAACACAAAATTGGGAATGCTCAATATTCATGTTTATAACCACCTAAGGCAACATATTTTCTTAAAAATTACAATTGAGCAATTAAATAAAAGTGAAAGATCTTAGGGTTTATCCAGAAACATAATTTCTTTTAATAGCTTACGAATAAATCTCATAATCTTTTTTATAATGAGACTTAGGAAAGAAATTAGAAAAAAAGAACAATATAATGTATAAATCAGCCATTTAAGAATTTCTATTACTCGAATTTTTTTTTTCAATATATGTGTAAACGAAAGTAACTGAATAATGTAAATCAGAGAGAAAACCCAAGTTTAAAATCACTAAGCTAACGTCAAATTTTAAGTTTAATTTTAGACTTTCTTTGACTTGTAATGTAATTAATTCTTGATTTTCCCATAGATTGTCTCTTAACTTAACTCAGTGGCGCGACAGCTCATGAGGGCCAAGGCCCAACTCAGTATACGTGACCTTGGGTCCTGAGGGGCATAAGCAGATGTTCAAGTCAGGTGTGTGTGGTCAGTCTCACGCGAAACCCCAGTTTTAAGTTCCCAAGTAAGCTTGGTGCTTATTTATCAACCCACTGAAGGGATTAAAGACTGAGTCAACCTTGCCCAGCTCGGGGTTTGAACCTCGGAGACAGTCTCTTAGTTGAAAAAAAAAAAAAAAACTTAAAATTTTTAAAAGTATACTTTTTTATCAAATTAAATAAAATCTAGTTATTTATAAATTTTATTATTAATTTGTCTTTTATGAAATTTTCTTTTCTTATAAGCCTAAGTTTGAAAGAAGAATTAAAACTAAAATGACTTAAAGCTAAATTAGCAAAATATTTCACTCAATTTTTATAAGGATGATATATAAAACTTCATTACATTAAAAATACTATTTTTAAGGTTTTTTTTTTAAATTTCAAAACAAAACACACATAAAACAAATTCCCATTTTTATAGAACTAATTATTTATATTGGCAACCGACGGTGTTTCTATTCAAACTTAATGAAATTTGATATTACAGCATTCGTTAAAATAATCGAATTACTTCAAAACGGCATCTGCAGAAATTCCATATTAATTACAACAATTGAATTAACTTATTCTGCCACCAACCACAATTCAATTGAAAGAGCGTTACTTTTTACTCTCAACAAACACAAACCTGCTGTCGTTGAAAGATTAACGAGGTGTCTCTTTTTATCTTTTGTTTAGAGTGAACAAAATACAACAGGGGTGTCTTTCGAAAAGACAGAGGAATTTGAAGCAATTTACGAAGTTAAACATTTACTTGAATACAGTTTTTTTTTTTTCTTTTGCTATGTGTGTTTTTAAAAACTCACTTAATACTGTTGTTAACGGGACACACAGTGAAAATTTCCAGATTGGAATTTGGCAAAGAATTCACACACAAATGAAACTTGATTGTATAATTTTGATCGTTTAGTTCCCATCCTGTTAGTTTGCTGAATTTCTTTAACATTTAAATTGATATTTATTGATATCCAGAATTACTTTAATCAGTTTTGCATTCGCGTTTAGATATTGAATGAAGTAAACAAATGAAGGATTGTGTTTTTTGAAAAACTCACGAAATTATGTTTGTGCCGATGACTTTTATATTATATTTGTGTTAAGGGAAAATTCTGTCGCGCGCGTTTTTGAAGTTATACTTCATTTGGGGCGTTAGAGAAATAGGATGACGGTAAATTTTTACAATGCGCGCCCACCCCGTCACGGATGTGACGCCAAACCGTCACGGATGTGACGCACACCGTCACGGATGCGAATATCCTTTGTCTAGAAATATACAGAACGGGACAAATCACTCCCGCCTTCGAAATTCTCAGAAAAATAATTCTCTTCACATCCCTGAAGAAGGGGACACACGGGTTTGAACCGGGAACCACACGATCTGCAGTCGAATGCTCTACCACTCAGCTATACCTCCGCGTCAGCGAATCTTTGCTTTGCGTTCCGTAGGAACGGAAACGAAAATGCTTTGTCTAGAAATATGCAGAACGGGACAGATCATTCCCGCCTTCGACCCCCTCCCCATATTATTGTTCCTATTGTCAATGTGCGGGGGTGTTTATATTTATTTAAATCGTGATTATCTCAGGTTTGGCTGGTCCGATTGACTGAAGGTTAGTATCGTTCAACTCTGCTCGTGACCACCTTTCGACCTTTGCCCAGCTTGCCCTGCTAAAGATTTTTAGAAAGATTTTAATCTTGTTACGCCAAAGAAGTATAACTTCTTACGTGCGTACATAAGTACACACACACTTTTTTTTCTAAAAAAAGAACAAAACATTTTTTTTTCACTTTTAATTTAAAGTTTAACCTAAAACATATATATTGTCCTTTCTTAGTTACATTTGGCAGCTTATTTAACTTAACTGAGTGTGAGAGAGAGAGAGAGACGCTACAGCCCATGAGGGCCAAGTCCTACTGTGACCAACTCAGCATACGCAACCTCCGGGCCCTGAGTTGCATGAACAGATATTCCGATCAGGTGGTCAGTCTGACGTGAAACCCCCGATGTTAAGATCCTAAGCAAGCTTGGTACTCATTTCTCGACCCACTGAAGGGACGAAGGGCTAAGTCAACCTTGAACAGCCCGGGGTTTGAACCTGGGACCTGTGGTGTGGAAGCGCGATGCACTAACCAATCAGCCACTCAGCTTCAGGCAGCACATTTAAATCCCTCATAAAAAGCCCTTTGTTTTACAGACAAAGTATTCTACCACTGCCATTTGGACACCCTCATAATTTACATATTAATTTCCACTAAGAAAGTTTTCCAACAACTTGAACAGTTGGTAGTCAGATGGTACAATATCAAGAGTATGTGCATGCTGAGGTAAAGTTTCCCAACCAAACTCTTCAATTTTTTATGTGGTGCTTCTTGCCACATGTAGTCGGGCGTTATCATTATAAAGAATCACACTCTTTCTGCTGGCAAAAGATGGACGTTCCTGCTTAATATCTTTATTCAAAACATCAAATTACGAACAGTAAGGACCGTTTCATTTTTTACAGCAACTCATAGTGCACTATACCATTGCTGTCTAACCAAAAAGTCAACATAACCTTTTTCTGATGCACGCCAGTTTTGGATGTGGATGGTGGTGTCTCTCCTTTGTAAATATGTGCTTTTTCCCCTCACTAAGTGCTTATACCAGCGTTTCTCAAATTGTGGGGCGAGCCCCCTAGAGGGGTGTGATAACTCTACAAGGGGGGCGCGAGCCCATTGAAAAGTCAAAAACAAAAGATTATTTTTTTAAAAATTATTAAAAGTTACTGAAAGTAAACAAAATACATTCTGACATAATAAAAAGAAGTTAATATTTACACTCATATAATACACTTATAAATGTGATTGGAAAATTATTGGACAATGTATTTTATAATTAATTTAACAATACTAAGTTAAGAACAAATTTAATAATTACCAGTGACTCCATGGGCTTCTAACAAATAATATATACAAAAATTAACACTAATCTTGATAGTTTTTTTTTTATACAGTTCATAAATAATCCCTTCACTGTCGATTAAAAGTTACGGGATTCGCTCCCCAATGCCTCCATTTTCCACGTAGGTGGGGATTCCATTTATGGGAGGGGAGAAGAAAAGGAATAAATAAGGAAATAATCTGATGTAAGTAAATCCTTCACAAAAACTGCCAAGGGTCTATTATTGCATTTAAAAGACTTCGGAGCAATTTTATGGATAACAGTGCACAGAAAAGATCGTATTTTGGAAAGAAGTATATATACGTCCAGGGCATTCAACGCACCATTTGAGTTAGACGTATATATACGTCTGTGCGTTTAACACGCTGGTTGAGAGAGACGTATATATACGCACTTATAAGAGGTTAAAGTCATGCTGTAGCTTTAGGGTCAAAGTATAGCATGATTGAAATCAATGCATTGTTATTTATATGGAGGGGGGCGCGATGAAAATTATGATTGAATATTGGGTCTCAAATAATGGAAGTTTGAGAAGCATTGGCTTATACACTATCCACTTTTCACCTTCAGTCACCAAATGCTATAAAAACAGTTGCCTTTTGTGACGAGCACGATTTCAATTCTGACCATTAAATTTTTTTCCCTCAATTCGTATGGCACCCAAACAGAGAGTTTGGACACGAAAACAAACCTTTTAATGTACTCCAAAGCAGAAGTCTGATAAATTGCAAGCTTGAAGCTCACTTCTGGGGAAGTTAACGTGGGATTTGTCTTGATTATACTGCGTAGCACTTTGTCATTGGCATCTGAGGCCTTCCTTATCTGGGTTCGTCTTTCAAAGAAAATCACCCAAAGCGAAGTCTCACAATTCATCTTTGGCATGTTCAAGTTGTTAATGCTTCCCTTCCAAACACTTTACACAAGTTTCTTTTTACATCCATAGAGTTATTCCCGTTTTGGAACTCAATGAACATACAGTGTCTTAAGTGCACTTTTTCTTCCCTCACGTTTACATTTTTAGAAATTAAAAAAAAAAAAAAAAAAAAAAACTGACTAAAATGCGAGAAGATGGTTATGAATCATCAACAGTATACTAATCTAATGGTTTAAGATATCCGACTACGTTCGGAATCGTGATTTTAAAAAAGCGCATAAGTGGATACTTTTCATGATATTTAGTGTCACTTTGATTAGACTACATGTATAAAATTGTTTTAAGGACATTTTGACAAAAAAAATTATTTAAATACAATATTTTGACAAAAAATTAACTTAGAATAACCTTTTTTTTCAAAATGGTCTCCTTTTGTGAAAAATGCTTCGATTATAATAATATTTTGCCTGTATTATAGCTCAGACCTCTGCACAGAGGCTCAAATACGATTTTCGAAAAATTCAGATTATTTTCAGAGTTACAACCCATTGAAATAATTATCGCCGTTTTTTTCTTAAAATTTCTCCCCTCTGTTGTCGTAAAACATGGATAAACCCACTTCTAACTTATATATTTCAAAACTTCTAGTTGAGCCTCTGTACAGGTCTAAGCTATATACAGGCAAAATATTATTATAATAGAACAAACATTGATACTTTATTAAAAAGATTACTTTATGGAAAACTATGATGGAAAAAGATTCTTAGAAAAATATTTGTTGCAACGAGTGAATTTTTACATGAAAATAATGAAATGGATCAGGGGCGTAACTATACCGCCGTATCACCCGTTCCAATGATATGTTACCCCCATGCAACAGGGTCCCCAATATGTGTAATATTTTAACACTTTCAAATGTTTTATTAATGTAATCATTTTTATTTATTTACCAAAAGAGGGCTTCAAGGAATTTGGATACAAGGCCCATTCAGGAGCAGCTACGCCAGTAAAACGGATCATCAAAAAGATGAGTTGTTAAAAGTAATAAATTAACATCTCCGGTGTCTTGAGAAAACTTTAAAAAATATTTCCCTTTAAATGTTAGTGCGGAATGATTTATATGGATCGTAAAACCATTTCAAATTGCTGTTGAAAATACCACATATTTGCTACTAAAATCCTAAAATCAGAAGAATTTTTCGAGGTCATCAGATTCAGGGCTAAAGTTTTAAGAAGATTTTTGGCTAGGAGCTGCAAAAGAATTTCCAAAAATTTCTGCAACTGCAATACAGTATTCTTTAACTTTTTCTACAACTTATTTACGTGAGATGACATTGACGTCTTTAACAACTGTAAAATCAAAGTATCAAAATCAATTCTAAGGAATATTGAGTAAGTTCTTCGTCCGGCGTTGTGTCGACTTTTATTCCAAGATTTAATAATATAATTAAAAAAGTAACCCAACACATCTCTTCGATTGATACATAAAACTTGTACATGTCATTGTTAGTAAAAGGTGATAATATCAGAAGGGAACTCAGAATGACTACACTTAATAAACAGATTATAGTTTATATATAATTTGAAATGTAATTATATTATATAATATATTTTTTCACTTTATTACTCAATGGTTTAGTTTAGTTCTACATCCGTTTACTTAACTTCTGCATTTTCTTTTAAATTTTGCAGACCTTTTGCTTGCATTCCTAAGACTTTATAACACAGCTAAATTAATAACTAAACACAATAAAATAAATAATAATGTAGCTCAATTTTGAATTTTTCATATCTGTAATTTGTATTCATAAGAAAGGAAACAATTTCAAGTATTCTAATTTGAATTAATTTAAAGTTGTATCACTTCAATTATATATTATGAATACTTTTCTCAGTGCGGTTTTCCAAATTACCATAAGACATTTAAATTGTATGAATAATTTTCTCCATTACTATTACTTATTTAAGTATATGTATGCACGTTTATCTCAAACATTTTAAGATTTCTTTAGCATTCATCTTAGATTTTGGTAATAATGTATATGCAACGAAAGCCTCCCTTTATTCTTCAATATAGAATGATGTTTGGATCCACGCATTCTTTATTGTCCTTTGTTCTCTTTTTTATATTTTGTTTTGGTTTTATTCTTAATGGATTCAGTCAATATTAAAATGTTCGAAAATCATCTCAGTCTGTACGTTATAAATTATTCATCAATTTTGGGAGGAGCATATTTGTCTTGGATAAAAGATCAAAAGTCGTTCTCTCTAATAATATAATAACACTAATAATAATATAATAATAACAATATAATAATATAATAACACTAATAATAATGTAATAATAACAATATAATAATATAATAACAATATAATAATATAATAACA
>BMAV01020502.1:709670-725396 GCA_019973955.1 Trichonephila inaurata madagascariensis | reverse complement strand
TATTTTTTAACAAGAGCTTTGATTGCTTAAAATGGGCGGGAAAGGGATTTTTGATGTAATAATATTAATCGATTACGATTAAGATTAGGGCGTTAGTTTTGAAATCAAAGAATTACAAGATTATTTGAATATTATTAAAAAGAGTTAATTTAAAGGATGCTAGGGGAATTATTACATATATATATATATATATATATAAGCTCTAGCATAAAATATATTGTTTCGCGACTGTCAATTATTTGCTAAATAAAGTTGAGTTATATGTATAATGTCATTCTGAAATGCAATTTGTCATTGCGCATGTTCCTTTATCGAAGTATATTAAAGGTAACATGACTCGTATTAAAATACGTATAAAATTAAAGTAAATGCAAAATAAAACAAAAACAAACAAATAATTAAATAAAGGCGAAACATACGTGGCATTATGCAAAAAAAAAAAAAAAAAGTTTTTTTGAGCTGGTCTTAGAAATATAAGGGCTGTGGACAATCAAGCCTACAAAAAATCAATTATAATTTCTACAGTTTTTAAGACGTTATTCATCTTGAAGCAAATTATGTATTTCCGAGAATTTAATTGATTTTGATTATAATTACTGTGTGCATCTCTTTACATATTGCTTAGAAGCTATTTTGTATATTATATATGATTAAATGAGAGAGGGAAAAATAGAGAGACTTTTTTTTTCTAAGCTGTAATTACCAAATGAAGAAACTCTTTTTTTTTTTTTAGTTTCACATTTTTACTGACACAAACATACCCATAGCAAAAAGAAACAATAACAATTTAGCAATGAACAAAATTGCTCTTTCTTCACATTTTAGATATCTCAGCTTTTGAATCTTTCTTGTTTCGCTTTCTCTGTGTATATATATATATATATATATATATACAGAGCAACTGTATATATATATGTGAATATATAGGTATAAATGTAATATAGGTATATATAGGTATAATGTACATATAGGTATAAATGTAATCTATAACATAATCACTAATAATTTATCTTAATTGTATGAAGTTGCTTATTCACATATTTTACGGTATGATATGCAAATGATTAACTTTTATCATCCAGAATAAAAACAAGTAAAATATTCTCCACGGCTCATTCAAAAGGAAACAAAAGTCCAGAGACAATATATTTTATCGCTCAGTAAATACTTCCAGGTCTAACTAACTTATGTCTAATTTATATTAAAAAATATTTTCAAGTAAGCATAGGACACACCCAATTTTGTAACAAATCACTACTTTTATGTGTGACACATGGCAGTCAGTCTTGAATTTATTGTATAGCAGGCAAATATGAAATGTACGATAATATAGCTAGCAGTGTTTAATTGCGTCTTGAATAAAACTTTATTATCTTCAATATTAATTATTTTTATTTATTGAGTTGACAAGTAATTTAATTTTTGTGTGTAAAGCAGTGCTCCTCAAAGTTGCAATATTCGCGACCCAATATTCAATCATAATTTTCATTGCACTCCCTCATACAAAAATAATATATTGAATTCAATAATACTATACATTCACCTAAAACTACTATACGACTTTATCCTCTTAAGCACCCCCGGCGTACATAAACGTCTGGCAAAGCCAAAGCATTTATTTCCCCGGACGTATATACACGTCTTTCCGAATTACGACCTTTTCTGTGCTTTGCTATCCATACAATTATTCCGAAGGTTTTAGAATGCCATAAAAAGACATTGACAGAATTTGGGAAGAATTTACTTATTTCTGATTGTTTGCTTCTTTATTCCTCCCCTCCCCCAATACATCACTTACACGCGCCTACGGGGAAAACGGTTGGCATTGGGGAGCGAATCGGCAGTTAAGAGGTTAATTATAAATCGTACAAATTATCAAAATAAGTGTTTATTTTTGTTTTTAATTATATATATGACAAGCCATTGGGGTCACTGGTAATTAAAAAACTTGTTCTTAACTTGGTACTGTTAAATTAATTATAAAATACATTGTGTAGCACTGATACCTTTATAAGTGTAATATACCAGTGTAAATATTAACTTCTTTTTATTATGTCAATGTTTTTTGTTCGCTTACTTTCAGTAAATTAATAATTTTTTTAAAATAATCTTTTGTTTTCAACTTTTCAATATGCTTGCGCCCCCTTCGTTTCAATATGCTCGCGCCCCCTTCGTAGAGTCGTCACGCCCCCTCCCAAGGGGGGTCGAGCCCCACAGTTTGAGAAACGCTGGTGTAAAGTAAAACTCATTTTTTTCTCTACAGAGAAAGAACTTTACCAGTCAAATATCTTCATTTTTCTTTGATGACATTTTTTCAATCTTTCCGATAACTTCATGATCCCACTTTTCTAAAATTCCCAGTCCTTATCAGTAAAAAAAAAAAAAATTCAACCGCGATTTGAAGTCATCACTATTTAAAATTTTTTTCAATTTAAAAAAGTTGTACAAGCTTCTAAATAAATCATAATCCAACGGTGTAAGGTCAGGGCTATAAGGTGAATGCGACAGCCCTTGCTAACCGAGATCCAATAATTCCTTGCTCGTTGCTAAAAATATAAAATGCATCACGCTTGGGCCAAAATCCTTTTCTATAAATGCAATTGCAAACAATCCATTTTTCATCACCAGTGATAATTCTTTTAAAAAAAAAAGAGTCGATTGCATTACGCTTGCTCACAAATATTGATTTACTTTTTAAGAGAATTTCTTTCAATTTAAGCCGAGCTAAAATATTGAACTTCTAAATAAAGCCAATACATCATGCGTGATTTTCAAATGTGTGTGATACATTTAACTTGCAATCTCTCACAAAGCAATATGACGATTCGATTCAATTGTGGTTTTCTTTTTGTCATCATGAACTTCAAAAGTTCGATCAGGTCATTGGTTTTCTTTAAGTGAGAAATCTCGAGAACGCAATTGTTTCAACCAATTCGGACACGTTCATTTTGTTAATCACAATATATAAACTCCATTAACTTCACGTATTTCTTTGTAAGCATCAGCCAATTTCTCTCTTTTATAAATACAAAAATATGAAATAAATCGAAAATGTTCAGTTTTGCACTCAACGTTAAAATTGACCGTAAGCAAACATTTTCACATAAAATTACACGTAATTTATTTCTACAGTAACCCAAAAATGTTCACTAGCAACTTTCAAAAGAACAAAATTATAAAATAGATAAAATAACAAAAAAACAAACCTAACGTTATCTATTTTGCAGAATGGGAAATTACTTTTTTAATAGCCTAATATATATGCGTGCATATCAAATATATGTATACAAAAGTTTTTTCCCCTCAAAATTATTGTATTCTAAGCATAAACATTTCAATTGAAGCTCTTCCTGAAGTATGTCGGTGATTAAAATTATAAAAAGAAACAATTCGAGTTCTAGACCATAGTCAAACAGAATGTTTTGATAAATATGGAGTGGTAGAAAAATATAAAATGAGAGACTGTGTGTGTAATTTGTAACGAAGTAGTCATTTCTCGTATATATGAGTAAAACAACATTTTTACTTGATATATACGAGTTGCATTGAAATCTCGACTTCTCAACAGATGAAAAGAAAAAAAGAGTATTTCTTTTACAGAATCAACCAAGAGAAAACCAAAATCGTTCCAATTCCAGTATTTAAAATATATATATATATATTTTGTTTCAAAAACTAACACTACGTAACTACCCACAACATCAGTAGATACGGAAAGCCTCTATCAGAAGGAGTGTCTGTAAAAATGGCGTTTCCAGAATATACTGTTTCTTTTTCTGCCAATTTTAAGTGAAAGACATGATTATAATGGGATCACATGTTTTATATAAATAAACCGTAATACAATTAAAGATCGATTAATTGACTTAAAAACATTCCATCGCAAATACATAATGACCTAAAATTTGCCTAATTATAACCAATTGCTATACAGGGTGGTCCCAAATTCATGGTACAAACTTTAAAGGTGCATACAAGGCATTGTAATAATCACATTTATTGTATAAGAATGTATGGGCGTCAGTGATGTAGTAAGGCGCAAACAGGGGAAATAATATAAAAGAGAAATAGAGTTATCGGTTGGTTGCATTGCCGGTAGGATGCAGTAGATGTCTAGCCGCCGTTCAACAAGATGCATCTCACTAGAGAAAAGTACCTTTAGCAAATGACGTCCACGATGAGAGACTTTACGTATGCCGTGCATGTATGCTGACGTGCATTACATGTATGGCTGTGCAAATGGTAGCGGCCAGAGCTGCTCTACGAATGTATCACCCACAGTTTCCTGATCGCCGAATGCCGGGTCACAGAATATTTCAGCGGTTATATCGTCAACTTCGTGAAACACGTTCTTTCTACGTCGCCAGACATGATACTGGCTAGCAAAGAGCAGTAAGCAGTCCAAGCCTGGATGAAAGCATTTTGAATGTTGTGCCTGATAGACTCGAGTCACGTACAAGAGCTGTTGCTCATCATGTAAGTGTAAGTCATTAGACTGTTTGTAGAGTGTTAAATGAAAATGGCGTACACCCCTTCCATTTTCAACGAGTACAAGCTTTGAATCCGAAACAGTTTGTGACGGGCTCACGCGTCTTTTCTGTAACATAACATCTATGTTCTTTGGTGGCCAAGATTAATGATAACTATTTTCCAACCAAAACCTAAGATGCGAAATGTGAACAAGAAATGCAAATAAAATAGCTTTTAAAAGAACAGAAGTTTCAGTAAGCAGAACGGCAATTTGGGGAAAGCTATGTTTGAAGAGATACAAGCGTGAATTGACAGCCACTCGTGAAGTTACCTGGAAACCCAGCTATTACTACAAGGAGCATACCATTGCACGCGCGCCTAGACGTTTCCATATAGATATGGAATCTAAGCTTGGATTGAGGTAGGACTGGTTATTTGACATTAGGACTTATAATATTATTAGAAGTGAAAGTAGGCGGATTGAATAATTATTTAGAGAAAGTGCTCTAAGTTACGCGATTCGGTTTAACTATCTTTGTGTGTGTGTGTTCATTCTAGATTCTTACTATTTAAATTTATCTAAATTGTTAGACATTTAAGTTCTATTCTTAATAAAGTCATATTAAGAATTTAAAATGTCTATTCCTTTTGAAAACCCTACACCTCTAGCTCCCGCTGACAATCAAAGATACGGTCATCAAAGTGGGGCTGTATCACAAGTTATGAACATTTATTGTAGACATTACATTTGTTAACGACGCTTTCGATAAAGACTTTGTCTTTTCTTTCGTCTTTTATTTTTTGTGTTTGTGCCTCACCGCGTCACTTGCACCCATACATTCCTATACAATAAATGATTGTTACAATGGCCTGTATCTACTCTTAAAGTTTGTACCATGAATTCGGAACCACCCTGTATAAAAGAGTAATGATGTAAATGGTTGTGCAAAGTCAATAGTTTATATATATATATATACTCTATATAAACATATATTACAATGAAGAGCTAATCTATTAAATAATGCTGATAATATTGTGTACCAATATAGGTATTTTAAAAAAAAATCGAAAATGCCTTTAACAAAAATGATATAGACCTGCAGAAAATAAGTTGTAAGAACAGAGAATGCGCCCAATTTTTGGGGGGAAAGGGAAACCTTGGTCCTATTTTGAAAAGCAAAATATCATTCTCTGATGGAATTTCACTGCATAATACATCAATAAGTTATATGTATGAAACAATGTTTAAAAATATTTCCCAAAGTATGCTAGTTGTAATAAAAGCTATCAACTTTATAAACACAAGAAGCTTTTATTACAGTGTCAATATTTTTGGATTGTGACATACAACAGTGTTCGGTGTCTCAGTTGCAGTCAAATTCTTAATTTATTCGCTACATGTTTTATAAGAAATAAAACTCATTTTGGATGAAAAAAAATAGTAACAATGTGTGAATTTTTCCACACAAATTGATTAGTTAAAAATTATTCATTTTGTATATGACTTCATTTGAAATAAATAAAAGAAAAATTTCAACAAAATTGTCTACATGTATCATTACTGCACAATGTCTTAAGATTTCTTGAGACTCTGGACTCCTGTAAAAAGTAGGTTTCTTTCAAGTAAACAATGCGTAATATACATTGTCAAATACTCGTACAAACGGTAACCCTTAACAAATAAAGTAGCTTGGTTCTTAATTTCACAGAATTAAAGACAAACTGGCAATTGCCTTTTGGCTAAATAAAAATAATGCTGTACGGTTGTATGCCTAGGCCTTGACATGGACAATGGATGTATGTCATGGTAATACAATCTTGCCACTGATGCCAGTTGGTATATAGTTCGAAGTTCTGGTTTTTTAAGATAATAAGATCGGGAATAGCATTTGCTGTTTAAGTTTATTTAGATCATAGTTTTATTAAGGGCAAATCGAAAACGATGTGAGGCCCTGGGCCACGATCCAGTTAGCCATACCTTAAAACGGCCCTAATGCTGTATGAAAATATTAAAATATTTATAAGGAAACTTGAAATTTTCACCAAAGATATAGAAATGAAATATTTCCTTCTTCAAAAAAATAATGCAAACATTTTCAAAATATTTAAAAATACGTTTATCATTCAAAGATGTAATTATACAAGAAATAAAAAAAATCAGTTTTCCTGAAAAGTTTCATATAATCAACTTAAAAGTTTATAAAATACCTTCTTTATTATTTAAGACCAACTCAAAACAAATACTAAAGCAATTTAAATTTTTATAAGATTAAATATTGATGAGTTAGAAATGTGTGTGTGAGAAATTAGAGTTGAATTTTAAGGCTTGGTTGTAGAAGTATAAAGAAAAATTTCTGAAAATTGTGGAAAAATAAAAATGGCCCTGCGTGCCAAAAATTTAAAAAAAAATACTAAACATATGTAATAATTTACCCCCAAAAAATTATATTTAGAGAGAAGCTTGTTAATACTATTTTAACAATGTTTCGGTCAAAGTATCCGTGAGAGTAAATATTTCTTCAAAAAATTTCGTACAATCTTCCAACAGAAATTAACTAAGAAATTAATTGACAGGGAAATGCGCGCAAATAATGAATACGGAAATGAGAAACTCTGATATCAACAAATTTATTTATCTAATATGAATACACAAAAATTGGTGGGTAGAAATATTATGCACATAATAGAAAATGATTAAAATTTAAGAAAAATTGAATGGTTTGATTCAGAGTTACATAGTTACAAGGTAACGAGCACAATAAGGTGTTGACCCACCTCTAGCCTGAATGTTCGCAGCCACACGACGTGGCATGGAGTGATAAAGCACCCTGAAAGTTTCTTGTGATATTTCTCGACAAATTAGCTCCAATTGTTGAGCCAAGTCATCAACATTCCTTGGTAGATGCTGCCGTCTTCTCATCATATCCTAGACATATTCAATTAGAAAGAGATCTGGCAATCTGGCTGGCCAAGGATATGTTTTAAAAGCTGTAAGACAGTTCATAGAAACACGTGCCACGTGTGGTTTGACATTACCTTGCTGAAAAATAATGAAAAGATGCGAGTAGAAGAATGGTAGCAAAACAATCATTAGAATGTCGTCGATGTACCAGTGTGCTGTAAGTGTGCCTCTAATGTGACAAAGGGGTCCGGCTGTCAAAAGAAATGGCACCACAGACCATAACTCTTAGTTGAGGGCCTGTGTGGCATACAATAATGAAAGCAGGATCGGCACACTGCCCTGGGCGTCTCCAGACACGTCTTTAATGATCGTCAGGACACAGTTGGAAGAGGGATTCGTCGCTAAACATTATACGTTCCCAATCAGCATGATTAAAAAGGGATAGAGCGAAGCACCATTGTATTTTGGCTAACAGTGAGCAGGCGCTAATGGCAGGTGGCGTAGTGGTCGGTAGCCGTCCGTTAATGGTCATAGTGGACACTTGTGTGTGGGTCGCACGTCTGATTGTTGATAACGATGAATCAGGACCTGTGACAGCTGATTTGAGAATCAATCTCTCCTCAATATCTGCTGTGGCCCTAGGTCGACCGCTACCATCAGGAAGCTGAAATCTGCCACTGTCCACACATTCCTTTCATCATCTTCTAACGACCGCATCACTTCGACCCATATGACGATCGATATTCCGATTTGCCCAACCTGCCTCTTTCAATCCTATGATACGACCTCTTTCAAACTCTGACAGTTCCTCGTAATAAGCTCGAATCCTGTGGCGAGTTGTTCTAAGGTATTTAAATCGCAATACAACAGAAATTTTCACCATCAGATTGAGAATCGCTTCTTATAGAATTACAATCGAGCAACTCCTTGGTGCTTCGATTTTTTTGTTATAGAGTGTATATAAGAAAATGTTTTTATAATGATTAGCGTTTTAAGCGTCATTTAAACAACATTTAATAAAACGAGCATTTTATTTGAACTGTCGTGGAAGCAAAATATGCTAACAAATTTTTATAAATAATTTTTCACATGTAACGTGGTGCCTGGATAGACTAATGGTCGAGGTCATTTCAAGCCTTGTGCCGCTGAAGACCCTACGTGTAGAAAGAGCCACAGCACGTTAAATCTGTCGAGGCTGAAACGTCTTCCCGTTGGTGGGGGTGTCCACTCAGGTGTTGATTTTTGTTACTGGACCATGGTTTAAAATCATGAGGTCCGTCACCAATAGTCCTCGAGCAGCTTTGTAGTGCGACATTAATATAACTCTCATTCCACATATGTGTGACGTTACTCTTATTTATAACAAGCAATAAATTATCTTTCTAAATCTTTCCACACACACACATACACACACACACACACACATATATATATATACTAATTACTAATATATACTAATACTATAATATATATTATACTAACCAGTAAAGATTTACAGAACAATGCAATTAAAATAAATCATTTTGTTTCTGTGTATAAGAATACATATAATGTTTTTTTAAAAGCAAATTTTAATCTCATGTTCAACACTTTGCTTTAAAGTTATTTTTATTAGGAAGAAAACTACTTTCGTTTCTTAGAGATCTGCATAATTTGAAAGTCAATCAGTTTCACCATTCCCTTTATACTTGCTCCGACTCTGGATCGGGGAAGAAAACCTTCGTGACTCAGTGATTAATCAAAGTCGCCTTTTGTGACAAAATCTACGAACAAGAACAGCACCAAAGGAAATCTAAAGAAAAGCATTGGTCTCTTCTATTAGTTGGTTGAATTAATCAATACAATGTATTTATTTTAGCTTAATGATTTGAATGTTTGTTTCTTTAACTATCTGTACTTCTATCATTCCCTGTTCTTTCTTTCTCTGAATTAAGTAGTTGCGCCTAATGCACTTCAGATGTTTACCAATTACGTATGTTATAGTGTAGTATTCAGTACTTTGTAAAAAGAAAAAAAAAAGAGATCTTGTTGTGCATGCATTCAAATTTGTTTCAATTTTTGAAAATAAGTTTAAAAACAAACAACTAATCCATTTGAGGTATCCAAACACGTACAGAGTACTTTTTTAAGAAAAATAGCGAACTAAAACATTATAAATGCTTTTTTTGAGGAATCAATACTAATAAATGCTAACATTTCTCTAGCTATATTTAAAAAAAAAAACCTAAATTTTACAAAAATCACAATTATAAGTGATATTTTAGCAACATTTTTGAAAAAGTTTAAAGCTATTAGAGAAAAAAAAATTATAAACTTATATCAGTAAAACTAATACTAAAACAAATTAGATGCCTTTATCTAGAGAATGTGCTAAAATCTTAATATTTTATAAACATTTTAAAATTTTAGAGCTGATTGAGTGAATATTATAAGAAATGTGACATTCGTTATATCATTATTTGAATAACAGGCCGTAATTCAAAAAATATTCATACAATGAGAAATATTTTAGTACATTCTCTAGAAATCTATATAGATATCAGGTTCAAAAAGTTTTATCGAAATACAGTGATAGCATTTTAAGTTATCCGACTCACCCTGATAGATTTTGAACAATTTAAATGCCCACTCCTGGTAGATTAAAGTCCCACTTCCGGTTTCTCTAATTTTATAAAATTGATTGCCTTAAGGGTAGAAAAAAAAGCATGTTTTGTAACGCTAGAAGATAGCTCTATTCAATAAAATAAAAACAAAAAATATGTGTTTTGGCCGAATTGCTCATTTCAAACTGTTTGAATATCTTAAGGGGGAGTGAGTGTGTTAATTTAAGTTACCCTATAAAACAAAACAAATGCATTGGCGACAGGTTACGTAATTTTTAATCATGATCAAATGACGAGAACCACCCCTGAGCTGGCATCCCCCTCTTCGAACTTCCTTGACACTCCACCTGAAAAAAAAATCTCCGTCAGATTTAACGTGAACCAGCCCCTCTGCATGGCAAGTCATCAGTGGCTCTGAATCTTGAAATCATGACACACTGGTCACGAGCACGCAATCATGACCCTAATCAATTTAAGAATATAACATTCAGAAGTAGAACAATTCTTAAAAATGAAATGAATTCTTTTAAACAATAGAATGTTGTATTCTATGTGGATTATTTGATTTGATTTTTCATTAACGTCGCTCTTTGAGCATCGCAAGGGGTAATGGCAGTGGACCACGCAATTTTAAACATCATCCAAGAAACAAATTTTCAAAACGGTGGAATTGTTAATTACCAAAAAGTTAAATGTACGCATTATTTGAATAAACTTTTTTCAATATATTGCCTTAATGATTCTTGTATTTTTTTCCCTTTAATTATTCTAAATTTTACTTAAATCCGGATCCGGTTAAAAACATACAACTAAATAATGTTCTGGTACATTAAACTTGTGAAAGATATTTTCAATTATGATGAGCTTTATATATAAAAACTGCTTTACATTTATAAAAAATGCACAAAAAGAATTAAAAAGGTATCTTATTTTTAAAAATTAATTTAAACATAATAATACTAACATAATTACACAAATACATTAAAACTAAATAAATTAGGAAAAAAGTAATGTTATACGCAAATTTCTGTATTTATTTCTATATTTTCAGTGATATTTTATTTACTTCCCATCTATGTATTTGCAATTCAATCAAAATATCATGTAATTTTAGTTAGATGGAATAACTGCGTAGTTTTTCACATTCTGATACATTTTATAAAAAGGGGAGTCATCGTAATGTATGCATATGACTGGTAGATATTTAAAGAGAAACATTCTTTTGAGCTCAAACTTAAAAAAGGCAGTAACGCATAAATTGCCGTTATCGATACTTTCTTTGAAGCTTGGGAGAACATAAACATACATTTTCCTTAACTTAAATGCGACAGTTGGAAAGATTTTCGTGTCATCTTCGGTGGAACAAAACGTTGTAATAGTGACGTTTTACATCTGTTCGCAGCATAAAAATTGCATTTTTTTTTTGTTTTGTTTTCTTTAAATCGAAACAAAGTAGATTGCTTAAATAAAAAGCAACATATTCCTTTCTTTATCATGGAAAGAATTTTATTATTTTTTTTTACATACCAAATTATTAATTGGGTTTTTTTTTGCTTTAGTTTATATATAAGAATGTGGGTAGATTTCATTTTATTTGCTCTTAATTTTTTTTACTGTCCATTTTTCAAATCCTACAAATAAAGCCTTAACCGATGCATGAAATATCAGAACAATTTATCTGAATTTTGACTCTTCTTTTTCTGGGTATATTTTCCATAGTAAATTTCATCTTTTAAGCACATATTAAGTTAATCACAAAACAATTTTGATCTCAATAGATTTTAATCTAACTAAAGGACCTGTATGCCTCTTACTCGCACATAATACTTTTATTCTAAATATTTCAATAACAAATGCATGCAATTATTTTGTTAATTCAGCATGTATGTTTTACTTTTTATTAACATTTATAGTACGTAGTAGTTTGTTATACAATCAGTTTTCTTTTGTCAAGAAAAGTTATATTTTTAACACTAAAATTATTTCATTAAAATTCAGTGTCACAACTACACAAAGCAATAGCACAATTTTGCCTTATAATTCTTATTTTATTGGCTGAGAAGGTTACAATTCGTTTTCCATTTATGTCTTACCGTAAGTTTTCAAGTTGATGATTCACCATTTTAATCGGCTTTTTGAATATGATTGAATATGAAATCACTTTCGCATTAAACTATAATACATCAAATATTTTTTGGTTTCCATGTACTTTAAATCAACTGGTAGAATAATTATATTTAAGTGCAGAAAAAAATTATAACATGGACAAAATAAATATTATATCATATAAATATATATATATATATATATATATATCATGGTACAGCTATTGCTCACGAATACTTTCTTAAATAGTTACGACATAATAGAAAATTGTATTTAATAAGAGTTATGAAACTTCTATTGCATAATTTCTCACATTTCTGAATTTGATATATTTTCTAATCAAATTTATTAGAACTTAAAGTTTTTTAACTGCAATTTTAATATAAGACACATATATATTAACATGAAAAAATTTTACTTTAGTTTTTACTTTCAAAATAAGAAAAATAAAAAGTACAAGCATTATATACTACATAACTTATTAGGTGCATTCTGTGCTATTCATGAATTTCACAAATACAGGTCTTAACACTAATAGTTATTTATTCTTTCAGAACATGATACATATTTCTATAGTATAATACGTAACAGAGTTTGTGTTTTGAGTACAGTGAAATGCAGTGGATACTATGTTGTGAAAGTGTTTTATGTTTTTATAAGTAAAAAGACGACTGATAAATTCCCAAAACCAAGAAACATATAACACTTTAGATATTATTTCCCCTTTTTAATACAAAGAAGACAGGGCTTAAAAGTATTCTGATAGCTAATACTTTTTTTCAATAACACCACGAAAAACAAAAGCTTAAAAATTACACTGCTAAAAACTATAGCATAATTTGATGTTAGAATAATAAAAAAAGGATGCTAGGTGAATTAAATAGAACTTAAAGATCACTGAGAAAAGCATGTACAATATATATATATATATATATATATATATATATATAGTATAATAAATTAAAAGTGAAGAAGTTCTAGAGCCTACAGTGCTAAAGAAGGAAGAAGAAATTGGAATTCACAAGATACAACAAATGTACATACAAAAAAGTCTTTGGACTAAACTGGAGACCTATTATGATTTCTTAAGTTGTCGCTGAATTAGGCCAGAGATTTAGGGTTAGCAATGCTTTATGGATCCAACCTTCCCCGTACCGCAGAAATTTTCGACATAATAGGAAAAAAAATAGAGCCATGTTTAAAAGTTAAGTCTATTTCTAACACGAGGATAATGAACCTGACAATATAGTAAAATGAAATTAAGAAAAGAGAACAATAAAGAATCTCTCAAGGAAAGGAATAATAAAAAAAAATTGTAGAAAAAATTAGGATGAAAACTTACATGTAAAATAAAAACCCTGGAAATCGAAAAATCAACCTTCTACGTTAAGATCCCACACGAAATGACGTAAAACATTGGAACAATAACACAAGAAGGAAAAAATCGTGGCGCCACCAAGATAGTTATTTTGCAATTAAACTAACTCCTAAGATATTTTAAAGTAAACTAAACATAAGAAATTTTAAACAAAATAATGAAAAAAGTTAAGAACAGATAATATCAAATAGAAATAAATTTAAAAGTAAATTTACTTGGATAATTCTATACTAGATAGTTATATTGCAATTAAAATAAGCGAATAAATATTTTTAATTTTTTTTAAAAAAATAAACTAAATAGAAAAAATTTTAAATAAAATATTGAAAAAAAGATAAAAATAGATTTAATTTGAAATAGAAATATATTAAAAAATAAATTTACTTGGATAGTTGTAATCTAAACAATTATTGCAAAATTTCACAAAATTACTGTTTTAAAATGTTATCAGTAACTAAATCATTGTTTCTTTTTATAAAATTTAAGATAATATTTCTAAATATTGATAGGTGTAAGTTACTACCCCAGAAAGGCATTTTTATAATATTAAAATCAAATGAGTCTCTTTTATCAAAAATATTACTTAATAGCAAATTATTCTCAACTTTTAATTGAAGGTCCAAAAAGTTAGCTGACTCATTATTATAATTAGTTTTTAATAATTTTAAATAGTGGGGATAATAATTAAAGCTAGGAACAAAGTCTACTGTATTACTAAATATAATTAAGTCATCTATGTTTCTAAAAATTAGATTTTTTAAAAGTCGAATTATTATGAAATGTTTGTTTAGCATATTAGTATAAAGTCACTTGCAAATAATTGCATAATTACCCGGTACTTTACCAACATAAACCATAATAAATTTCTTTTGACGGTCTGCAATTTGGTTCTTAATATTATTGTAAGTTATATCATAATCAATTTTATAGTTAATGTTCAGTAATTCATTTAACACTTTACTTTTAAATTCATGAAAAGCTACGATAGGAAGACTATTTAATAGCTAATTTTGTAATGAAGTTACTAATATCTTTAGAAATTTGATTTTTGATAGTATTGTTATTATTAGAGATCATTAATCTAAAACTAGTACTTTTGGACATTATTTCTCTATATAAGAGTATTATCTTTAACAATATTTAAATTACCAGTTACCACATGCTTGTGATGATCATTTATAAAATCAGAGAGAGTAATAATCTTTACAAACAATATTATTATTATTTTGCAAATCATTAATATCATTGTAATTAAAAATTGAGCGCTACCTATTTTTTATTATATTTAAAAACTTTCTTAATGCAAACGTTATTTATAAGCAGGCAATGAACATACTTATTATATATTTTTGAGAAATTAATGTTATAAGATTTATTCATGAATAGTATGTCTACAATACTCAGTAGAACTATTTACTAAATCTATATCTTCAATATTGAATTTATGAATGAGAAAATTAATAATATTCTTAATAATATGTAAGGCATGACAGTCTTTAAAATACTTTTTGAGAATATCTCTAGTATACCTAATTTCTTTTTTATTTAAAACAAAAAAGGAATACTTAATTTGTTTAATGTTAAAAAACTTTTCAAAATTGCTACAAAAATCTTTAATTTTAGAATCAATCTCCACTAGAAATCTATGAATTCTCCTCTTCCTATTTCCTCTTTTTATACGTTTAACTTTAAGTGCATTATCACTATTATAAAAAAATAATTCTTGTTACAGAATGTTGAACGCTAAGTAAGACATTTCTTCCAAAGTGAATGGTATTCATACCATATGGATATATAGTGTTATAATAATTAATAAAGTAGTTTTTCCACCACAATCTGTTTTTACACGTGGTACTATCCTGTGAATAGAAATATCAATATTATCAAAGCCATGCAAGTGAAAGTGCCTAGCTTCAATTTTATTAATATTGTTATAATGCTTGTAACTTTTGGTATTTGATATGTATATATATATATATATATATATATATATATATATATATACATAAGAAATTTAATGTAAGTGTAAAAATATTTTTGAAAGGATAAATGATACATAAAAGAATACACAAACACACACGAACAATTTGCCGTGCAACTAATGCATGCGATTGTTTAAAGTGCACATACTCATAAAATAGAAGGAAAATATAATTAGAACTGCCCATCTTTGGAAGAATTTCTATTATCTCTATATGTGTGAATGCCGCATATCGAAAGAAAATGAAGTCTTAATAGCAAATTTTTATTCTTGTTTAACATGAAAA
>BMAV01020502.1:609814-694670 GCA_019973955.1 Trichonephila inaurata madagascariensis | reverse complement strand
ACGTAGACATTGTTTCCAAATAATTTATTCATAACACTGATTTGCGTTTAATCCTTCAAAAGTTATCAAATTTATCTTACTGTATCTTAGTCACAATTTTTTAACTCTTTCAGATGCTAATTAATTCACTAAATATTATCTCTACTTTTTAGTGAATATGTTTGGAAAAATTTGTAGCATTATAATACATTTTACAAACTATCAATATAAAGGTAACACATAAAGGAAATATTTGCTTCTCTTTTTACTCATTTTTGTAATAACACATAACGATGTATTATAATTGCAACACACTCATTTTTTAAATGTCATAATGAAGAGTTATGTATACAATACAAATATAATATCGTGTTTTATTAAAATTACTGCCACATAGCTCTTACAAAAACTTGTCATTGTAAGTTATAAAATTCTCATACGCATTAACCAAATATAAAGGTTTGAAGCTTCTTCTATTCCTTTAATTCTTGAGATTATTTAAAGTAAGATTCATGTAAATATAGGTATTTTACTTAAACATTATTGGAAAAAAAATGCATTAAATTTTTAAGCCAAGTAAAAGCAGAAAAATGCGTAAATTTTAATAGCATACACACATTTCAGAGATTGATTACATTTATGAAAAATTTTAAGTTTGGTAATATTTGTTATAACAATTTTTTAAATGCGTTTTATTTTCTGTGATACCCAAATGTTATAATTTATTTTTATGCTTTTACCCTGAAAAAAATTCACTGTAAAGTGATTAAGATTGAATAGTATAAGCAAAATACTATACTACTACAAAAACATTGTAAAGAGCATAAATGTTAATTGTATTGATACGAAGCTGAAATTAGAATTTTACTACAAAAATGCTATATTACGCATCATCAGTATACAATTGTTGCATTATAATACTGTATTTAAGAAATAAATTTTCTTATAAATAGGCAGAAACAGTTCCCTTGTCTTTATTTGTTCAGTTTTTCCCTTCAAGATTAATTTATCCTAGAGCTAGACAAAAACACTGTGATTTTTGTGATAATAACTACAAAGTACAATGCACAAGTCACGCCAAATATATAATTTCTAAATTAAGGGGACACAGTACAATTCAATTGACAAAAATTCGTTAATAATCAAATCTAATTTTTTTAACATATGCTTTCCGTTATATATTTTTCTAGATTCTAAACAAAAATTGAAAATTTTATGTTAAAAAATTCAGAGCTATGATAACTTTTACCTTTATTTTTATTCACCTCCTAATGGCAAATAAAAACTTCAAGCTGGATTATCTCAGAAAGAAAAAAATACCTAGTTTACCTTCATTTAAAATGCTAAGGATTCTTACTATTGTGTCAAATACTTTGATATGTTTTCTACTTATTGGTGTTAGTACATATTGGTATTCATTTCTTAATCGAAACAACACTTATTTTTTCAAACATATTTGAATTAAAAATTTCTACATTTTTCAAGGATTTGCAATAAGCAATCATAAAAAAAGTATTTTATAAATATCAATAATGTTATCGCAAAACCCATACAAAATTTGTTATACATAGTTTGATGAACTTGTAAATCCAATTTCATGCGTATACATCAATTTTGTTGGTGAAATAGAATTTTAAAATTCCTTCATAAATTTTAAATTGTTTCCTTAAGCATTAAATGGTAAACTTTTCATGGTATTTTGAGCGCCAAAAAAATCTTCTTTGCAAAATACATATACAGAGGGAGCAGCCAAAAAAATTTTGGAAATCGTTAAATCAGAAAATTTTGTTTAAATCGTACCATGTCTTTTTAAAGCATTTATATGCTAATTTGCCGTAGGTGAAATTACATTTCCTCTTTTTGTATGTTGGCTTTTGATTTCGTACAAAATCTTTTCAAAACACATTTTATTAGAAAAAAAAAAAGATACACATTTTTTTATATATTTTCCTTCACATTTTAACACCCTTTCCTCCTAAAGTAAATTCAGTGATGTTTGAAATATGCCTAAAGTTAGAGCATGAATGAACATGAATTGTAAGAGTGAAGATAGGAATAGATTAAGAATGTTTTAAAACAAACTTCGAGGTGTTTTTTTTAATAAACTAAATTAAGTCACATATATTTAGGAAAATATATTTTGTATACAATCGAATACGTTGTACATAAATATTTTATAAGTTTTTGTAAAATTCTTCATAACAAACATAAGGCAATGCAGAATTGTCAAAAAATGTATGTTAACATTGAACTAAAGCTTATGACTAATTTTTAATATTCTTTAGCGGCGCATTGCATATTTTTAGACTAATTAACCATATGAATCATAAATGCTTTTTAATACTTTTTCTCCAGGTATATAAAATGTACCTAAATGAGAAGGAATGAAAGTTTATATTGTATGCAAATTATATTTTAATGAAATATGAAAATGAATAAAAGAAGTTTAGTAAATAGGATCTGGTGAGTTTTCATTATTTGCTTTGATATCTTGAGAAAAACTTATCACTAGATACCTTAAGAAAGCAAGAAAAATTCACTCATGGCGTAGAACACCAAATTATCCTACTCAAATTGAATTGACTAACATAATTATTTAATTATGCTGAAAATGTGTGGAAGCAAATATCTTTTTTCTTGATCGTCTTCAAACATTAGTTTTGTGTGAGAAGTAGGTTTCGTTCTCAATTGAAGAATTTCAAGGAAAAACTAATTAAATGAAAAAGTGAGGTGCCATGCTGTTTGTTCAAAGAAAAAAATATTTCAGAGGAATTATGACAAAATATAAAAAAAAAAGATATTTGAACAAAGAAGAAAGTTTATACTCTTTAAATAAAACTTAAATGAAGTATGAGTTTGTTTAACCTTTAAGTTCTAAAGACTCTTCAAACTTCAGTTATCTCAAGTTTCTGGGTGAGATTTGTTTACTTTGTATACTCCCTTTAAAATAGAGTTTGTTCTTCTACGACAACAGGTGTTTCTTACCAAATAGAAGTTTCTTAGAGTTCTAAATACTTGAAAGTAAGACAACAAAGTCCTATTACATTATAAGTCTACAGACTTTAATCACAGAGTATGCTATACAACTAATGTTTGTTAAAAGTACAGATTAGCTTATATTTCATGAGGAAATTTCTATATAAGAATGAACTAGCATATATATTGTAAAACTTGTTTGAAAAGTAAAAAGAAATATGTAAAATATAGATCCATAGTTCATGTTTTGTAGTTAATAAAAAAATAGGATTAGTTGTAAATATAACAGTTGCTATAATTATATGCTAATATTAATACGGTAATTAAACAATATTTTTTAAAGTTGCAATAATAATAATTATTATTATTAACTTTCTGATGTTTTTAATTTAAAATACTATGCTCAAACGGTGAATATTTATAAAATAGTAATATGAGTTAAAAACAAGCAATATAATTTTTTTAAAGCCTACTTAGGTCAACAAACAAAAATTTTATTTTAGTTAGTTTTTATTAAATAACTACAATTAATATAAATATGTATATACATATGGCAGAATCACAATATTATAAGTGGTAAAACACCTTTTTAAATAAACATTAAAAGTTTTTAACCACATTAAATTTGAAATTACATTTTTACAATAAAAGTTGAATATAATAGGTAAGAATTTATTTTAAAATCAGTGTAAAAGAAAGGTTGACATATAACTAGCATATGATTATTCAAGTTAAGTTAAATCTCCAGCACAAATTTAACAAAAGCGGTTTTATCCAACGGTGTTGCAATCTAGAGGAAAAATATCGACTGAAATATATATCTTTCACTATAATTAATAAATTTAATTTAATTAATGAATTAATATATTTGAAAAAACTGTTTTCACATCAAGTGTCATTTATTACAAGTTTACAAAAATGTATTTGGATTTAAGTGGATGACTAAAAAGTATTTTATTTAACGATTGAAAATTTGTACAAAATATATATACATACATATATATATATATATATATATTTATATATGTGAAATACTTCTTTTATATTGCTGGCGATTAGTAAATATAACTGTAGTACGTGGCGAGAGTATGGCATTAATGTAGCGAACCAAAGGATAGGGCCTTTGGAAGTGATTACGGCAAGGTTGATCATATTTTTTGGAATTGATGAGGCAGTCTTGAAAGTTAATCCAATTTATTGCACTTCTTGAAACACATAGGCACATTACAAACATAAAGCTTGGTCGACACAACACAGACAAAGAAACTACAATACTACGCAAAGCAGCCGGCTACATGATTAAAGACACAGACAGAAGAGAGAAGAGATTGAGATATTTCACGACTTCACGACATTGGAGAGAGGACTGTGATGTGTACACATCACTTAGCCTCCTATCTAGAACTGAGGTTCTTTGCATTGTGAGCGTGGTTAGGAGGTGTGGCTTGGTAGACAGGAGCCAATGGGATGAGGCGAGGTCTCGGCGGCTGGATTGATGTTTACTTGTGAGCTATTGGACTTTAAATCTGACCGACCAGGTAGAAAAAATTAACTATTGAGATAGGGGGAGTAAATAGCTATTAAAATTTAAGAAGAGTTAAAAATGAGAGAAATTAATATTGAAATAGGGGTAAAATAAACAATAGAGAATTAATAAATAAGCGATTCTAGAATAAGAAAAGCTTGTTGCTTAAAGTCGTTTGTTGCTTTAAGAGCGGGGAGAATACTTATTAGTTTTGGGCATTGTTTAACAATATTAGCAATAATTTTGGAAATATCAATTAAGTTTTGTGTCTCAGTTGCATTAAAATCAGAGGGGAGGGAAGATTGGGAGTTTGTTTTGGTTTTCCAAGTTTTTACTTTTAATTTGGGGTGGGGGAGTATCTTTATTTTGAGAATTACCAGAAACTCTATATGTTGGCGAAGGACGTGCCCTCGACAACGTTAGTAGAGTTAAAGGTGTTATTTGATTTATTAAAAATGGAGGCTCCTTTCTTTGGCTTGGGGAACTTTGGGCATTTGGTGTAACAGGCAGAGTGCCCGTACACGTGGCAATTTATATAGTATGGATTATCTATTCTAGCTGTTATTTCACAATTTTTGGTGACATGCTTTTTATCGCACTTGTGGCATCTTGGCTTCGTGTAACAATTAGCGGCAGTGTGAAAAAAGTTAGTACATTTGTAGCATTAGGTGACACCCCTAATGAAGTATCCCTCAAAGCGAATTTGCAAATACCCCAAGTGGGAGAGATCGTGAATAGTGGCATTAAAAGTATTTCATGGGAGCGTTACAAGAAAAAATGGGAGAGCTAGTTTAGTGCGTTTTGAAATTAATTTATTGCAGCTAATGATGGTTTATTTCGAAAATAATACTGAACTTATTGTTAACATAAATTAGGATTACAAATAGATATTTATTTAGCATTAGAGTATTACATTTCCTTTAATACATACGCTATTTATCTCTGGAAATAGAGGCTTTGTCGTAGAGAAATAATGTTTATCGTCATAAATTGCGGTATAGGCAACTACTTGTCTTAGGATGATAAACTTGGTTTTTTATATCTGTCTATCTATCTATCCATCTATCTATATGTATACTTCAAATAAATACAAGTATTAAAATAAAAATTTATTCACAAAACACGGATAAATAAATTCTATCAATAAAAGATGACCATGGAAACGGAATTAATTGACAATTGAGAAAATTATCAATTTTATGTTTTTGCTTAAGATTTATATTTTAAAGTTTAATTTAATATCGCTCCCCTCCATCCTCATATAATCGTGAATATAATATCATGAAAAAACAAGTCATTTTATATCATAACAATTTCCTTCCTTACCATAGAATTTGTATGAATGAATTCATACTAATGTTCAGAATATACGTGTTCATATAGAAAATCATTATTATCTTTATGATATTATGCTGAAATAAAAAGTTAATATAAATACACTACTCAATATCATATTTACTTGTGGCATTCCAGTAAAATCTGTATAAGAAACTATATATTTTCCTTAAGTACTTGTGTTATATTATAGTTTCATATATAGCCGGGTATAATAGTACTTATATAATTGTATTGTAAAAATAAACTTATTAATTTGCCGAATATTTACACATTTATAAATTTTTACTATAAAACTAATTGCTATGAATATTATATCAGGTAATAGAGAAATTTCATATTAAGAAGCTACAGCTAGATCTGAATACGGTATATGCAAACAATTATTAATCTCATGCACTTTTTATTATGCGCAATAATTTTAAGATTTAACTAATTTTTTTATTTAAGCAAGGAAATACTCACAAAAAATAACACTTTAGAAAAAAATATTTAAGCTATACTGATCACTTGTACCTTTTTGAAGACATTAAAACATTCTATGAATACAGAGTTGTTGATAATTTTCATGACCTCAATATTGATAGTAAGGAAAAGCTTAAGGTTTCAAAATGAACATAGTCAGAAAATAATCCCATGAGAATAAACACGGCTTATCATTCCCGTTATCTGACTCAAATATTAAAATCATTAATTCATCGTGTTATATAATCATCTTGATAATTAAATCAGTTGATTACTAATTAGCTGATCATTAGGCTTATTACCTTTGAAAAGGCTTCGTTATAGTGATCATCCCATAAAATGTATTTTGTTAGAAACTTTGCAAAGCCCTATCAGATTGCGTTGAATCACAAACTTGTCCTCTAGACCTTTGAACAGAGATAGATTTTCATTCCTGATAAATGGGTCTCACTTTGTGGATTGACCTTTGAAATAAGTTCACAAGAAGAAGCCATGCTATTTGTAGCACATTTTTAAGGCTACTTCTAAGATAAGTTATTCAAATATCTACTTCGGAAGATATCATTTCTTTATATATTGTTCAGTGATATGGTGTTTTAAGGTATTCGACTACGTTCGGAACCATGACTTTGAAAAAGAGTATAAACGAGTTTTTCTTTTGATATTTAGTGTCAGTTGAATTAGAATATACATATAAAGTTGCTTTAATACTATTATTACAGTAAAAATATGTAATTGCAATTTTTTGGCAAACAATGAAGAAAAAACTTTATATTTTCAAAGCATTCTCCTTTTGTGATGCATCCAACTTTAATAATAATATTTTTTGTCTATATATAAATAAGGTTTCTTTACAAAGCCTGATCTTGGATTTTCAAAAAAGTGTGTGATTTAGAAGTGGATTTATTCATATTTTATTGCTTCAAATTACAGAAATTTTAAGAAAAAACACTCGCAATTATTTCAATTGATATTAACTCTGAAAATAATGTGAATTTTTCAAGAATCATAACTTAGGCTGTGTAGAGGACTCTTAGCTATGTATAGGATAAATATTATTAATAAAAATCATTTTGTATAAAAGGATAATGTTTTGAAAGTATGTCATTCTTTTTTTATTTTTTGCCAAAAAATAGCATTTAAATATTTTTATTGTTATAATATTATTAAAATAATTGTATATGCATATTATAATTTAAATGACTCTAGATATCACAAAAATTCTTCTGTTATACCAGTGCTTCTCAAACTTTCAATACCGGCGCCCCCCTTTTCAATCACAATTTTTATCGCGCCCCCCTTATACATTAATAAATTACTGAATGCAATAATAATGCACTTTGACGCTAAAGCTACAATACGCGATCTTAATTATAAACCATACAAATTAATAGCATAAGTATTAAATTTTGTATATGTTACTTTTAAGCAAAAAAAAAAGTAATAGGATAATTATTGTTATTTTTCCTTTCTCTAATTTTTAAATTGGACCATATTGCAAAATGCGGTGGATGCTTAGAAGACAAAATATAGATATCAGCTAAATATAGAAAAATAACTCAGAGGGTCAGTTTATAAAAAACTTTGAAAAACTTTGCTCTGCAAGACAAGCCCATGGAAGTCGCTAATACTTATTAAACTTGTTCTTAATTCAGTATTAATTAGTTATAAAATACTCTGTGCAGCACACACAGACACACACACACTGAAACATTAAAAGTATACCGGCTGAAGTACCCGCTCTTTGCACGAGTTCATTTATAAGAAAATAAAACATTATTTCAGTGCTTCTCAAACTTTCAATACTGGCGACCCATTTTTCAATCATAATTTTTATCGCGCCCCCCTTATAGTATAATAATAATAATATATTGAATGCAATAAAAATGTACTTTGACGCTAAAGCTATAATATGATCTTAATTATAAACAGTACAAATTAATAAGATAAGTATTAAATTTTTTATATATGTTACTCTTAAAAGTAATATATATTTTAAGTAAATTACTTTTAAGTAATAGGTTAATTATGTTAGTTTTATTTCTCTAATTTTTAAATTGAAACAGAGTGAGAGATAATATTCAATTAAAGTTTTATTTCCTTCAAAATCCATATCTAAAAGTACAAATGTCATTAAAAATTAGCCCCTAATCTATGTTGCTCTTTATCATATCCATTACATCTGGCGTTCTCGCGAACGTTCACGTGGGTCTAGGCAACCTAACGGACGTCTGCACAAAACATGTAAAAATTCTGTTCCTCGTACAATTCTAGTCAGTCTTGGCCGAATCGATTAGCTACCGAATCTCTCTTGAATGTACATTTCATAATTCACGCGTTAATTGTAATTCACGGTATTAAGTATTTATGGCATTGGATTAAAACAAAATCATAGATATATTTTTAAATCGCATCGAGCATTAGACGATAATAAAGCATCAACAAGTACACAAACGAGGGCAAATTGATAGCAAGTTACGAATGGGTTAGGGATCCATTTCAAAATAATTCCGAAGGGCTCTCAACTGCTGAAAAAAAGATCTTCATAGATTTCACATACAGTGACGAAATTAAAGGGCAATTTTGTAATAAATCACTCTTTGAATTCTGGATAGAGGTAGATGCTGAATTTTCTGCACTGAAAACAAAAGCATTTCGTATACTATTACCATTTTTAACATCACACCTTTGTGAATCCGGATTTTCTGCGATGGCTACTTTGAAGACAAAATATAGATCTGAGCTAAATATCAAAAAATAACTCTGAGTGTCAATTTCTAATTTTTAGCCTTCCTTTGAAAAACTTTGCTCTGCAAGACAAGCCCATAGAAGTCACTAATAATTATTAAACTTGTTCTTATACTGGTTGAAGTACCCCCTCTTAACACGAGTTTATTTTTTTAAAAATTGATAATATATTATTATTGATATAATAGCTTAATTCTAAGGAGAGTAAAACCAAGTGCATGACAATGTATACAAAAATGTAAAATGATTTATTGAAATGAATACTCATATTATAAATGGTTTTGAACGAACTGTAATTTTAACCCTCGCAGAATTAGCATTTAAAATAAATGTTAAGTAATAAAAAAAAATATAAAATTCCAACGAATAACAATTGTGTTATTTTTTTAATTTTTAAAGCAAGAAAACTTCAAAATGTTTTAGCCCGGGATCAGGTGTGCACTCGATACTAACGTTAATGGTCGCGGGGAGTGACGCACCTCAATTCTTTTTTTTTTAATAATTATTTTCAATATACAAGATAAAAAACACAATTTCAGTGAATAATTTAACTAAGAGAAAATATATACTTAACTATTTCAAGGATCTTTCAATTTGTCTTTCATAATTTGAGAAAATATCCAATAAAACTGAACTAATTGTTCCAAATGTGCGTGACCTTAATAAAGGACACAAATCACAGACCTTTTTTCGCTAACTTTACAGGAAAGTTATTTGCATGCAAAACTGTCACATTTTGTTCACGTTATTGTAGTTTTAATGTCCTTTGATGATCTTTAAATATCATGTTGAACTTTTTCTTGCTTGTGTCTTTTTGACAGGATGAAGTGCATTTTGCGGTACACTTATGGCTTCATATTTTCTTAATAATGTTCTTAATGTAGCTATTGAAAATTTTCCTTTCGTTTCATGTTTATTGCTTTTCTCAAATTTACTTTCGCTAACATGATTAACATGTATTATTTCAGCAAGTGTTTTCCTTGTTTGATCAGCTTCAATTTCCTTTCAGAGAGATCACAGATGCCCAATTCTTTTTTTTTATATTCTGCTCATTTACATTTATAAATCATAATCAGTCGTACAACATCACAATTAAAACCACTAAGTTATTCATGGGGGAAAATGCAGCATGTTCAAGAAAATATTTTTGAACAAAAGTGGTCGCGCCGGGAACTCGGTCTAAACAAGTACCTTAAGATTCTAAAAAAAAAACGTCTGCCACTTCCAAAAAAGGAGATATGTGATCAATTCATTTTAGCGCCCATTAAGACTGTCATATTGGATGATTCACTGTCAAGGTCATTGGTAACAAGTAAACAGTTTTCCCAGAATTTGCGATTTTTTGTATTATATGTTTCAGTATACTCATAAAAATAAATCTTGGCCAATTAATCCTTCAAAGTGCTCAGTATGCTTATCCATGTATCATAAAACTCTTTCACATTGTGAAAAAAGTGCAACAGAATTACATAATTTACAACTTTCCTAAAAGAAAAGGGACGCATATAACCATACCAGTAAGTTCGAAAGTCAGCAAAAGTAATATTTTAGGTTAAAAGAAACGTAATAAAAAAATCTTTCATCGTAGGATTACAGCAAAGCAAACAATTTTTTTATTATTATTTATAAGGATCAAAGATAGCTAATGAGCGTTCAAAGTAGAATCTTTTATTTTTGATGACCTTTTTTCACCAGATGATATATATAAATCATATCAATGTAAATCTGTATTTTTTTTATTATATCAGAAAGTATTTTGTTTTACTTCATTCCAGTAAATTAATTTTTTTTAACTTTTTATTTTCGATATGCTTGCGCCCCCCTTGAAGGGTTATGGCGCCCACAGTTTGAGAAACACTGTGTTATACACTTTTTCAAAATCATGGTGTGATATGGCCGCCCTTTGGTGACCATATCTTTGATTGTCAGCGTGAGCTAGAGGGGTGGGGTTTTCATAATAATCAGACATTTTAAATTCTTAATATGACTTTATTAAGAATAGGACTTAAACGTCTAACAATTTAGATAAATTTAACTAGTGAGAATCTAGAATGAACGAACACACAAGAAGATAGTTAAACCGAATCGCGTAATTTAGACCACTTTCTCTAAATAATTATATTATCCGCCTACTCTCACTTCTAATAATATTACAAGATCTAATATAAAATAATCAGTCCTACCTTAATCCAAAATTAACTTCTATCTTTAAATGGAAACGTCTAGGCGCGTGTGCAGTATATGCACCTTGTATTAATGGCTGGGTTTCTAGGTAACTTCACGATAGGCTGTCAATTCACACTTTTATCTCCTCCAAACATAACAATCATCAAATTGCCATTCATTTTACTGAAACTTCTGTTCTTTTAAAAGCTATCTTATTTGCATTTCTTATTCGAATTTCGCTTCTTGGGTTTTGGTTGGAAAAGAGTCACCATTAATCTTGGCCATCAAAGAACCCAGAGGTTATGTTAAAGAAAAGACGCGTGAGCCCGTCACAATGGTTCCGAACGTAGTTTAATACCTTAATCCA
The DNA here is from genome assembly GCA_019973955.1 of Trichonephila inaurata madagascariensis. Classification (NCBI taxonomy): domain Eukaryota; kingdom Metazoa; phylum Arthropoda; class Arachnida; order Araneae; family Nephilidae; genus Trichonephila; species Trichonephila inaurata. The sequence goes on along the minus strand of BMAV01020502.1, from coordinate 683,109 downwards.
GCTAGTTCAATATGGGATAATGTAGTAGAATTAAATTAGTACACTTGGATGAATAAAGAAAAACATCAGCAAGTAGCAATTACAGTCAAATAAATAGAAAAAAAAATATCATTGTTGAGGCACAAAACTATTTTATTAGGTTAATAGTTCATATGTAATAAATATTTCAAGAGATATTTCCAGAAAACTTTATATTTCATAAAATATTTTCACAAGCAGGTAAAGATAAACTTTCACAAATACTCGACAGCATTGAATTTTGGTTTTTAAGATTAATAATTAAGTAAATCAGACATTCAATGAAATCCACAAGTTACTTAAAAATGCTTTAAATTTGTTCTTTCATTTCGTTTCATATTATATAGAAATATATATTTTAGTATATAAAAATCAATAGTCTCAATTAGATTTTAAACACCTTTCTTTCAAGAAATAATATCTAGTTTATTTTTGAGAACTATATAATCTTACAGAGGTTCATAATCATCTGCTACCCTGGTCATCAGAGAAGAGTGTATTTCATTGAGAAGTTCTATAATGTTGGTAGATAGAATAAGACATTATTTTATAAACTTATTACCATAAGTTTAATCATATGTATGTTACACTGGGAGAATCCTAATTTTTTATGCTGCTTTTTCCATTAGTTTGTCTACTGTGTAATTCTAAATGAAAGTAACTTTTACCTTGTAGTAACTTCTTAAAAGCAACACTACGGTGGTTATAACATGAACAACATCAGATATTTTAGATCTTAAATACAATGCATTGTCTTTGATGATTAATAATTAAGGGTGAAACTACTATACTTATACTTATACAGGGGAGTCCCGAACACATGGTACTTTGGCGATAGGTAAGTTGGTTGGAGAAAGATATTAAATTTATTTTATGTATCTTCAGAATGTTGATTTTAGTCAAAACAATGTTCCACATCTCATACAATAGTAAATGAACTTTAATATTGCTTGTTACTAGATAAACATATGAGATACATTATAACATAATATTTTACAGAAAAGTAAACGATATGGAATAATTCTAAGAGTTGCCAAAGGACAACAAAGAAATTGAGAGTTAAATTAGTTAGCTTCAGTTCATGAAGCCACAGTATAATTTTAAGGGTATGTGCAGGACATTGTGTGTAACAACCATTTATTTTTAGAAATGTATGCGTGCAAGTGATGTAGGGAGGCACAAACACAAAAATAAAAGATGAAAGGAAAGACAAAATGTTTATTAAAAGCGTCGTTGACAAGTGTAATGTTTACAATAACTGTTCAAAGTGCGACGCTGTGAAGCATGCTCTTCAGTAGTGATTTAGGCTTCACAGCGTAGCTGGAGCGATGGAAGTATACGTTTAAAGATATTCGTTATTTCACTCACATGTGCAGCAGCTGCGGATATTCGAGTAACAAGACCCTCATCTGAGTCAAGTAGAGTCGCATAAACAAGATTATTCAGATGTCCCCAGTAAAAGTAATCGAGGCTCAATAAATCAGGAGATCGGGATCGTCATGGGACTGGTCCACCACGCCCAATTCATCGCGCCCCAAATGTGGCATTCAAGTAAGTGCGCACATCAGTTGCTAAGTGGGCTTGCACCCTATTATGCCGAAACCACATACTGTTATGAATAACGATTGGAACGTCCTGCAGCAGTTCTGGTAACACCTGTTCGAGAAAAAATAAAATAACCTTCGCCATTTAGTCACGTCGGTAGAAAGTATGGGTCAATCAAAAAAATTCGTTGACAATACCAACCCACGCATTCACACAGAATCGTTGTTGATATGCATGTGGTCGCGTTGCTTGTGGATACTCGTTTGCACACACATGGGAATTGTGTGCATCAGAAACACCCTTTTATGTAAATGTTGCTTCATCTGTAAATAACACATGAGTTGTGAAGTCCGGCTGCAGCTCGCATTGCTGTCCCACTCACTGACAGAAGTTTTGGTAGAGAGGATAATCTGCCGGATTCAAAGTTTTCACTCTGAAAATGAAAGAGGTGTAAGCAATTTTCTTTTAACACTCTACAAACGGTCTGATGACTCACACTTACGAGATGAGCAATAGCTTTAGTACTTGACCTGGGTCTATCAGCCACAATGTACAAGATGCTATCTTCCAGGCTTGGACTTCGTACTGCTCTTCATCGACAAGCATCATGCTTGATGACAAGGAACGAACCTGTTTCACGAAATTGATGATGTCACCGCTAAAAAATTTTGTAATCCGGTATTCATCGATCAGGAAACTGTGCTTAAGGTATCCGACTACATTCGGAACCGTGATTTTGCAAAAGCGTATAAATGGATACTAATTATGATATTTAGTGTCACTTAGATTAGAAAATGTACATAAAATTGTTTTAAGAATAGTATTACAATAAAAAATTATTTAAGAGCAATATTTTGACAAAAAATGAACATAGAATGACCCATTTTCAAAATATCCTCCTTTTGTGAAAAAGGTTACAATAATAATAATATTTTGCATGTATATAGATCAGACTTCTGTACAGAGGCTTAGCTAGAATTTTTTGAAATATATAACTTAGAAATGGGTATACCCATGTTTTACGGCAACTGAGGGGAGAAATTTTAAGAAAAAAACGCCGATAATTATTTCAATGTGTTGTAACTTTGAAAATAATGTGAATTTTTCAAAAGTCATAGTTGAGCCTCTATACAGAGGTCTGAGCTATATACACGCAAAATATAATTTTAATAGAAGCTATTTTCACAAAAGGAGAACATTTGGAAAAAAGGTTATTCTAAGTTAATTTTTTGCCGAAATATTGTATTTAAATAATTTTTTTTGTCAAAATGTCCCTAAAATAATTTTATACATGTATTCTAATCTAATTGACACTAAATATCACGAAAATTATCCATTTATGCGCTTTTTTTAAATTCAAGTTTCCGAACGTAGTCGGATACCTTTATAGAATCACAGCGTAGCTCTGCCTTTATCATTTGCATGATGATACATGTAATGCATGTCTGCTTTCTCGGCATACAAAAAGTTTCCCATCATAGACCCCAGCACAATTGCGAATGGTACTTTTCCCTACAGATATGCATCATATTGAACGTTGACTAGATCTACTGCCCCCTAGAAGCAAAGGAAACCTACCGATAACTGAAGTTCTCTTTTATTTTATTTCCTCTGTTTTCGCCTCATTGCATCACACACTTTCACCCATACATTTTACACAATAAGTGATTGTTACAAGGTCCTGTATCTACCCTGAAAGTTTATACCATGGATTTTGGGACCACACTGTGTAAAATAATTAAAAATAATTAATCTAATAGAGTAGTTTTTCGTTTGTTGATAACTAATTTGTATTTAATTTAGAGAACACACAGAGTTCCTAATTCTAAAAAAATCCTTAGAATTATTTTTTAAGAATGTGATAAACATGAATGATGGTGTATTTTGTTTAACTTATTTATTATTCAAAATAGATATTGCTATTTTGTTCATAAGTTATTAACAACCGGCTTTAAATATGTATTTCAAGGGGAAAAAAATAGAAATTTAATAATACCACATAAAATATAGGCTTCTCACTTAGTATATCTAACTGAAAATACGACTTTTAAATAAATAGGATAAAACAATAGCATTATTATTGCTTTAAATAGAATTTAGAAGAAAATAATTTTTGTTCTGTTCAGTTGCGAACTGTTACTATTAAATCTCAAAAATGTGCCCTTCCTACTTAGGTGATGTTTTTTAAAAAAAAATATGTACTTTTAAGGAGGAACTGCACAGTTAATTTGGGATTTCTCTTTCAAAGGTTAATTAAATGCAAATCAAAGTTTCAAATAAAATTTGTGAAAAAATTCAACGAGTTTAAGTAGAAATATTCGTTTTCATTATAAAACTATGTGGAATAAGTAATAAAAATCAATTATCATAAATTGATAATTTAAGGAAATATTATAGAAAAGAACATGTATATTGAAATGTGACGGAGCAATTAAAACAAAGCTGAAAGTGAAAGGGAAATTAATTCTCAAACATAAATACAATGCTTGCTGTCATGGTTTTTGTTTAAAATAATATTGAATTATAAAACATAAATTGATACGATTTACAAAGAGGGTAAATTGTTAGTGTTTTTCTTACTAACGCGTGTGTAATTGAATGAATTCAAATGCTGTAATTATGATAGGTTATTTAATGTACATTCTTATTGAATAATGTAAACAACTCAGCGTATCAAATTAAATATTCTGACACTTATAATTCTATTTTGTTCAGATAGAAACTTAAGTGCAACATTATATATTTTTTCATCTGAATATGATTTATTTCTCTGGAGTGTTGGATTAAGTGCCTTGTATTCTCACACAAAATAGATTTACTTCTTCATCTCTTTCAGAAAATTAATTTGAGACCCATGTTGTTCATATCAGTGGCTATAAGTAGATATAAATGTGAAACAATTTAAATTTAACCAATCCTTATAATTTTAAGATACGTGCAGTACACATATGTACAAAGCTTGATTACTTAAATTCAAATGTATGAAGAATATTTCAAAGACGTCAATCACATGAAATATGGAGATTAGAATCGGAAAAATACATTTCTAGTTGTTTTTTAAGTCTCACTTCATATTAAAAAATCAATTAAAAAATCCTTTATTTCTTAGGATTTCCCGGCTTTATACATATTTTAATAGAAATTGAGTAACTGTTTATAAAAGGTATTTCATTTCTTTTCATCAATTTATATTAAGGAAATAGTTCTCAGATCTTAGATCTTAGGAATTGATCTTTTTCTCTTATTCCTTTACGGAATTGAATTCTTTTTATTTTATTTTATATTTTCTCATAGTTTTCAGAGTTGCAAGTTTTCTTTCCAGGAAAAAAAAAATCTAATGGGCCATATTCACCTTTTGCATTGAACAAACTCAAACTTTAAAGAACCGCTTAAATTCCTTACGGAAAAAGAGGAAAAGAATAATATGCACTAACTCTTTATCAAGAAAATCTATCTTTTTTGTGCCTAAAAGCACCTGCGGCAACACAAAAAAAATAGAGAACTTTCTACAAAAGGGGAAAGAAGCTGTGCAATTTCGTCTGCGTCATTTGCCCATGACAGTGTAAAATGGCAACTGCATGTGCCATTATCTTTTTCAGTTCAATTAAATCAGGAAATTGCTTAGGAAAATAACTACTGAGGGCCCTAATGGACGATGTTTTTCTTTCTAAAGACAGGATCTGACAGACAAGCGCTTAAACTTCTGAAGTGGTGGTCAAACCAGGCAAAAAAAAAAAAAAAAAAGAAAATGGAGAAATAAACACAAAGATAACCCATAAAACGCTGGACATCCAAAAATAAAATGATCACTTTTGAAATAACACTACAATAAATGGAATCTTTTTTTTCGCTTGATTTCCTCTATTCTTTACGTGTATCGCTTACATCATATTTTTGTTTTTCTTTTAAGATTTCTTAAGGTATCCGACTACGTTCGGAACCGTGATTTTGCAAAAGCGCATAAATGGAAAGTTTTCATGATATTTAGTGTCACTTAGATTAGAATACATGTATACAATTGTTTTAAGAGCATTTTGACAAAAACAATTATTTAAATACAATATTTTGGCAAAAAATTAACTCAGAATAATTTTTTTTTTCCAAATGTTCTCCTTTTGTGAAAAATGCTCTTCTATCATAATAATATTTTCCCTATATATAGCTCAGACCTCTGTACAGAGGCTGAACTAGAATTTTTGAAATATATAACTTAGAAGTGGGTTTATCCATATTTTACGACAACAGAGGGGAGCAATTTTAAGAAAAAAACGCCGATAATTATTTGAATTGGTTGTAACACTGAAAATAATGTGAATTTTTCAAAAATCATAGTTGAGCCTCTATAAAGAGATCTGAGCTATATACAGGAAATATTATTATAATAGAAGCGTTTTTAACAAAAGGAGAACATTTTGAAAAAAGATTATTCTAAGTTAATTTTTTTGTCAAAATATTGTTTTTGTCAAAATGTCCTTAAAACAATTTTATACATGTAGTCTAATCTAAGTGACACTAAATATCATGAAAATTATCCATTTATGCTCTTTTTTAAAATCACGGTTCCGAGAGTAGTCGGATACCTTAAAGCTGGCAATTTATTCAATGAACAATAAATATAATCCAATCTTTATTATAATTAAAAGTTTCAATTTTTAATTTTATATTCTAATAATTTAAAGGAAGTGTCTTTTTTTATATTGAATAAATGTTAAAATCGGAAATTTCAATTCTATTAATTTGAAGATAATGCAATTATTTAGGCCACAACTGTGGATGTCTAATCCGCTGCCCAATACCAAGTATCAATGTGGCACAAATAAAAGCCAATTTTTTTTTTCCTTTTCTCTTAACACGATTGGTCCCACATAATTCTTAAAAGAGAAGTTTAAGTACCTCGCATAGCCATAATAATCAGTCGTAATCTTAGAATATATCAGTTTTCTTGCTTTTTTTCTTGGATTTATTTCCAGTTGATATAGAAATGGTTTTAGTAGATTTCAGGTGGGTTATCCAGAGTTACAATTGGACACACCCAGTTTAAAGGTACATTTTATCATGTCTCATATTATACTTGCGGCTCACAGCCAAGCATCTCTCGTTATACGACCATTTGTTATTTCTGTCTTCAATATCTGGAAGCACGCGCTTGTATTTACTAATAATTATTTTCATCTTGAATAAAATTGTATTAAAAATACAGGATGAAAATCTTAAAAATTCACTTAATATTTGTTATTAGTTTAATCAATCCAGATATTAATGCATTAAGGTCTCAAATTTTCTGCTGAATAACACACTAAATATATAATTTCTAGTTATCTTTATAATTATAAGAAATATTAATTAAATTTTATTCATAAAATATGTAAAAAAGATATTAAACTAATTTAATGTTGTGGTTTTTATGATAAAGAAGTTTTGAAATGTATGAAGAATTATAAGAATTAAATTAGTCTTTCTGAGTGGACCGGAAAGGTGTTTTTTTTACTATCCAACTCATTGAAATTAAACTGTTGAGCAACTTTGATTTAAACAAAAGAAAGAGCAGTACTTATGTATTCAAACAGAATCTAAATTGTTTCAAATTCTATATTAAATTTAAATTGCTGAAAATTCCAACTTCTTAGTTCCTCTATAAAAATATTTGTCTAGACTCTATATTTTGTCTATGCGTTTATTGGAAAGAATCATTACTTGAGAATTCAGATGATGCACGAAATTAAAGAAATAAAACGGTAGAAAGTGGTACGAAAAGTCCATCGTATTATTATACATTTTTAAAAATAAAATATCCTTCTGATTTTAAATGTAATAGGGATAAAATTTCAGACACATTTTGAACGAAAAATAAACTTTAAGCATTGTCTTCATATGTTCCTTATTTACCTTAAAAATATATGAAACCAGACGGTATAAAATGCTTAAGATCGGTTTTCTTTTGTTGTTATTGTTTAAAAAAATGAATAAAAAGGATTAAAATTAAACTATTGTTTCAGATTATCTTATAAACTAAATTACCTTTTTTTTTAAAAAAAAAAAAGAATAATAAAAAAAAAATTGCGTGAGTACGTATATTTGAAGAAATATATTTAAAAAGCCTAAACCAAACTTTTTATATGTAATAATTTTCATTTTCAAAATAGAGTTTCAAGTGTGCTTAAAACCTTTAAAGGAAATTATATGATCCTTTGATCCTAAACTGCTAAATATTTAAAATGCATGTACGTTTAAATCCCTAAATATCTTCATTACTTAAATCAATTACTTAGCCAAGAAAACAAGATTAAAAGTTAATTAATTTAATTAAAAGCTTTGCTCAAAACTGATAAGTCAAAACTGAATTATTTTTCAAGATTAAAGTTAAGATTTTCATTTTTTCCTGTTTAATTTATTCTTACAAAAGGAAAAAAAAATACTACATTCATTGTATTCTACCAAGGCAAGAAGATACAACCCAACTCAATCTACGCTTACATGGAATAATACAATCATAAACAAAAGTATTTAAACACACTCCTCAGTACAGATCATTTAGTTCGTTCCCTGAGGACAGCACAAATACCATCATTTGTTCTTAATGTCGGGGGGAAAAAAACCTTAAGCATCAGGTAAATTCTCAATGGGAAGCATAAGTATTCATTTAACACAGCTTCTAGTTTTTCTTCCTTGCATTCTACTTCGAAAAATTAACCCTGGTAAAGGAAATCGTTTATTTTTCCTATCAATAGACGCATAAGGGTATAGCTTATGAGATATAACGCCTGAGAAACAACAGGTTTCATGTATAACGTTAATGTCTCAATTTTCAGAATCAGCAGAGAATACGGAAAAAAAAAAATAGAAACATCCGAGGGAAGGATCATCTGATGAAAATGAGTTTTTTTTACCGAAGTCTTATATTACATCCATTTGCTGAAAAAGAAAAATCATTAAGTTCTTGAGTCTTGCAAGAGATTCTCAACAAAGTTGGATTAAGTCATTTAAAATAAAACTCTCCCTGAAACTGTATTTTAGGAAAGTGGTTTCATTTGCGATCAGGAGTATTGTAATTGTTTCAATTCCTTTATCTTATGGATAAAAAGTGCTTCGTTAAAAGCAGATGCTACTAAGGCTAGAATTATAAACATAATTTAGATCTCAAATAAGGGTTTCAAAGGAATTATTAAATTAATCACGTATACACGCGTGCGCGTACACTAATGTAATTTAAAGCTTAAACAAATTTAAATAAATCTACAGTTATTTATTGTATTTTATTCAATACATAATATCATTATTTACAATAAAAATTTGTATAATTATCTGTATAATTGTCAATTATTTGTCAATCAATTTATTTGTCAATATTATTTGTATAATTGTAAATTATTTTTCAATATTATTTATATAAATGTTAATTATTTGTTAATATTATTTGTCAATATTATTTGTATAATCGTCAATTGTTTGTCAATCAATTTATTTGTAAATGTTATTTGTCAATCAATTTATTGGTAAATATTTTTTGTCAATCAATTTATCTGTCAATATTATTTGTGTAATTGTCATATTTTCCAATAAATATGTTTTACGTTTAATTGTCGTTTTTATTTAAAAAAAAATAATTAGTTGCAAAATGACACTTAGTTAAGAACCATATGGTGCACAGACAATAACATATATGATATTGAAATTAAAGAAAAATATGAAATATAACGTAAAAAATTGAATTTGAAGTTCTGAAAATTAATGATCCCATATTATTATTATGTAAGCGCTTTTAAACTAAACCAAATGAAAAAGTACAAAAAAGTTTGAAATATGTACTGTTCATTGAAACTGATGTTATTTTCATTCAATTGTATAACATTTCAATTAAATGCTTAAGTTTTCTAAAGTTTGAAAGACAGGGAAACTTATGCTAATCAAGCTTACGCTCTCTATAATTCACAATTCAATCTATACATCTACAGAATGAGCTCAGAAAATATTTTTTTTTCATTAAAGGACAATCATTGATTTAATATTAATGGCTAATAATTTGTTTAAATATTGTTCAAAAGTTTCCCAAAGTTAACATATATCTACAAATATATTATCTAAGAAAAAATGGAAATGTTTTTATACTCATAGTTAATAATTTATCTTATTTCACTTACTCCTAAGCCTCTTGAAAAAAAAAAGGTCGCTATGACCCAATATATATGAATGGTAAGATTTAAAAACTAATTTAAAATGATTCCTACCATAAAGAAATAAATTGCCAATGGTCCTTAAGGTGTTAAAAGGAAAAAATCTTTTTTTTAGAAACAAATAAAAGTTTACACTGCAGAATTGTATTGTTCAATTTTATACTGGCAGTAAAACGCTAAGATTGATTTCTGGCCGTTTCAATAAAAATAGAAAGATCAACTGAATTCAATTTCGAAAATAAAGATAAAACTTTAAAAACAACTTTTCTACTAAATGTTTCAAACAGTATTACTTAGACCAGTTTACTTCTGAGCTGAGCTTTTCATAATAGTGAAAGTTCGGCACTTAGGTTAAACTCTACGAACATTTCTTATTTATCCGTTAATTTCATTCGGTCTTAGAAAGCCAGTAAATTACTATTTCAAATTGGGTAGAAATCTATTGGAAACTGTCTTAATTATTTTACTTAACATCAGAAACAGTTCGCTTAAGTGTACAAGATTTAATGGATGTACATTTTTTCAGATCCCGTTGAAGCAACTCGTAGAGAATTTGAAGCTAACTTCGAATCGATTTCTCCTTCTCACTTTGGAACTTAGGGTCTGGGCATAATGCATATTTTATGTAAATTGAGATTAAAAAACATTTTCGTCTAGAGTTTAGAGTTTCATCGCTTATGATTTTACGCTGAGATATAGACCTGATATTTTTTATTTCCTCCTTATTCAAGGAACATTATATTTAACTCTTCTCTTTCGGGAGGAAATTCTCGAGAGTAATGAAATTCCGCTGAGCTTTTAGTATTACTTTCACAAATGTGGAAAATATGCTTTCTGATACTTTATAAGAAAAATCCACTTTTCCGGTTCACTTAATGCAGACAAAATAATCATGTATTATGTAAACAACAATTTAAAGACTTTGCGCCTGGAAATTTTATTTAAAATTATAATACAGCGCAATTAACAAGCGAATTGTATATCATTCTGAGAATAATAAGGAATTCCATTTCGAAATTTAATGAAAGAAAGAACAGCAGTTATCAGCTCGAATCTCTAGCAAATGATTTTAGTTATGAAGATTTAGTGTTTAATATTTTTTTATTGAGTAATATGGGAAGAAAATTGCTTTTCTACGATTGTTATGTAGATTTATTATATGAAAATTTTTTGCGAATTCTGTTTTATCACATGCTGATTATTTTTCTTATGACTTTTCTGATTTTTTAAGCAATTCAAAAGTATTTAAATTTCTCACCAATTGTATACAGTGGCACACACAAGGGGGTGGGGGTGGACCCCCGAGTCTAGATCACCCCATCACCTTTTCAATTGACTATAATCCTATGCATATAGCATGCAAAATTTAATTAAGTATTTGTTATTAATAATTAATTTGTTATTTAATGCTAATTATATTTATTTTTTACTCTATTTCGTTCCCGATAATCGACAAAATCAAAAAAAAAAATGTTTGGTAGCCTGTTGGGATATGATACCAGAATGGTGAACATTCGAACCTGGACCCCCTTCCCTTGAAAAATTTCTGTGTACCCCACTGATTGTATCTGTTACGAAAAATTTTATGTTAGAGAAAAGAAATTTTTATTCAAAATTCACAGAATGTTATGCTAGATAGCTTTGGTTTTAAGGAAAACTACTGGAGAGACTAAGAGTTTTTTTTTCATTTCTTCATCTTTCTCTAATAGTTATTATTGAACTTTATAAACATTATTACGTTCTAATTTTTGTCATGCGCAGTAATAATTTTTGTCAATTGTGATTTTTTTTTGTATACAATTGTTTCTAATCATCAATGTAGTTTATGCTTACAATTGGTTCTTGTAATAAAAAGATAAAGAGCTCTAAATTTAAAATGCTGAAAAAAAGAGATGTTTTTTTAGGTAAAATTTCTAAGTAGATGTATTATTTGAGAAATATATTAGATATTTGGCTATATCCAACTTTATATTTAAAACGTTAAGTAGACGTTTATAAAGTTTATATACACTTTAAGATGTGTAAAACCCTTATTTGATCTTGAAGACTAATGATATTAAAATAAAATACATCATGAATAAATTGTTAACTTTCTTTGTATAATTGTAGAAGCATCTACAAATTTTTTAAACAGAAATTTTTAGCTTTCCTCATTTTTTAGGTAATAAATTTGAATAAAGAGGGATTAAAACAAAAGTTTGTAAAACGTTTTACACATTAATTAAAATCAAACACATTTTTGAAACAATTCAATTTAGATACTATCGTATCCGTCAATCACGCGATTTAATATTGTAAAAGATGCTGATATGCATTTTTACGCTAATAGTGGAAATATGTATAACGTGAAGAGTGAAAAATGCTTTTGAAGGCCCCTTGATTTTTTTTTTATTAATGTCGTGCTTTGATTACATTAGAGTTATTGATTGTTGACGGACCTGGTAATTTTTAACCTCGGTCAAGTGACGAAGTCGACAACTGAACTGGCCTTCCACTTTCCAAACTTTCTCACCACCTCAACTTGAGGACTTTTCTGCTCAATAGATCCTCGAGCTTACGACCATGGCTGCCCAGCCGTAGCTACTTTTGAAAGTAACAAACAGTTTTGTATAGGTAAAATAGAATTATATTTCATAAAAGAAAGAAAACGTTACAGGTTTAAATATATTTTACAGACATATATTTGAATCAGTTTCAAGAAATATGAAAGTCTTTTTGAAAGAAAATGCATTAAATTTAACTGAGATGCGTTAAGAAATTATAACTGTTAGTATTGTACTTAAGGCATTAAAAATATTAGAAAAATATTAGTGCTGTATTTCACAAATAAAATTATTTAGAAGTTAATTCATTGTAATTTTCTTACCCTACGATCTTAAATTTTTTCCCAAAACTTTATAAGAAAAGAAAGAAAAAAAAAATAATAAACTAACATTTCTTCGTTTTAAATATTTTTTGCTGTACATGATGCATTCAAAGATTTTTACAGAATGTGCTCAGAATTTAGATTAGAGTGACAGTTATTTTAATGTGACACTACAAAACAACACTAGGGCTATTGGTGATGGATCTCAAAATTTTGAACATCGATAAGTGATGAGTCGACATCTGAGCTATTATCGCGCCCCCCTCTTCAAACTACTACCTACACCACCCAAACAAAAGGAATTTGAGCTCTACAGAATTAACATGCATCAGCCCCCTCTATACGAGGGTTTTTCAGGGGCACTAAATTTACAGAATGTCGTTCATACTTTATGGAAACGATTTTGATAGTCATTTTTATCAATACATGCTGTATTTTCTTGTGAAAGTTTGCTTCTATCTGATAGTCATGATTCTTTACAATAGCTCTAGGTCAAATTTTTCATGAAAGCAAACTTTTTTTGGCACTGCCAAGCAAATTTTCCTCCATCCCTCTTGAATCATTTTCCAGAGTCAGTTCAGTGTTCTTGGATGCTGTTTGTTTTCTTAAGGCTCATTTCAATAAACAAAAAGCACTAAAGTGTCCATTGCAGAAGCAGAGAGTTATTTTACACGTATTTAATCAAATGGGTACATTTTACTCCTGTTTCTTTCTTTGCAAAATAAGTGGCAGTTGACTTAAACATGTGACTAGAGGCTTTGTCCATATGAAGCTCAACTTTACCAATGTCTTTTCCATATAAAGTTAGAATTTCTTCTTCAAAAATTGGTCCTAAAATATTATGCTGATAGCAGAGTGAATTAATTTTGATTTAACCTGAAACTTTTTTTAATTTTTAGCTTATACCGTTGTTAGAAAATGCTGCAACTATCATGAATCTCTTTAGGAACTTTACTGTATACTAATGAAGACATCTCATACAGTCATTCCCATCAGTTTAGCAATAGAAGACCTTTTACTACAGTCGCCTACCTACATTCCGTCGAGTATTACCACAAATTTCCATTTTTCAGCAGCTAGGTGTTTTTTTATACAATGTTCTACAATTTGCTATTAGTAATAAGTTTTAAAAAAGGAGACGAGCTTTAGGTTTATTTTTAACTTTAAATCCTTATTAATGATTCCAATTACAGTTCCGGAAGACATTCGTAGTTTCGATGCAATGAATCTTTCAGTCTTCGGATATTTTTTTTAAGATCAGAGACGTTATTTTCTTAATATTTGACTGTGTTTAAACAATCTTTGGATGGAATTTCGTAGTCATGTTTTAATTTTTACTTTCTGCTAGACGTTTCTTCCCTTTGCAATTTATATATCTTAAATACCTTTGACTGAAATTGAGATTTGTACACTGTTTTTTAATTTGTTGATATGAATATTTCTCCTTGGAAAGCGTAATTACATAACCTTCGAGCCATGTATCCTTTTAGGAGCCCTTTTTAAAACAAATTTTTTATTTTACATTCCAATCAAAAGAAAACCTTAGCAGACGATCTAAAGTTGCTAAAGTTAAGTTTTGTCTCAAAATGTAAACGAGAAAATGAATTACAAAATCTATTCCATAAAGAATGACCTTCTGTATACTTAAATAATATTGACTCGAATGATTAGAAAACTTGAACTTCATAATTGGTGTATAATGATCCAAAAATAACTTAAAAATAGTATGAATGAAAATGTGATTATATATAATTCAGCAAATAATTATTTTTAACAATAACCTTTCTATCGTTCCTTCTCCTAAATTTAAGTACTTGTATCTTTCCTCTGCAGAATAATAAAACAACAACGATACAAATCTTCATCCATATGAAAACCATGCATATCCATTTAAATTCAGATCATGGAAAACATTAAAATTTCAGCAGCACATTAAAATTCAGTCTCGATTTGTCGCATTAAATCTGTACTTAGAGTTTTCATTTCAAGCAAGAAACTAATAGAAAGTTTCCTTAAATACGATCCAGCTGTAGAAAGAAGATCGATTTCCTGGCTACAAAATCTTAATGACTGCATAAAGTTTGTGAATTATAAGTAATCCTGGGCTAGACATGATCGGAAAGAGTCAGTTATAAAACAAACTTTCTACCAGATGTTTCATAAGAAGGGTTTTCTTTTCCTCTCTGTGGGAGGCACGCTATTTTGTTTTGCACGCCAACTTTAATATATTAATGTATTCCACGTTTGACTGTCTTTTACATAAAACATGAAAAGGACAAACACAATTTTTTCCCTACCCCTTGAGTGGATTAAGAGACCAGTCGCTATGAGTTTACGAGCAAAACCATGTTTACACATAAATGATTCAGATCTTCAACTTTTTAATTTTTTTTTCTTCTGAACACTGAATTCTTTTGTATTTGAAAAGAAAATGATTGAATGATTAGAACATTGTGAAATATTTTATACATTTAAATATTCGAATTAAATCATAAATTGCTTTATAATTGAAATGAAAAATAAATGTGTGTGAAAAGTGGAGTATGCCGTGAAAATCATTTAAAGTAAAGGATGAAACAGGAAACATTTTAGGACCCTCTGTGTATATACAATACTTACAATGACATTCAGTTTTCACAACATTATCACATGTTTCACTCACAGCACACGTGTTTCAAAGTTTAACCTTTAGCGGGTAGAGGCTAATAGGTCTAGCCACATATTAAAGAAATTTTCTCCAAGCGGGTGGTGGATATTTAGTCTATCCACATACATTAATTGTAGCTAAAAAGCATAAAACTCAATACAGATGGCAGCACGATAACTGTTTTTGCATTTCATGTCCTCTGATGGGTAGTTAAAAACAGTTTTTCTGTGTTTAAATCTACGAATTGTATTTTGATTACACTAAATAAAATTTCTGATCTTTGAAAAAATTTTTTGACATGTCTTATGTATACTTTTCTATCATCTGAATGAATTAAGCAAATGTGCAATTAAATAAAAGGGATTTATTTAGGTTTTTAAAAAACATTTATATGTGGATAGAGGCTCTATCCACTGCCCACATAGAACAGAAAAATGACCTTGAAATTTTGGCTCTTCCTCCACTTGATAGTCAAAACAGAAGGTGATGTGTACAGGAGATGCTCTCTTTGCAATACCAGAAAAGACGTTCATCACTCTCAATAGCAGTGTCGGTCTTGCAACGTACCACTGTGCCTTCAGGCAAATGGTCCTACTTGCTTTGAAAAGTTCCACAGTAAATATCTCATCAAATTTATGAAATAATTAAAATCCTCAAAAATACTACTTTATTTCTAACTTTTTGTATTAAAATTAAATAAAATATAAAATGTGGATATATACCATTTTCAATGTATATTTTAGTAAGTATTCTACTAAGTACAATTATTCTATTATTATTTCATTACACTTATAATTTGTATCAAATTGTTATTGTAATAGTTATTAGCATAAATGTTAATTTTTCATAAAAAATTTATTGTAATATGATTCATTATTTCTGTCCTGAAAAGAAAATTAAATGTCTTAAGTGCGCAATGGCTGTAACGTCTAGTCATCACCCAGGGAAAAAAACCGTTTATCAGATATTTTGTTTTCCGACTAAATAGTGTTTATAGAGGATGAGAACATTACGTTTATCAAGTACTTTATCACAGAAAAGTGTATTTTAGCTTTGTGCCCCTTAAAGAGTCAATATAAATCTTATTTACCATAAAAAATATACATCGTATGTATAGTAAGAAAATTTTTAATATATACAGACATTTATAATGACGGATGTCCAAAAAGTATGACTACGCCGTCAAATATTAATTACAACAAACAAATAAAAAATATTTATTTACATTTTTTTTTTTTTTTTTTTTTTTAAAATGAAGGAACTATCAAAGGTTTTTTTGCAATGCTTTATTGCAGCGGTTCTTAACACTCTGGCCGAAACATGATTTTTTTCTTTTTTCTTTTTTTGCCGCTCTTAGAAACATCGTTTGACAGACGGGTGCACAATTTTTTTTAAAATTTTATTACCTTAAGGCCTGTTTTAAATGCCCTTATCTCTCATGTAATCGAGTAGAATTTCTAATATATTTATGTCTTTATGAGGCACACTATATTAAAATATATTGTCGCAAGAATTATGATTAGTTTTTTATAAAAACTGATTAGAAATTATTTATATTCATGTAAAAATAATACCAAAAATGAAAAAAAAAAAAAAAATAAAAAAAACCGTAAGATATACGCTGATACATAAGAAAAATCACACATATCATGAGTTAAAAAAAAGCTAAGCACCACCACGTGATCTCGCTGGGAAGAGTCCAACTGATATTGTCAAAGAAGCCCACCCAAAAATCACACCACAGCGTTATCTACAGGGATCAAAGCAAATCATCCCCGTCTGAGAGACGGATGCTCCAGTCAGAGGGTTAAACTTTCCATTGCCGTGCCCCCCCCCCCCTCCTTTATGTATTAGCCTGACATCGTGGAACTCCAAGATTCTGAGCTACCCTCCTTGACAATAAACACATGGCTGAATGATTCCCAGGCTCCTCTATTATTCTAAAACTACATCTACTATTTATCTTTGCAAAAGTGTTTAAGCTATTTTTCGAAAATATTACTTTGCAGTAATAGCTATTTAGTTGCAAACAATTAACGAACTAAATAATCTTGATCAAAATACATGTTCTAGTAGAGTTTCTTTTTTTTTTTTTTTAATTTTTAGCAATTTAGTGGTATTGTTTAGAATTTCAATTTTTTCACGAGGCATTTCAGAGTCAATAAATGGGGGAATTTTTAAAACTAAATGAGATACCTCCATGGACCCCTTAGAAAAACTCTGAGGACCCCATGGGTCCACGCACCACAGTTTAAGAACCGTTGCTTTATTGCATGATATTTCAATGAGTGCATCATTAGTTAAGTGGAAAACATCGAGTCTATACCAGATTTTTAGACGCGTTCTATGAAGCTTTGCAGAGTCAACAATCTGAATGGCCACTGTAATTCGAATTCTCATTTAATTATTGTCACTACATGAAGATCGTAAGCATAAATTTCCACACATACTTACAAAAAATAAAAAGGTGTTATGTCTAGAGATCTAGGTGGTCATGTTATTGAACTTCCTCTTTCCATCCATCACCCGAAGAACTTTTTCTCAATTCCAGACTCTAGAGTCATTGCGCCCCATTTACGCTGTACATGTGTTGCAGATTTAAATTCGTTAAACCAGTACTTCTCAAACTTTCAATACTTGTGACCCAATTTTAGGTCATAATTTTCTTCGCCCCCACCTCCTCCATCCAAACAATAACAATGTATTGAATCCAATAATAATGTACTTTGACCTAAATCTACAAAACGAATTTAATTACAAACCGTACAAATTATCAAGATAAGTATTAAGTATTTTAATATAATTTTATGTATGATAAACCTATGGGGTCACTAGAAATTGTTAAACTTGTGCTTAACTTGGCATTGTTAAATTAATTATCAAATACAGTGTGCAGTACTGATACATTTATTAACATATTATATCAGTGTAAATGCGTATTTTATTTTTTATTATTTCAGAATGTGTTTTGTTTTGTTTCCTCTTAGTAAATTTATAATATTTTTAAATAATGTTTTATTTTCGTCTTTTTGATATGCTCGCGCCCCCCTTGTTGGATTATCATTCCCCCAAGGGGGTGCACCCCACAGTTTGAGAAACGCTGCGTTAAACCATGCTACAACTTGTGCTTTTTTACATTGAAGCCATTTTGAAAAGATAATGTTTAAAAAAGGGGACGTTGCACTGTCTAATTTGAGTTTCATTTATTTTCTTTTTCATTATGGAACATAAGAAATCGTAAATTAAGATCTCTGTTTATTTTTAATTAACCCCAACCAAGTTCATTTTATTTCTGGATTATGGATGAAAAAATGCCAATTGTTTTATACTTATTTTCAAACACATTTATATCTTTTTAAACACAATATCCCCATTCGAATACAAAATTTCTTAAAAATTAATATAAAAAAATCTACTTGAATAAAGAAATAAGTTACCTGCAAGGCTTCTTTGTATGGCAGAAATCATTAGACTTTTGAGTCAATTCTCACTAACTATAAATATAAAGCTTAGAATACCTAACTTTTGCATTGGATTGCAAATTTTATTTTCATATTTACATCAATGATTATGAAATTATTAATTAAAATTTGATCGAGTATGATAAATTCAAAAACACGGTTCTGCGCCTAACCCAACATTACAATCCGGACAGTAGAATCTTTTTCACATCTTACATTCTGAATAATACACTGTCATGTTGGATTTGTTTTCTTCTCTGTTGGGGGAATGTAGTCAACAAAGTTTCCTTTAGACAAGCGTGAAGAGAGGTTGTCAGTAGAAGGACGTACTTCTTTTTCAGAAAATTCCACCGAGTGGTACTTTTCAGTTATACGAATCCATAAAATGCACATGTGAAAAAATTTAGGAAAGACCGATCTCACAGTGTAAATTTTCACAGTGCCCGAGCTACACTTGAGATCAGCCAGGATGGCACGTTTCGCGTGCCAGAGCTCAGCTCGGAAAAAACCGGGAAGTAGATATTTTTTGAAAGTGTAGTCATATTTTTTGGATTTTTGGAAACCCTATATCAGGGATGGTGAACCGTTGGCACGCGTGCCCTTCATGACAAGCGACACAATATTTTGGGCACGCCAGCGATCAAAATAGTTTGCATTTTATTTCAAAATAACAAAGCCCACTATGAAGTATCACGAATAAATGCGAGTGATCGGTCATGGGGCGGCGGGGAGCACATTAGTTTGCTATTGTCTTGCCTTAGTTGTGTTGTGGACTACAATTACAAAGTTTCTCTATGCATGTAATAGTCAATTTCATTGACACAACTGTGTTTTAAAGTTTATTTGTATTATATTTATGATTTTAAGTGTTTTTTAACATGGCTAGCTCAGCGAAAAAAAATGAAAAGGGCAAGATAGTAAGTGTAACAGAGAATTTCAAATTTGGTGAATCTAGAAATATGTCATTATTAGTAAAGGCGACAAAAAGGTGTATGTTTTATGCTCTGGAATAGTGGTATGCAGAACATCGTCTGTAAAACGGTTATTCGAAATAAATCGCAAATCCACTTGTCAAAAAGTGAACCACATCAAAAATAATTAATTGCTTAAAAACCGATTGACCGATGACTCCTATTGAGCATGCATTCTACTAAAAGTAATATCTTACAATCCTAATATACACAATCTGCAACAACAGAAGTCACACTAATGTTATTTTAATTTGAATTACACGTATAATTAAAACATTTACAATTATACAGTGCAAAAGGAATTTTTCGTAGTAAATAAAGAGTTTTGTGTTCTTAGTAATTAGTTTTATTATTTTCCCAGTAATCACAAGTCAAAATTATTTGACGGCACTTAGATCCATAAAGGTTCGCCACACCCCTGCCCTATATATTTATGATCTTTTTTATTTTATAAACTTTTTTCAAAACTCTACAAATTGTTAAAAGAAATTGTGTTAAAGTGCTTTATATATTCAAATTCCACCAGATTTGATTATTTACTGATGAGTTTATCTATATTTTTCAATTTCTTTGCTATTATTCAGTATATACAAGATGTGATATAATATTCGGTGTTTAAATAATAAAGGCTAGGAAGGCATAGTGTAGATTCCTAATTGCAGTGAAACAATGTTCGTATCTGTGTTAGTGGTCATGAGATTGACAAACATTTCAAAAGTTAAGATATATATTTATTGAGTTCAAGCCAAAATATCTATAAGGTAATTATGAAGAATGAGCCATGACAACACACATATATACATAATTGAACCCTTATCAATTATCAAAAGCTCACTTATCTTTGTATAAATACATTAAGGGGCCGTCTCAGTGACCGTAGCAGTATTCTGGTACTCGGTCTGCATACTTTATTAGCGCAATTCCCTTAGGAGAATAACTCACACTTGTCAAATCAATCCGCAACAAACAGTGCTTTGTCGAATACTCTTCTCCGCAACCTTCTCCATTTTCTCATTTAAGATCTATTTAAATAGTAATGTCTCTTTGCATACATCACTGATCCTTCTCAAAGCGTAATACTCAGATCAAGTAAAGTCATAAAGAGAACTCAACGGTTATTCGAAAAGAAAATGTGTTTGAACACGCTACAGTATGAATGTTAACGCACATGTGTGTATTTTTTGCACATGCAAAAGCTATCAGTTTACAGGAAGCTGAAGATAAGTGAGAGAATGTAAATCGTATGTTATTAACTCGGATTTTCGTTTTTGGCAACCCAATAGAGAGACTTTTATAATATTACTATTCTTTCAATTTTAGTTAATTAATTGACCAAACATATATAAATAACATATTTTTCAGTTCAGAAAAAAAAACATCACACAGAATGTGGAGGACCACCTGTGTGCCAAATAAAAATTGCTACTCTAGTGCTGCCTATTGAAAGTGACGGAATTATTTGGAATATTCTTTTCTCCTTATCCCTACAAGTAATTTGAGTCTGAGAGATGCTACTATTTGATGATGCTGGCAGAAATGTCTGAACAATGGCCATATACAGCGTCAATAGTACTAGTCTACCAATAGGGAAGACCGGAGGTGTGGAAAGAGTGTTCATCCGAACGGCTTTGCCAATCCGTTAAGTGTCCTTATCAATGATCTGATGTGTAATCGGGACACTGCAATTACCATCGATAGGTGACTCACCAAATAGGGCCTAAAGTCATGGTGGATATTGCTCATCACCCTTGCACACCGTCAGATGTGTTTGCAGTAGTACCGGGCACAATTGACAGGACATTTCGCGGACTGGGGTAGAATAGTTTTAATTGATGAATCCAGTTTCAAAATGAGCCACAGAGCTCGAGACCAACGGAGTGACATTTCATTCATAAACCGAACTTTTTTTTGATTTTTATAAGTAACGTCTTTATAACACATGAGTACGTCAACAGGAGTTCCTCCCCATTGTGTGGATCATTTAGCAATAACCTGAACGTATATTTCAAAAATATAATGCTCCATCTGCAAACGGTAGGTCTTTTCGCTGCTTCTTTCAGCATTTCCCCCTTGCCAGTGTGATCGCCATATCTTCCTGTATTAGAGCACGTTTGACCTCTAACGGAACAGTGTCTCTAGCCCTCAATCACACTAATATAATCTTCCAATTGGAAAGTGATTGGCATAAAGATATCTGCCAAAAAATTCTGCGACTCAATACTAAGACTGCTAACCACTTGCATCAGGGCTAGAAGAAAGTCATCCTGAAAATTGTGTGTGTGTGTGTTTTCCTTGTAGCAGTATTTTCTTCAAAAAACGTTACATTCCTAAAACACTGTTTAAAAATTGTTTTTGCCTTTTTCTTTAGCTAGGCTTAATGCAAGTTTTCTATGGTATAGTGATAAAAAAATTGTTCCACTCTCTAAAGTACATTAAATGTACCAAATTCCATCCTCAGTTTCTGCGTCACTTTTAATTTTGTAGAGTGTGCTTTTATGAGGAATTATATGTATACATTATATATTTATGTACAATTACTTAGTAATGTGCAAATAATTCAATGCTACTTTTAAGATCAAAATTAATTTTCCCCAAAATTAAGTCCTTCCATTCAAATGAATTCAATGCCTTTAAGAAAAGTATAATTTTCCTTCTAAAAATATAAACTTTTTCTTTGATTTCATTTCTATTCAATGTTTTAAAACTTCTATTAATTTTACAAGAATTCAAACTTTACCTATAATGTTTTCAGAATACCATAACAGAAAAGTTGAAAATTGTAAAAAAAATCAAACAAATTTAATATACTGTTCTTCTAGCAAACAATTTTTGTTTCCTAGTATCAAAAATTCTTTCACTTTTCTTGAAAATTTACTGTTGTTTAAAATTACTGATCACTACCTTCCTTTTCCTTTTTATCAACATTTATGTAGTCGGTACAAATATTGACTACGCTTGGAACTTGTTTTTCTTTCCAACTACTGATTCGTCGATTCTTAGTTTTATTCTTAAGGATCTCGTTAAAATAACGCGAACAGTATGAAATATTATTCCTCAGGCAGTATTAAGAGATTAAAGTCTCTACTGTACTCCATCTTCTAAGAATTATCTTTTTTGCTTCCAGGGTAACAGCATACATCTTCGGTATTTGTTTCAATTCCTCTACAGAGTTTTAACTTCCTGACGAAAAAACGAATATCTTTTATGTAACAGATGCTGTAGTTTTTCCGTTTGATATGTTTGAGCAAAGATTGTTATGAGGGGAGAACAGAAATATTTACTTCTTCCCTAGAGATAAACTTTTCTTATAGGTCACAGCCTATAGCGATCCCCTAAGGGCACGAACTCTGGATAGTAAATATCTAGCAATTGATAGTTTTACGAGCTGCTGCTTGGGAAAAGAAGAAAAACTCATATCATACTTTTATGTTTCACGAAGAAGACAGATGGTCATATACGTAAATCAAATAAATAAACAGCAAGCTTTGAAGGACCAGAATATTTCATGTGTGTATACAAGCACATTCATACAGAAAATTTCTAAGCGCAGTAAGACATTAATCAATTTGTTTGTTGATCGGTGTGGGCAGATAGTAAGAGAAGCTATATGTGCAATAGTATCTAGAAAAAAAATCAGTAACTAACTTATAGAAGGACCAGAATTGATTTTCCTTATAGTTACTTTTTGATCACATTCTTTGATAGGTATCTTGTTATAGCAATAGCAAGTAGCATTTTTCATCAACTTTCACAAACATTGCACTGAAAACTTTTTTGATATATTTTTACAGGTATCATATTTACTTTAAAATTTCGTGTAGTTGCATATCCATTATTGGAACAATAGCGATTATATATATACTTTTACCATGCTTTTTCTGGTAAATAAAAGATTCATTTTGACTTAAATCATAACTTGCATTGATAACAACAGCATGTTGTAAGTTAATATATATGTTGTTCATTGTGTATTTAAATATCGAGAAAGTATGAATTTAATATACCTTTGTAAGTGCCACTATAAATCTGAAACACAATTCTAAAGTTTTTCTTTAACGCATAAAACTGTTGTCTGAAGCATACATTCTGATAGTCTCAATATTCTAATAGCGGAAGACTGCTCATCACTTTGAGTTTGTTCATTTACTTGCAGAGTTTAAGGATGATTATCCGTAAATATTCTATTTTGTAACAAAGATTGAATAACTGATTTATGAACTCAATAGTTTTGTACTAAAATAGCGTCTTCTATTTCTAGCTCCGACAACAAATTCTGCGCTATCAGGAATGCGCAGAAACGACCAAAGAAGAACAGACGTGGCTGGCCACTAGCGGCTGGCACCACATCTCTCTCTCTCTCTCTCTCTCTATACATATATATATATATATATATATATATATATATATATATGTATATATGCCGTAAAATCCAGCTTATAACGCGCACTTTTAACACAAAAAATGAGATCGAAATTTAAGGATGCGCGTTATATGCCGGGTAGTATAAAAATGATAGCTTTAAAAATAAGAAAAAGATGAAAATAGAAAAAAAAAATTAGATTTCTACGTACTTCAAAATACTGTTTATTGAAAAAAATTATATTCCTTATGAACCTTATGGGTTGTGATTCTAAAAGTATACTATTTTTCTTGCATTAATACCTCGAATAAATGACTTAAAACATAAGAGCATTGTGCATGTATATTTCGGGTTTCTTCGTAAAAAAAGGAGAACGCGTTATACGGTGAATATACTTAATTTTAAAGTATATATTTACATATAATATGTAATAAAAACATATTAATTTATTTTATGTTTTACAATTAAGGTAACAAAACATCTATTCATTAAATATAGAAATTGTGTCTTAAAATAATATAAATAGATTTTGCAACTCATAATAAAGCTTAAGAAATAAAACGTTACCATATATAATTGAAAAATATTAATTTTAAGAGAAAAATAATAATAATATAAAATTAGAAGGTTTAATTAACCAGAAGATGTAATTATTTTCACATTCCATGGAAAACAAATAATGTACGATAGGAATTATATAGCTCGAAGATATCCTTAATGATGATAGAAAATGTGTATGTGATTACATATCTCAATATATTTCTATTTTAAGTTACACTTAAGAAACAAGTATTGTTAGAAAAGTGGAAAATTTGCCTATTGAGGAAACATAATTTTTATTGGCAAATACTATATTATTTTTCACTTAAAATAACTTATATATAAAAAAAAATTGGAATTTACGTCAATTAAAATACGGTGTTAATGGTAATGGAATATTGCTGTTGAAAGCTACACATGTATACTTAGAGTCACAAAAACGAAGTGCTATAACACGACGTAGAATGGACTCGACATATATCTGAAGGTTCTCTTGATAAAAACACACATCATGAATTCTGTTAAGAGTGAATAGTGGTGAAGATCTCTTGTGTGAACAGCATGTTACAAGTTAGGTTTAAAGATGTTAATGTCTGGGGTTTTAGATGACCAATGGAAGAGCCTAAAAGCCAGAAGAGCGTAAACTCAGCAACTCGCGACATGTGGGGTGTCGAATTATCCTGTTTGATTATTTCGAATCACTCGGAATGCGCAGTAGACATTAATGGCTGCAAATGATTGGAAAGGATGCTTACGTACCTGTCATCTGTCAAAGTCATTACTAGACGCATCAGCAGTTCCATATCACGCTTATTGCACACGCCCCACCTCATAACAGAAGCTCCACAAGATTGGACCGGACATTGCTTATATATAGGGTTCAAGGATTTATGAGGGTGTCTTCATAGCTTTTTGTGTCCATCTGTCCAATACAACTGTAAACGTGATTGCCAGACAAAGCAATGATTTTCTAGTCATTAACAGTGCAATGGTGATGTTGGCGGGTTTAGGCGAAGTTTAATGCTTCGTGGCTTGAAGTCAACAGCAATATACTGATGTGCATTCGATTCCAAAATCCTATATCAATAGTGTTGAAAATTTCCCATATTGACACTTTTGATGCCTCAGAAATGAAATCCGCGGTGATTAGAAAGTGTTGCACGTCTATATCGCTTAAGGAATTTTGTCAGTCCCCGATGTGGCTTCGTGTTTTCACAGTCCTTTCCCAGTCACATCAATATCGGAAATTTGATGGTCAACCGCATATTCATGGTACACTCGGGGATTGGTCTGACACAAAAATCAACGTTTTGCCGCTACCTCGGATATACTAAGTTTCAACTCTAGTGCACTGACTATAGTGTAATGCTCCAAGTCACTTTTATCTTGATGTTGTCTTATATAGGCCCACATCACGTTTCGTTGATTAGCTTCATATCTATGTTATTTGCATACGCACACCTGTATCAGTTTTTGGGCTCTTCAGTGTACTTGATTAAACGAATTAAGGCTACAAGGTATCCTTTTTCAAAAAAGATTTTTTGGAGACAGTTACAGTAAAAATAATTGATTTTTTATATTTAGATTATATTATTAAGCTGATTTTGTAAGTAAAAAGTCAGTTTGACCAGCCATTATTTTACAATTTTAAAAAAATTAGGAATTTTTGAAGTTTTTCCAAATTTTTATTTAAGTACTCAATTTTTTTAGTCATTTTAAGTTATTTATGTTTCTTAGGTTATTGCAAACAAAAGTTAGTATGGATTTGAAAATCTATTCCCTTGTTGATTTTTAATAAATATTTTTCTAGAAAAACCTGGAAAAAACACGAAAATTTTTAAAATATCAACTTTAGCATTTCTTAGAAAAATAACTAGAGATCTCAGTCCTGAATCCATATTAACTTTTATAGAACATACGTTTGGGAGTATATACAAAAAAAATTCAAGGCTCTATCTTGAACAGTAAAAAAGCCTTAGGGATCAGAAAACACTTATACCTTCAAAATTGAAACTATGAGAAAAACGCATTTAAAGTTTGTAAAGTCATAAAACAAAAACTTATAATGCCCGTAAAGCTCTAATATTTAAATATGTTATTTTCCAATGTATGTTCCGCATTATAACACTATTTTTTATTAAATATGACTGAAAATTATATTTTTAACTCAAAATATATTTTTTTCATAATAGTAACAGCATTTGTTAAGACGTCAGTTTATTCAGCTTTATCTTAACCTAATATTTTCACAAAAGTTTTGAAACACGAGGCATTTATGTACTAAATAATAATCATACTAACGAAAGCTAAAAATAGTCAGGTTAACTCATAAAACTTAATTTTTTTTCAGTTTTAAATTGGGGCAATTTAGGAAGTTGTCGCTCTTGTCGTACGACTTTAAAATACTAAACTATAGTACTACAATATGTTTAGTATAATGTAGTTTGGTACATCAAAGAAATATTCAGTTATATCTACAACATTTGAATTCACAATACTTGTATTCGGAAGTCTAATTGCAGAATCAGCTGAGGAATGATTTTTAGATGCATCATTTTCAGTAGTATTCCATCTCTTCGAAATATTGTTTCTCACAGAAACCTGAGAACGCATTTACCATGGCATTTTCTCTACAGGAAAAAATTAATGATAAAGTTTTTATGTTATATAATCTATTTTTAAAGCAAAAATTAGCCATGAAATTAATTTTATTTAATTAATTATGTGAACTCAAAAAACTCAAAACATAATCAAGCAGAAATGATTTTTGTAATGAAAATTGGAATTAATAACCATTTCAAACTAAAAGCTGAAAGATATTTTTAATTAATTCAATTTTATAGTGGAAAAATGCTTTAAAATGAAACCGAAACCAAAACAGTAGCTCATAAAACTTCAAATATCTTAAAAACTAATTTGCTAACAGATCTGAAATTTGTTGGCAAGCTTCTCAATAATATGGGCCACCAGAAAAGTCAAAGAACGAATTTTTCGGTAAAAATTAAATTTTTAGGGTAGTCTTAAGTGGCTTAACCCTGCACTTCTCGCTCAGAGTTGCATACCCACCAGTGAAAACATCTCACTCACCCACGACGGAATTAAAAGAGTGTATAAACAATGTACTGAATGCCTCTATAAAAAGAAAGGAAAATCTAAATTTACGTGTGAAAAATGTAATAAACATATTGTATTTCCTAATTTTCTTCCTATTTAACTTTTACATACAAATTATACGGTAAAAACAGAATGTAAACACCCTTGGGTATGAGATGCCCTGCGCGAAAACTTACAGTCGTTTTTTTCGCGTGAGTGATGCCGGGTTAAAAATGAACAGAGACTATTATTCCTTGTATACACAAATATCCTTTATGCCAATTATTATTTTTATTTGCTAAAATCGGGATAAAAAAAGTAGGCAAGTCAAGAAAAGAATCAGCGTGTGTTTTTTCTAAATCACATTATGGTATTAATGAAAAAAAATGTTATTTTTTAATTTTTTGTATTCTCTAAAGATGGCTGCATATAATGATTAACGCAGTTATGAAACAATGAATAGTACTTTTTTCAAGTTATCAAAGGGAAACTTCACTAATTAAGGTAAAAGTTTCAATTTTCATAAAAGTCATAGTGTTATATTATATCTTTCTAAATAAAGGAAGCTGTGTTAATATTGTAATGCAGCTGCTTTGAAAAAATGAATTTTCAGATTGATAATGTATGCTTCTAGCCAATATTTAAGGTGAATGAATTTTTTCTTAAGCTTGAAGCCCCCTATGGACCAAATAAACATATTTACATATTTCCAGCGAGAAAATTTAATGAAAATTGCAATGCTTATTTTATTTTTATATTATAAAATCTATCGAAAAAAACGCGTTATAAAATTTCTATTCCTAATTTCTAAACATGAATAAAGATACTTAATTTTTAAATCTAACAAATTCATATTTACTTACAATTATTATAAATTATTTTCTTATTAATTACTGGAATCTTAGGAACATTATTTCTGGTCGTAAATAAATATACTTATGATGACATTAAAATATGTCAATACAAGTTATTTATTTTAACGAAATTAAGTACAATAGCATTCAAAGGCTTCAAAAACCTACAAAAATAACGAAAAAAAAAAAAAAAATTAAAATTTTTTTTTTTTTTTTTTTGATAACATTTTTTATTGGCATATATTTGTTCGGGACTAAAATTCAATAAATGAATTGAAACTAACTAAATTTAATTTCCTTAACTCAGTAAATTACTTCTTTTCGAGAAGAAATACAACTTTACTTTTTAGGAAAAAAATATATTCGAAACCCTAGTAAAACAAAAGAGAAACTATACTTTGCATATCGAATGAAACAATATTTTACCAACAACATGCTATACTATGTTTACTTTCATCTCTGAAATATCTGATTTTCTGCTAGGACTCTATAATTTGTTTAGAATCTAAAATAAGTCTCTTCTTTCGAGGTTCGATTGTCGGATCATTTCCTTTTAGCCAAGCTATCGATCTCTATGTCTTTTTTAGATTCGTTCCACTTGTGTTCCGCTTTAGAATATTTGCTTTTCTGATGAATGACCGACGAATACTTCTTTGGCGCCCTGTCCTATTTAATGAAGAACTTTTTTTTTTCTTTCTTAACTTCTCAACTCTTTTTCAAGGCATTCTAGAATGAAGGTGAGGGTGAGGAGAGTATTTGGTAACAGTAGCTTTTGATTTGCAGTTGGAGGAAGTTTTTTTAAAGTCTTTTTATCATGAATTATTTTGGTGATTTCGATTTGGTTACCCAGTTTCAGCAGAAATTGAACGAACTGCAATCTTTATTCTCAACTGCAAACGGAAGAAAATTAGAAACACTAATAGTAGAATTGATGTTCCTAGAGATAAGAAGGTAAGCTTTAAGAGATAAGAAGGTACCCTTTTATACAAAACACAATTTGGAGTATGAAAGCTGCACAAAAGAATAAAATTCTTAAAAGAACGCTGAATTGAGTATCATTTTAGTGAATATTTGAACAATAAAAATTAAAAAAATAAAATATTTTATATATCATTCGGTACATTTTGTTTTAATTATTCATATTTTACTTCATTATAAGTTATCACGCTTACAGTTTTAGCAAAATGCATATTTATTATGAAATACAAGAATTTTAACAAAATCATTTGCCAATTATTTGGGAAAAATATCATGGAAATTTATGTGATTGTCTTTACAGGTTGAAGAATACTAATGTATGTGTAGAAACAATTTATGGTGGAGCATTTCAAAACTTTTGTACTCATGTGTGGTAAAAACAAATTACGTCTTTTGGGGTTCATGAATAATAACAAACATTTCTAAAAAGCGACATGCACGATTGTAATCTCTCGTTCTGAGTTCAATTCAGATAGGTCCCACTGTAAGGATTATGATACCGAAAAGAATAAATTAATTGAGCTTGAAGTAGTGTCTACTTCAAGTGCAGACTTATCCAAGAAAAAATATACTGAACAATAGGAATAAATACTACAAAAATTAACTTTATAACTTTTTAATATATAATAAAGGTGCTTTTATCGCGAAATCAATGGCATTATACCACGATTTTCTGAAATGAACTTTATTATATTGCATGAGATCAGTGGAGCACACAAGGAGGGGGGGGGTCTGGGGATCTGGACCCCCCCAAAGCCCTTGATTTTTTTTCAAATTGATTATAATTCTAAGTATATAGTACGTAAAATTTAATTAAGTATTTTTAATCAATGATTTATTTTATTAATTAATGCTAATTATTTATTCAATAATTTGTTTTTTACTGTTTTTTGTTCCCGAAAATCGACAAAATCAAAAGGAGCATGATACAAGAATGGTGAGCTTTCAACCCCCCTTACCTTGAAAAATTCCTGTGTGCTCTACTGCTTGAGATCTATAAAATATACAGAATATGTAGTCTAAGTATGATAATTTCAGAACACTTTTTAAGCTAATCTAACACTTTCAAACAAGAGTATATGATAATAGTTTTAAAAAAGTTGATTGGATTTTTTGTATTAAATACTTGCATATGACGAAAAAGTAGAGTAACAATAGAGATGTTACTTTTTCGAAATATCCTCAGAATATCTTCACAAATATATTTAGTACAAGTGAGAAATTGAAGGTATTCTTTTTTTTCAATTCCTGTTCCCCAACAGTTAAGAGAAACTTTAGTTTAAATACATTTTTGAATTCCATTTAGTTTTCGCTTTCAGTTGAACATGAGTTAGTACTCCTTATTTTATTCTCTTTTTTTAAATATTGGATTGGAAAATTGCGAAATGTGTTAAATGAAGAAAAATAATATTAGTTTGTTTTAACAGAATCAGGAAATACGATATTTTTTTAAAACTTTAAAATAAGTCTTATACTTTTATTTGGATAATTTTTTTTATGTTGAAAAAGAAATTATTATCGTCTTTTTATAAAGAAAAAAAATGTGTTAGCTGAAGGCTTTTTAAGTTTCTAATTACATTGATTTGTACTTTCTTATCTTTAAAAATATAAATGACTAATAACATAATTCGGAAATTGTGGACAAAACATAATTGATTGCTTTTCCAAAAATTAACAACCTTATTAATTACAGTTGGAAGATAAAATAACGAACACTCCTTTTGAATAAGGGAGAAGTTCAAATCTTGCCTTATGCAAATTATCAGTGTAATGTTTCACAGTCATCACAGTTTCCAATTGATATGAATAGGTAAGAGAGTCAACTACCAACTATAAACTTTGGAATTACAAGCGAAATATACTGTTGCCTAGTAGTATTTTAAAATGTCATACCTTATAGAGATTAACAAAAAAGTCATAAATATACGTGATGACCTAGTAGAGGCTTCAGTGTCTTAAACAGTTGATATTATGGCTATGATAAGAGGAGTCTTGTCTAAAATTACCCCCGAGTATAAAAACCTGCCTTACATCAAAACCTGTTAGCCATGGATGGGAAATGAGATTATCTAATGAGGATCAGCAAAGAAGGGCTAAAATATCAGTCGGCAAAAAAGTCAATCCACAGCCGACCAAATAAAAACGGATTTAAATATTGATCGAGAAGATCCTATTTCTTGCAGTTTAACATTTACAGAAGTTCAGAGAACATCAAAGCTAGAACCTTGAAGATTAGAAAGCTGTAATGTGATCTGATAAATCGTCTTTCAATTTTTGTCCTACTACCAGAGGATTTTGTGTTTGGTGGTGTGTTCTGCACAAGCATTCCTTTCTGAATTATTAATTCCAACCGCACAGTATACTTTCAGAACTGTAATGGTGTGGATAATTTTTCTTAATCTTTTTGTACTAAAAGTAATTCTGTGATATTTCATGATTACTCAAATATATTTGATGGCACATAAAGTACGTGTTTATAAATTTGTGCAAACATTCCTTACCGGTAGATATCTCTTATTTTAGACCAATAATGCGTTACGAAATAAACAGTTATTCAATGTTTTCTTGTTGCAAAGTCTCTATGTAAGACGGCTCAAGAGATTTGGAGAAATCTACGCTCTCGAAAGTTAACCGTTATTGGTCTCTCTCATTACATTTACTCAAATACAGTCTATTATGAAAATGTAGTGAAGCTGTTAACACTAAAATAAATCTGAAGGTTGAAGAATTTTCTGGTGAATTTCAGGAAACCTGGAATGCTGAACGCAAAAGCGATAGCCATTTTTTATTTACCACAACATATTGATTTCTCATAATTACCAGTAATGCGTATATATTTTGAGTTAATGATCTTTGAAAAGAACCAAACAATACGTGTAAGCGTTCATATTTGATATCATTTTGAATAAACAAAGAACACCACACATAAAATTTAAATTTTAATCAATGTCAGAAGATGGAGATGATGTATCAAAATGTTCAATACTATATTTTGTTTATTTATTTGGTGCACATTATTTTACTCAAATTTCTTTTTTGTTCCATAATTAATACAACTTTACTTACATGCTCAAAAACTAAGTAAAACTGATTTTTTGAGGCATAAAAAATGTTAATTAGGAATTTTAAGAATTATTTTCGCATTTATTACAAATTCTTAAGAGGTGCAGAAAAATATGCATCACCTCTCGAATAAGAATAACAAATTTTCATTTAATTTGCTTTTGTTTTATGTAAACAGCATACAAGTTATTTTTAAAGGTAATGTATTTCTTTTTCTGTATATGCAATATTGCATGGAATGGCTAGTGTTAATTAAATAATCCTGTTCAGGTACTTGTTTAAACATTATAGAAGTAAAAAAAGCTTACTAAATAAATATTCAGCTCTATATAAATGCGTCAAGCTTAATTAAACACTTCTTAATTTAAGATGAAAAGAATATGTTAATAGAAAACACAATATTAGTTAAATAGTTTGCACATGATCTGTTACAGACATTGATAGAATTAGCTTAAAGATAAGGTTTTCTTTTTGCACTTCAAAGGAAATTAAAAAGTTCAGTAAGTAACCATCTTGTGTCTTATATTTTAATCATCATAAAATTACTTTTTACTATATAATTAGCGGAAAAATCATTCATTATAACAAATTCTCAAGTGTTCAATTTTTTTGATAACAATTAATGCATTAAAGGCTTAAAGCTTGGAATAATATTCTACAAAAGTACAGGTAATAATCTACAACAATTACATTGTTTTTTAACGTTTATTAAATAAAGAAGAGAGAAAAATTACGTTTTGACGATACAATAAAAATGAGTTTATAGCCTCAAACTATGTTTAATTAATAATAGTCATTTGTTTTCTCCCAACACTAGAAAAAAAATGAATGATTTAAGAAGAAGAAGAAAATCCTTTTGAATTTATTTCATTGTCAACCACTGAAACAAAATGATGTTTGCATAAAAATATTTTGTCTTCCTACGTTTCTAAAGACGCCTTATTCTATATATAAAACATTTTCAGATACAAAGAAATATGTTCAAATACATTTATCTTGATTATTTGCATGCTGAAGCATTTTAAAAATTTCACAACAAAAAAAAGAAATTTCTCACCCTATTGTCTCTCGCAAGTCTTCGTCTCCTAATCCATAAAATAAAAATAATTAAAACTGAAGCAGTCTTAAATATGTTTAACAAAACTTAAATTTTATACATCATTAGAATTTTTTTTTTCACTAATAGAAGCATTTAAGTACGCATTTTAAAAGCTTTTATTGATTTAAGATTAATATTTTAGTGTTAGCAGTGTTTTAATGGACACTGACACTTAAATTAACTCATTCAGATTCAGGACTAAAATGCATGGCTAAACATGAATTACGGTATCCGACTACGTTCAGAACCGTGATTTTAAAATAGCACATAAATAGATAATTTTCATGATATTTAGTGTCACTCAGATTACAAAATACATGTATAAAATTGTTTTAAGGAAATTTCGACAAAAACAATTATTTAAATACAATATTTTGGCAAAAAATTAACTTAGAATAACACTTTTTCAAAATGTCCCCTATTTATAAAAAAATGCTTCTATTATAATAATATTTTGACTGTATATAGCTCAGACCTCTGTACAGAGGCTCAACTGTGATTTTTTGAAAAATTCACACTATTTTCAAAGTTACAACCAATTGAAATAATTATCGGCGTTTTTTTCTTATAAAATTTATCCTCTCTGTTGTCGTAAAACATGGATAAACCCACTTCTAAGTTATATATTTCAAAAATTCTAGTTGAGCCTCTGTACAGAGTTCTGAGCTATATACAGGCAAAATATTATTATAATAGAAGCATTTTTCACAAAAGGAGAATATTTGGAAAATGGGTTATTCTATGTTCATTTTTTGTCAAAATATTGTACTTAAATTATTTTTTATTGTAATACTCTTCTTAAAACAACTTTATATGCACTTTCTAGTCTAAGTGACACTAAATATCATAAATATTATCCATTTATACGCTTTTGCAAAATCACGGTTCCGAACGTAGTCAGATACCTTAAAATGCCAACATTTCTTCTATTTCTGTGTGTAAAATATCAGAAAGTTTTCATAACATTCATATTCATAAAGTTTTCATAACATTTTCATAACATTCATATTCATATTTATATCACAAAATACGAGATTTAAACTTTGAGTATTAAACAAGGAAAAAGTTAGATAGAGTACAGAACAATGCAATATAGATAATACAATAGGAACTTCTTACACTAAGGCGTAAGTTTGCAGGATTTGTTAAATTTTCAAGGCGTGAACCATGATCTTTATTTGAATATAAAAATGGTTAGAAGTAGAATCTACAAAATATTTGTGTTTGTGCGTATGATCATATATTGATACCATGTTTAACCATGCAACCCTTAGTAAAATACCTTAGAGAAAATTACTATATTAAAGCAGCTATTCTACTTTGATTGTACTTCTTAAATTCTGACATATTGTTTAGCCTTGTTAGAGTTCTAGCAATATACCGTATAATTAATATTTATGTAAGTGTGTGGTTATATTAAAGAATTGATCCTTTTGCATTGAAACGTAACTAGGCATTTCATGAATTGAAGCATATGGAATTATTAGATTTTTCGATTTAAATAATTATTCTGTGATACATATATATACACAAGTAAATACATATATTAGTTAAAGCATTAAAAATATACACGAAAGCTTTGAGTCGGTTATATAGCTCAGTTTTAACCTGTTATAACTGGTTTACTATCAGTGTATCAGTGGTAAGCTACATTTCTTAATCCTCTTAGTGCGTTGCTTATAAATATATAGCTCAACTTTTCGATGGTGTATTTCTATACAGGATTTTGTTGCCACGGTGTATAGGGGCTGATGCACTCTAAAGGGATGCACGTAGAGGTTCAAACGCCCTCCCGTTGTTATGGTGTGAAATTTAGGAGTGTGGGTGCCGGCTCAGGCGTCATCCTCGCACTTTACAATGGTTCAAAATTACGAGTTCCATCGCCAATAGCACTCGTGCAGCTATCTAGTGCGACGCAACTCTCCCTCTATATAGTGTTTTCACTGTAGATTGTTAACCTCTTAACTCTTTCTTTTTTTGTTGCCAATTTCTCATCCTAAAATATCACTTTTATTTCATTAAAAATTTTATTTAAAGATTGGCTCCTCAGTGAGTAATTTCACTTCACATTTTCGCAACTATTAAACAATATTTAAGCATTTTGAGTAACTTCTAGGAAAATGATTTAAATATTTTTTTTCTTAAATTGTATATATTGTTCGTAATCGTAAGTGGCTACATAAAAAAAAGTTATATAATTGTAATTACATAGAAATATAATATATTTAGAAGAAATATTGGAAATTTTACACTTTTTGTCACTTTTTTCTAATGGGAGGTCTTGTTTGTATACGATTTTCTTTGAAACACAGGGCGAGACATTGTCAAACGTTGCATTCTAGATAGTAATATCTGGTTTCTTTAAGGATCTGTTTCCAGATTCATATCTTCTAAGACAGCATACATAACACTGCCTTCCAGGTCTCATTTTCTTAGTAGCTGAAATCACTTTTGAGAAATGTCTTTCAGTAAGACGAAATGGATTTGGATGTAGTCCAGCGCGTCTTTTCTTACATTTTCAGAAGCATGCATTTCTATAAGCCGATCTACAATGCTTCTGTGA
Organism: Trichonephila inaurata madagascariensis; assembly: GCA_019973955.1. NCBI lineage: Eukaryota > Metazoa > Arthropoda > Arachnida > Araneae > Nephilidae > Trichonephila > Trichonephila inaurata. The sequence goes on along the minus strand of BMAV01020502.1, from coordinate 646,880 downwards.
CGATCTAAGCAGAATCTCAGACTTTCACAGTTTTCGCATTTTATTCTTCCTCATATTTATCCTTTTCTTATTTTTCCGAAAATTAATTTTATAACAGAATTTTATAATTATAATTTATTAATAATGGGACACAATCTTTGGAATTTCATTCTCAAACCTTTAGTTTTACAATTGATTTAAGTTTCTGAAAATCTTCCCTATATATTCCAGGGGAAAATGATTTTGGGGAAATCAAAAAAAAAAAGTTCTAGGATAATTATCATGTTTCAGAGAACATCTTTTTTCATCCCTTGATAACATTTTGCAATATGAAACAAAAATACGGACAAATTAATGAGGTTCTCAGACTTTTTTAATCCATACGTTGTTCATGAAAATCACGTGATTCTCTGAAATGACGTTCATTCAACGTACCGGCAAACCAGTTAAATTCTTTCAAAATATTGGGTTCTGTAAGAATGAGAAATCAACCAGCAAATAAGAAATATTTATTGCAAAAGCAGTTTGAACTTTTATTACTTAAGTTTAGGAGATTGCAAACAGTGATTTACTTACGCGTACAACATTATTAAATTTGTTTGCAGAAGTAAAAATATTGCTTAAGTGACATTGAAAAAATAACTCATTACTTGGTTATTCCAGCAATATGATGTCCTTGAAGTGCAGAGAAAGAAAAAAATTATTTTGCCAGTAACCGATATTAAACCTGATGTTGCATTTTCTATATAATATATATCTATATAGATATAGATATAGAGAGTATATAGTGTGCCTGTGAAATTGCAACACTTTTAAAGAATTAATAGATTCATCAGAAAAAAAGGTAGTTTTTCCACATATTTTTAAGGTCATTTAAATAAACATTCAAATTTCTTCTGGCCAACAAGTCAAATATAATGCAGAAAACAAAATCATGTGGTACTGTAATTTATAAATATTTTTTTGAAAAACATAGCTTCTTTTGAAATTTTTTTTTATAAGTACTATTACAAACTGGCAGATGATTCAATAAAGGAGCAAATTTTATGCTAGTATATTCTAAAATATTTCAATAATACAATTCATAAATAAATATTTCATTACAGAGAGTTCAATTTGTTAAAAAGGTCAAGCCTTAAATGTAGTTATTTTTGTGTTTTTGGTGTATGAGATCGAAACAGAAATTGTACATGCAAACGATTATTTCAAAATAAATTTAAAGTGTTATGTGTTATTTAAAACAATAGTTACAGGAGAATTGTAGATATAATACAATGAATTTACTTCTTATAAATATTGGAATTAATTGTAAATATATCTGCATGATTTTGGGTGAAACAAACAACTCGTTTGTATGGTTCTATTATAAGTTCGCGGAAGTCTTAACAAAGGTCTTTACAGTCTTTACAACAAGCAGGTCATTTATTATAAAGTCTAAGTTGTAACATTTTAACACTGCATTCATCAACTAAAGTGATGCAATTTAAATCACCTTAGAGTTAAAAGACGGTTATCTTTCAACAAAGACTTAACTTTGCATGTTGGAAAAGTGCTATAGTACATGTTTATCAGCAAAACCCATTATCTAACAAAAGCCATTTTAGTTTCATTTGGAGCTATATATATATATATATATATATATATATATATATATATATATATACTTACTGTTACAATCTTAGTAATAGAGAGATTCAAAAGTTTAAAACAGATTTTTACATAGAAGGTAAATTCAAACAACATAAGAATTTGAGCTAGCAAGAGTGAATGCTTACGTAGCAATGACTGCTTCATTTATTTTTAAAATATATGAGAAGTACTTTATGCAAAATATTAATCGAAAAAATTTGATACAAATAACCGTATGCCAAAATTAATTGAAAATTCTTAAAAATAAAGAACAGCTGTGTAAGCCGTATGGTCATAGTCGTGAATACACAGCTGCGTAATCTGTATGGTCATAGTCGTGAACTCACAGCTGCGTTATTTTTGTCGTCTCATGGGTTCCAGCTCAGGAGCTACTGCAGACCCTCCTTGTAAAGGAGCCATTGCATTTTAAATCTGTCGAGGTTCAAAGTATAGTTTATCAATATATTCTATATTCACGAAATTTAAAAAAAACATAATTAGAAGTAAGAAAAATTTGTTAATTTATTTATTTTACCAGTATTAAATATTTAATTCATCCAGCAACCTGTAATTGGAGTATCATGTTCAATTTCCCTCATCCAACGAATTTTTCTGCCTTCGATTGTAAGCCGCACCCGATTTTCAATAGCATTAACATGGAAAAAAATGCGGCTTAAATTCGAATAAATATAGTATATATATAAAAAGTTAGATGGATATACATGAGTAAATATAAGGGAAGTTAGCTAGTGTTTAAACTGTATTTAATTCTACGGTCTTAGCTCTTAAGGCTAAGAGTCGCTTTTGTACTACAACGACTCATGACCGCTTGTTCTTTTTTTTTTGTATACCGACACAGTATATACATATACACTGAAAAGCCAAAAAAACTGGTACAGGCATGCCTATACAAATATAGAGATACGGAACCAATCAAAGTACGGCGCTGCGATCGGCAAAGCCTATATAAGACAACGAGTGTCTCACACAGTTGTTAGATAGGTTACTGCTGCTACAATGGCAGGTTATCAAGATTTAAGTGAGTTTGAACGTGATGGGACTGATGGGACACAGCATCTCCGAGGTAGCGATGAAACTCAGATTTTCATGTACGACCATTTCACGAGTGTACCATGAATATCGGGAATTCGGACAAACATCATATTTACGACATCACTGCGGTCAGAAAAAAATCATGCAAGAACTGGACCAACGACGACTGACGAGAATCACTAAGCGTGACAGGCAACCTTTCCACAAATTGCTGCAGATTGTAATGCTGGGCCATCCAATTGTGTCACCGTTCGAACCATTCAACGAAATATGATCTATATGGGCTGTCGGAGCCGAAGGCTCATTTGTGTACCCTTATTGACTGATTGACACAAAGCTTTACTACTCACCTGGGCCTGCCAACGCCAACATTAGGCTGTTGATTATTAAACACGTTGTTGCCTGGTTTGACGAGACTCGTTTTCAATTAAATTGGACTGATGAATGTGTACAGGTATGGAGACAGCCTCATGAATCCAATGGACCCTACATGTGAACAGGGAACTGTTCAAGCTGGTGGAGTCTGTGATGGTATGAGGAGTATGCTGTTGGCGTGATATGGGACCCCTGATACGTCTAATTACGACTCTAACAGGTGACAGGTAAGTAAGCATCCTGTCTGATCACCTTCTCCCATTCAAGTCCATTGTGCGTTCCAACGGACTTTGGGGAATTTCATCTGTACAATGCGATACTCCACATGTCCAGAATTGCTACAGCGTGGCTCCAGGAACAATGTTCAGAATTTAGACACTTCTGCTGGCCACCAAAATCTCCTAACATGAACATTATTCAATATATCTGGGATGCCTTGCAACGTTCTGTTCAGATTTAAGGACATCCCTGCAGGATTCATGGTGTTAAATGCCTCCAGAACTACTTCAGACATTAATCGAATCTATGCCATGTCATGTTGAGGCACTTCTGCGTGCTCGTGGGGGCCCTACAAGATATTAAGCAGGTGTACCACTTTTTTTGGCTTTTCAGAGTACAAAAGTATATATATTTGTCCGATAATTTTAATAACTTAAGAAAAAAAACCTTTAGCCAATTTGCAATTATTTCTTCTGTATTTTAGTGTAATTTTGCTTTTCACTAATAAGGTTCGTTTTTAATTAAACATTGTTAATTGTATTCTGAAATACTTGTTCCATTGTTCCTGCAGAGTTAATTTAGCATTACTATGTAACAACTATTACATCGGCTATTATTTAGAAAAATCTGCCAGATAATATTACTTTCGTGAGGAAATAATTGAAAATGCAACTCAGAAATTTTGAAATTATGGAAAAAACCGTACTTTTTTTATTTTAGTAATTTAAAGAACGTTTCATTTATGCCATTCATATGTTTTTAAACTCTTAATCAGTTAAAAAAAGTTTCAATAAAATACTCATTGGAAAATTTTATAGATTGTAATTATATATATAAGAAGATTTTTTTACTAAAATTTAGCCATTTAAATAAAAAAAAAAATGTAATGATGTGATGTGGTCACATGTTACTTTTATCTAAAATCTGGATTTTTCCCAGAGAGTTATATAAATTAGTTTCATAAAATACAGGGTAACATTATTTAGAGTATGCTTCTTCATGCATATGTTTATCTGATATCCATTTGACTGGATTTTTAAGTACGAGTTTACATGATTTTTATGATATAGTAAAATCACCTGGGAAGGAAATTTCAAAATTGGTATGAGTATTAATTAATAATACAAATTTTGTAATTAATAATGTAATAAAGATAATAATGTATGTTATATATGGAAAAGTCCACGCATTAAATAATCGTAATATTTATTACAGAATCTATATCACCCAAGTAATCGTTACAACATAAGACACACTTATTTTCTGCTAACTCTGCGTAGTGTGTGTAATTTCTCACACTCTATAATGAGATTGTTTATAATTTTCCCCTGTACACACACAAAACTCTAATATCAACTAAGCTAATTTCATAATTTATAAAAGCATCATGCATATCATACTTTACTCCATAAATATCCCACAAATATCCTGTAGTAGAGTCTATTTCGCTCATACTACATGCATATTCAGATATAAACTGCTATGAAATAATTCTAATTTCAGAAAATATATACACACCTATACATTACAAATATTAATACATATATAAATGTGCGTGTATGTTATAAACTATATATTATGCTATGTATAATATATTGCATTATAAAACAGATGAATTTTACAAACTGTATCTCCCACATATTTATTAAAAAGCATATTGATTCATCACTATCTATTTCTGCTGACCTTTCACATTATTACATATCTGCACATTTTTATCTTTAAATGGGTTTCTTTTCAGAGAACCTAATGAAATTGGCCTAGTGATAAGACACACGTGTTATTAAATCAAAAATTAATAGTTATTATGAGCTATCTCAGAAAGAAGGTGTAACACATGCTAGAAGGAACTGATAAGAATTCCATTACTATAAAGAGTTTTCTTATATCTGACGTGAAGACGCCCATCTCCTAGAGAGAAACGGCAGTGTTACCTTACTTGAATCCGAAATTGCTTCAAAGTGATCGTAAAATTGATCTCCTTTGCAGCTTGTGCCACCAGCGTCTGACTAAAATAGTGGACGATAATTTGTCCGGTTGCTTTCAGCATATCATAAATAAGATTTCGGAACAACTTTAAGTGAAGTTTCTCCTAAACCTTTGCAAGATTTGCATACTTTGAGGGATTAAATTCTGTCTCCAACAAAGCAATGGTTTGTACTCCCAGCAGTTTCTATTCAGTCCAAAGATAAAATGACTTCGGCATGAAACCATGTGTTGTTTTATTTTATTTGATTTCTTAGTGAATGAACTTAAATCAAAGGTAATGTATACATTATCCAGGAGGTAAGAATTAAAAATTTTAGAGACCTCATTTACATGAAATAAACACATATATTTCAGCATGTTGCACATTATTTAGTCTAATGTTGTTCATTTCTGTACTTAGCTTAGATATTCCTAAGGTAACTGACGGTATTCACAATCGTAATTTTGAAAATTCGTTTAAGGGAATATTTTTTATGTATTTAGAATTAGAGTCAATCAAAAAAATATACGTATAAAACTTTTTTAAGAACATTATTACTATACATATTTTTTAAATATAATTTTATTTAAAAAAAATAAATGAAAAAAAGGACATATTTTCAAAATATTCACCTTTCGTAAGAAATGATTCTATTATAACACTGTTTTGCCTATATGTTGATAACACTTCCATAGAACACCTGAACATTAACTTTTGAAATATGCAGTTTAGAAGTGGATTTATTCATATTTTATATATGAGATTCAAATATGATATTTTTATATTGAGATTATATATATTATTAATATTATATATATATATATATATATATATATATATATATATATATATATATTAGAGATAGAGTAGAGAAATATTAGTAAAAAGCCGCTATTATTATTTTAATTGATCGTAATTCTGGGAATAACGTGAATTCTTCACAAAAAAAAATCCTCGTATAGGCTCTGTAGAGTTATCCTAGCCATGAAACGGCAAAATATTATTTTACTATAGAAATATTTTGCATAAAAGGAGAATGTTTTAAAATATTTTATTCTTTCTTCATTTTTTTGCTAAAAAATTGCAATTAAATAATTGTTCTTGTAAAAGTACTTTTAAAACATTTATATATATATATGTGTGTATTTTAATTCAACTAACTCGAAATATCAAAAAAAAAAAGTGTTCATTTAAACACTTTTCAAAATCACGGTATTGAACGTAGTCACCTTAAATGGAAATGGTCTTTGAGATGTCCATGAAGTATGATCTTTATTCTCACTTTTTAAATACATTATTTCAAAAATTTGAAGTCGTTTGGAATTTCTAATATTTCGAATTCTCTTTTCAACATATGAGTTGTACGCCTACTCCGTTATTTTATGCTGAATTTTTAAAGGTAATCTATCGTGTAGATAGAATATCTAGGAGGGATTTATCGCCGACGCATCTGCCTACACAGATTCCATTATAATGTAAGTAGGTGTAACTCATTATTTACGTTATTGCTTGAGATGTTAACACAGTTACGTAATAAATAATTAAATCTAGTAAAGTAAGTTCGTCCAACCCCATATACAGTAAATAAAATTACTTTTAAGCATAGTGGAACTTTCAAATTTTCATTCACACGAAGATCAAATGGATATTAATAGTAATGGCTTAAAGGGAACTAAGCTAGGATGCCAATTAGTAAAGTAATCAACTAATTAGTACAGTTAGTAATTTCTAAAAATAATACTCTCATTACTGATGTCAATTATTTTTCTTGTATAATATATCTAATAAAATGCATACAAATTTCTAATTTCCTTAAGATTTGTCTTGAAAGTTTTCCATTTACTGCGGCTTGAAAACAGTTCTCTAATGCTAAATGCTCTCAAACATTTCATAAAAACTTTTCACTCAACAATTTCCAAACATTTTTCTCTGAAACTTAAACAATCATTTTCACAAACTGTAACAAAGTTGAAACCAAGTAACTTAACAACGAAGAATATGATTGATGAAGCGTAGTTGAGAAAAGATGGTGAACCATATAGAGTTGCAATGTTTTTATTTATTACGTATCGACAAGTTTTAAGAATTAGAAATGCAGAATTTATTTACCAATAGTTCAAAAAATTTTAAAACTTTAATTTACAATCGAAATATCTTTGGCTTTTAAGGTATTATATTTTCAATTGTCTATAATTGTTAATTATATGTTACTCTTATGGAAGTATAGACCTATTTCTAAAATAATTTTCCCAGGTTATTTTTTGAAGTCATAATGGTATAGAATGGTAAAAATTTGAAGATATTGTAAGAGTGCAAATTCTATTTTAGAAGTTTATTAAGTCTGGTATATATATATGGAAGTTCATGAATTAATCTATTTATGTCATAATAACTTTGAGTTATTAATATTGATACACCGATTTCCTCTAGTTGTGATGAAAATTGCGGATATTATTAAGGGTGTTCCATTTTTGTAACGATAATAATATTTCCTAAAAATCATGACCAGCCAGTGACCAGCATTGTCGAGTCATGGGTTCGATTCTTGGTGCCATTCAAGACCTGCCGTGTAGAGACACTGATGCATTTTAAATCCATCGAGCTTCAAAACTTTTATATTGGTGTGGTAAGGAAGTTTGGAAAGTATAGCGCTGGCTCAAGTGATTTTATTGACTTTCAAAAATACGAAATTCATCTCCAATAACCTTCAATGTGTGACGTTAATATAAAAATTAAATCATATTGAGTCCTACGAAATTCATTGTGGCAATGGGTTGGATGTACACCTGTCATTTGGCCTTAGCCTTGAACACCATACAGGTGACAGTACGATTTAGCTCGGTGAAGTTCAATTCTCGGAGCCACCAACTATCTCCACCTCCTCAATTTAGGCATGGAACTGGAGGGGAGGGAAATTTTCTCCAGTTCCCTGCACTCTTGATTCAGCCCACAAGACTTTCGGACCCACTGATTTAACGAGCACCTACTCCGTGTGTACTCGGAGGGTATTTGGTGGTACGGGCATCGAACCCAGGCCTTCCGGTCCGGAGTCCGGTGCTCTAGCCACTAGGCTATCCACGGCCCTAAAATTAAATCAAAGTGAGCTGAATAATTATAAGTAAATTGTTTGATGTTCAATCATTTTAAAATTGTTCCTTTTCATAATATACTGTGAATATATAACTAGGATTCTATATATCTATATAAGAAATGCATCACATTAATTTTTATTTTTGACCTAAAAAAAATGATTCATGAATTTACAACAAATAAATTCACATTTATCCTTAAGACTTTGATATTATGCAGAAAAAAGCAATGAAAAAAAACGCTTGATTTTACCCTAGTAGTGTGTTTGCTGTATCTCACACTAAGTCCCTTTAGTAATATGATATTGTAGCTTGAAAAATATTCATCTACTTTTTAATATCCGCATTAAAAGAATTTGAGTTGACAAAGAATGAAAAATGATTGCATACCTGAAATGTAACGTTTATAAATTTAAGATAAATAGTTATTTCTCAAAACATTTAAAATAGAAACTATACTAAAATGTGTGTTTAAGACTTATTTAAAGATTAGAAATTTTGATTTAAATATATTTTCCTCAGTAAATAACCTGCAATAGAAATTTTATTAAAGTTTCAATAATTAAAAACAAGCGAAAAAATTAAGATGTTGCCACAAATACCAATATTCCTTCTTAAAAGTTTTACATAATACAGTTTCATATCATATATTTCATACATTCCATATTTACTTTTTATTTTTATAAATAACAAAAATATCAGTAGTTTTCTCAAGAATTTCTTAAGCTGAATACTACAGGAATGGTTTTCACGATATATCCGCACCTAACAGTTGAATTTCAATGACAATAGAAAGTGAATTTCATTATTGTATTATTAAAAAACACAACATCTGAAAAAATAATTCATCACGTAACATTTTAGAACTCATAGAAAATGTACTTAAAAGGTAGCTTTTATATATAGTCAGTATTTAGTCTTTACTGTAAAGATTTAAGTCCATCTTGTGTATTTGCATTTGAAAGTCTAAGGTATTAGCGAGAGTATTTGATTTCGTTCAGTAGATGTATGGTAAATATTTGGTATAGTTTGTTTAACTTTACGTTTCACTTCATCCTGCGGAGGGTTTGCTCCGTGTGGAATGTTCTAAATCATCAAATGGATATCGTAAATTTCGAGTCAGACCAGTGCTCTTTCATCCATTTTTAAACTTTGTACTAATATTTATGTTGCTAAAACAGGGTAAAATCCTACGACAAACCGTGAGACATATTTATCTGTTTAGTGAGATTCAATTAAAAATTAGTTTTATTTGTAAACAGGTTCAATTAATAATTTTTCAGAAATAAAATTTACAGCATTCCTTTTGAGAAATGCGTTAAAATATTTTTTTTAGTAATTTTAAGGGAACTTGGAACGATTTGTACAAAATTCTTTGATTTAATGATTTTTACAATTTTTTTTGCTTGTAACCAATGTAAGTGCGTGTGTGTGGATTGTGTGAAATAAATTTTGTGTGTGATCTCAAGATATTGCAAAATATTAACAATTTATTTTTTTTTAAAAAAAAGTTTTTAACTTTATGAAGGAATTTTAAAATTCTACTCCTACACACACACACACACACACAATAATTGAGGTACACAAATAAAATTTGATTTACAAATAAGTCAACCTATGTAAACAGAAGCTGGCAAGGGCTTACTGCTAGCGTGATTCATATATGTGAAATATACTTTTTTATCAATGCTTATTGAAAATCCTTAAGAAATGTGTAAATTCTAAATTCAACTGGTTTTTTTTCTAAAAATAAGTATTGCTTTGATTCAAAAATGCATGCCAAATTTTGTCACATGTACTATTAGCAATAAATAAAGAACATTTCAAATCATTAGGCCCAATAAAAAAAAGGCCTAAGCATTTTAAATGAAGATAAATGAGTCATTTTTTCTTTCTGGGATAAATCCGCTTAAAGTTTTTATTGGCCATTGGGATGTGAATAAAAACGAACATAAGAGTTACCAAAACTGAATTTTCTTAACTGAAAACTTTCAAATTTTGTGAAATCATAGAAAGTTATATAAAGAATAATTTAGGTTAAAAAAAATTTATTTGAATTTTTGACTGATTTTTGTGAAGTGAATCATACTGTGTCTATTTAATTCCTTTAAAAATAACTTAAGTAGGGATGTAGATTTTTCTTCATAATATTATTAATTTCTTTTCATAAAAAAATGTAAGTAAAAGTTTTAAAATTACTAGTTTAACTTCAATCACACAGAAGCTTAAAGTATTTCATAATGCTCAGAATGAGACTCAGATTTGAGTATTTTTTTTTATTTAATGGTGTATCAAATTTTTTGTATTTAACAAGAACGATTTATTCAACAATTTTCCATATACCATCTATTATTTAAAGTTTATATCGGCACTTTTAAATTTAAAATAAATAATTGTTCTACGGCGTGTTTCAGATAGTTTTTAAATAGTGAAAAGGGTGAAGTTTTTAAAAGGAATTGTACTCTCAAACTTTTGGTTTAATTTAGAAATTTTCTTTACGTTGCATCAATGAATCTTGAAACGAACTGAATTTATATGATGTATGATTTTTTTTTTACTAAAGAAAAAAAAATTAGTTGCTTGAAATGCTTTATTAATACAAATACTATTAAATAATTAAATCTTATTCGATTTAAAGCTATTTATTATAAAGGAGAGAAGTTAAGAAACTAGTCAAAACTTAAAAATAAAGAAACTAAAATTTAACTTGAATTATAGCTTTAGGTAAGATAAAAGATTACGATAACAGTTCAATTAGTTTAAAAACATTCTATCATACATCTTGGCATTCATAAAAAAGTTTATTCTTTTATATTAGCAATAAGTGCGGTATATTCAAACTTAAAATATTACACTGTTACATATAAAATTAAATATTAATCAAAGTGCAGGAAAGATTTACTGTAAAAATAACTAACGCGTGCATAAAATTACAAATATGTACAAATAAAGGATTTTTTTTTATAGATCACGAATATTATACGTTGTAATATACCTACCAGTACATTAATATACTCTAAATATGCCACCTAAGAAATTATTTTTTCCATAATAGATTTATAGATTATATTTTGCAGTCACAATTAAAAAAATTGACTTATCCTCCTTCTATTACAGTAGGGTTAAAACCAAATGAAGAGTACTGATTATGTTGATTTAAAAATGTCTTTTCTGGCATGTAAATACATTCAGTACTGTATTACAATGGATGCCGTCCAGATAGTCAGCAATGTATGATCAAGACATCTCGATAGGACTTATACATAAAAAAGGTCGTTTTTGTTTATTCGATCTACAGGCATGAAGTTTGGCAATCATGTTTCTTTTGCTGACTAAGGATCCGCTAAAAATGGGTTTTGTGGAAATGAACTCCACTGGGATTTATGGGTGTGTAAGAGATAAATTTTCTTTGATTTGGAAATTTGATTCTTTTTTTTTAAAATCAGAAGGCTAGAGATATAAAAATGTTTTTCAATGTAATTAAAAGCTTAATATGCTAAGACATAGATATCAGTCGCTTAAGAATAATATATAAACACACATCATCATGAAATACCCAGAGAAGTGGGTGGATAACAGCTAGTATATATCTATATATGATTATTTCTACTATCTAAATGATTTTTATTCCTTTAGAACTTCTTTATTCATTGTAAATTACATTTACATTATTCTAATAACTATTATTTTTGTTTCAGATTCTATTTCAGACGATACTGTTGAATAATACTTATAATTTTTCAGTTAATTTTTTTATAATTGACCTATACTTTAAATTAATTTTTAAATCTATTAAGGCAGTATTCGCTTAATGTTAAAGACGAGGACCCGAATTTGGTATATTTTTTTGGATATAAAAGTATTCCTTCATTAATCTTATATTCTGGCCTTGCTCTCTTAAAGGGCAGTCAATTTCGTTATACTACTCATTTTCTCCCGAGTTGGCCCGTTTTTTCCTGGTATAAAATGTGTCTCGCCTTTTTCCTCCTGTACCGTAATGTTAAATAAACTATCCCTTTACAGTTAAAATGAAAAGAAGAAAAAAAACTATCAATGGGATATTTCGAAATTTTAAAACGCTATATATCTAAACAAATATATTTTTAATAACTTTGAGACATTTTTCTGTCTGAAAATGTGCTCCACTTTTAGTTCAGGATCTCATACATTTGGCAAAGGCAGCCTTAAGTAGGTTATAACAATATTTGAAATAGCTTCTAAAATTTCATATTCCAAGGAAACTGATTGAATTTTAAAAACAAAATCATAATAAACATTATAATCTGTTCATTTTTGTTTCAGATTCTATTTCTAACTATATTGTTCTGTGAGTAACAGTTAAAAATTTTAAGTTACATTTTTTATAATTAACTTCTATTTTAAATTAACTGTTAAATTGATTAAGCAGAGTACAACAACAAATATATACGTAAAATAACTTCTAGAATTTAAGATTTTAAGGAAACTGAATTTTATAATACAAAAAACATATTTAGCATTATATCCAGGACAAAACCTTTATGCACAATGAGTATATTCAATTTGTATAAGTTAGTTTAACAATGTCAAATCTGAGCATAAAATGTGGTTAAATTGCATTTATAAGCTGCCTTATTGAACATCAATATCGGCAATATGTGTGTGTCGAGGGAAAAAAGAGTATTATTGAGAAGTAAGGTATGCCGAGCAGCGAGAGAACAATGCTTAATGTCTTATCTTTTTGATATTTTCTGTTGCAACATAACCTCGGGTAAACGCAGTTTGTATTAGGTCAGAGGCTCTAGCATCTCTGTTTGATTCTTTCTTTTGGTATTTTTTTTTTATTAATGCTATGGATTGCGACGATCAGACATAAAGAACAATATGTTATTGGATAAATAAATGCAGCAAATAAATATAAGAAATGTATAACTATTCAGAGTGGTAGGAGCAAAATTGCATTGCAACAGATTCTTACTAAGCAGAAGAATAGACGTGGAAGATTCTATTCGCAGATCTAATTAATTGTGAAAAAATTATATACATACAGTAAATACATACTTCTCCGTGTTAATTGTGAAGATATAAGTTCATAATAAAATTTTCGATATACAGTTGCGTTATTATCTTAAGCAAGTGTGTCTAATATTAATCAAAACGTTCTGAAATTACGTAATTTTACTATTAGTATGATAAAATTGTCAGATAATTTTAATAAGGTTTAAAATCGAATTTGTTATTTGTTTTATCACTGATTTTAGAATAATTTCCATTTGAAACTTATTTATAAAGTTTGAATTGAAATAGTAACTAGACAATTTTTAATCTGCAATGTATTTTGGACTCCTTTAGCGGAATTGGGTCAAGTGAAAAAGAAGTTAATGTTTTATTTATTTAATTTCATTTTTTTTAAAAGTGGCTTAAAATTTATTTTAAAACTATTGTGTTCATAAGATTTTTTTCTGGATAACATAGTCTCTCTACTGGATATCTGGATATAAATATTTTATTTTAAAATCTTCTTTAACATTTTGCTTAGACATTTTTCAGCAAATGTGAATCTAATTCTAAAAATATGGTGCTGAAAAAGAAAGAAGTTGTAAATTTTCTGTTTTTAAATCATAATGTAAGTTATTTGTTATGTATGTGTAAAATGATATTTCTGATGTAGAAAATAAGGAATTAGTTTTAAAACTTTTTCATGCAGTCGATAAATTTATAATGAAAAACAAACTTTACATTTTTTTTTTTATAAATACCCGTAAAAAGTAAAAGTAAAACTTAATTGAAAATATAACAATTTTCTTAAAACTGTTCAGATTAAGAGTTTAAATGCGACAAATCTGATGCGAGTTCAGTAAAAGTTTTGTATTGTACTTAATGTAAAAATGAGAAAATAATCACCAAAGTTTGGAATTATTTTTATCTTAATGGATTCTTTCTACTATTTAATTTTCTCCTTAATTTCCTTCCTATAATCAAATTAAACAAAAGAAAAATATTAACATTTTTCATCCTAACGGGGAGGGGAGATAATTTGAATATTTCACACAAAAATCCGTTTTGTTTTTTCAAAAACAATACAATTAATGATAATTTATAAATCTAGTAATGAAGTGAATATATAAATTTTTAATTCATGCATAACTCAATAAAAAGGAAATTTTAACTTGGCAAAGATCAATGCTTCAATTATAAAGTAGTGAGGGCAAATTTTAATCAATTTTAGAAATAGAATGTTTTTAAACCGGAACTCCTGATTGTTCCGGAAGTGATAAAAATAAGATCCCCATTTTACTTACACTTTGAAGCTAAGCACAGATACAGGGAAAGACAAAGAAGCGCAGAGATTGGGTATGAAAAGAAAAAAAAAAACTTAAGAAGTTTCTGCGCTAAGAAACATAAAGATAAAAAAAAGTGATGATTTCTTCTTTCTTTTAAGGGATTTTTTTTCTTTCGATTTCGAATTTGATCTGTTTCTCAATTGGCCAAGGCGCTTTTTATCCCAAGTCATCACTCCAGATACATTGGGTAGTTTAATCTTGGGGAATGTTGGCTCCGGTAACAGAACACTTGAATAAAGCGGTGCCGTAAGGATCGAATTGTCTTATGGTATGCATAGTTTCCAAGGTGATGGAAAAAAGAGATTGATTCTGCTTCGGTGTAGATTTGACGGTGAAAACTGATGCGGCTTCAAACTAGAGAGCTTTGGAAAAGAAAATTTTTTCCTTATTTAAACATTGGCGACGATTTACATGAATTAAGGTATATTTTTCACAATACATAACATTCTGCTTTGGCAAAAACTTGAAACTCTTTATGTATTAGAGTTCTTGTAGTTATATTTTTAAAGAATTGTATAGAACAAGACTCTATCTGAGTACAATTTATTCATGATAGAGTTTTAAATGGTTAATAATTTATTTAAAGAAGTATTATATTAATAGAAAATAAATAAGTTTTATTAAATAAGTTATTAATAATGTTCATTTAAAAATTATTATGATGTTTTTATGGCTTTCATAACAAAAAATTAAAGTTGTCTACTAAGGGGGAAGGGATAATTTATCTCTATTGGTTAAAATTAAATATATCTTTACTTCTCCCCTGTATCTATCTACTAGGGGTGGATGTACCCCCCTAACCATCTAACAACAGACTAACCCTCATTGTACAAATTATACAACTGTTCCTACTTATTGCTCAAATTGTAAAACTGTAATTTACATGTATTCTGTAGTTCTATTGATTTGTTCTATTTTTCGCAAAATTAGTTCTTGGCGCTCTTCTTCAGTTCACTCATGTGACTGAAGCTACATCATCCAACACTTCATTAAAGAAGTCCTCGGATTTTCATATACCTGCAGGTCTTGCAACTTCCTGGAAAGTTGAGTGCTTAGTTAAGCTGATTATTAAGTCTTTGTATGAGACAATGCCTATCTTCTCACGCAATGATTCGAGTCCAGGTAATAGTTGCGATATTTTTCTTCAAGAGCTGGCAATAATGTACTATCGCAACCGTATTGACGACATTATATGAAATGAAGCACATGGTTGCCAGTCCAGTGCGTATGACAGGTGTGAAATTTGGGTTGCCAATTTGGTGAGTTATCTTGAACGTTGCGAAAGTATGTAATAAATTTATTACAGTATCACAAAAAACTTTATATATATATATATATATATATATAGAGAGAGAGAGAGAGAAATTACAGAAACAAAATATGTTAAAGTAGATGCTGCATTCTGAGGTATTCATTTTAAAGCTTCTATATTGACAAAAAAGGACACATTGCCTCAATTAAAGGTCAAGTTATTGTTGATAAGAAATTGAATTAGACTAACAGATTTTGTACACATATGTCGACTTACTTACAAATAATTTTTTCCAACATATGTGATAAAATTTAATAGATTTATTCAACTTAGTCGGATACCTTAATGTACTTTGATGCTAAAGCTACAATAAGATTTTAAATTTAAACCGACCAAATTATCAAGATAAGTATTACATTTTGTTTTGTTTTGTTTCTTTTCACTACACTTGTAATTTTTTAAATCTTTTATTTTCGACTTTTTGACATACTCGCGCCCACCTCGTAGGGTTATCACGACCTCCTACGGGGGCTCACCCCACAGTTAGCAAAACACTGCTTTACTGGCATTCGTCGCATATTCGGATAACTTCTCTCTTCTCTTCTACCGTATTTCAAAGGTCTGCTGAAATAGCACTACCTATCTGAATGCATCAAAATTCCTCAGAAGTTAAATTCCTAAAACAAATAACGTCGCAGAGTAACCCAAAGTGTAAATTGAAGGAGAAAAAGTGTGACAATCCACATATGTATATAAATAGGTAGACATACAGATGTATAGATAGAAATATACATAAATATTTACATACATATATAGATATAAACAGGTAAATACATAATTTAACATTTATAATATTGTTGATAATTTACAGTCGTAAATATAAGTTTGGATTGTGTATAAGAGACATCATAAGATAAAAATTTACAATAAAATTACGCCAATGAGAAGACAATATTTATTTAATATTGCATAGAAGTAACTTTGTAAAGCGACTGATAAAAAGGTTTCCTTTTTTCATTAGTTCAGATCCTTTATTTCCTTTGCCATCATTTTCTTGCCTCATCTAAAGTTTCACTAAATCTCGAATACCTTATTGAGTTCTCTAAACTTTAGCATTGGATTTTTTTCCTCCGTCTTTAGTTCTTCTAGTAACGAAGAGTCTTTCAGAGTTTGCTTCTTCATTAAGAATCGCAACATGCTCGGGTTCTTTTGATAAATGTTATTGCACAACGATTTGCATCGTCATTCTAAAGATGCAAGCGATTTTATGCTCGAATTGAGTTCTGAAAACGAATTTGTTTGTTTGAATAAAATGAGCTGAATTGATTTCAAGATTAGATTTCTTCCCTTATATTTTAAACATGCTAGTAACTAAAAACAATGGATTAAACTCACCAAAATGCATTATTATGTTCATTGATAACATAATTCCAGTTATTTTTATGCTAATTTCCTTGTTCTCAGTAAGAAAGTTATTTGTAAATAAATTCTAGTTTTAATTCATCAGTAAAAAGTACATTTTTATTCGGAATTAGGATATCGTAATTGAGGCGTAATGTTAAAAGTGTTTCATGATGAACATTTTTCAAGCATAGTGAAAAACAATTATATTCTTTTCTTGCTCACTGATTAAAAAAGGACAGTATTCAAGTAACTAACAACTGTTTAAAGCGAAATAGTAATATTTTCACAGATTTAAATAAACTCATTTTATGAACTATTTTATAATCGTTGTCATCTATAAGCTTAGGTGAAAATTAAGGATTGAAGGATTTAAAAAAACATAAGAAATATATCAACTTATTTTGACACTGGACTAAATTGTCACTTTCCTTAGACTTGATTAGGATGAATTTTAAATGTATGCTTTAGTAAGTCCTCTAATCACTTAACTATAGTCCATTTATCAACAATGAATTTCCTTTTTATCTCTAATTAAAAATTTGAAAATAGCTTTTTTAAGTGTAAGTGCACGCATAAAGTTAAAAATTGAGCTCTTGATATGAGTACACTTGCTTTATTGTAGAATAAATACTTAGTAAGAATTTTTGTGCTTTGCTTACTAACCACATACACGTTAAAAAACTTTTGCTGTATGAAATTGAGACGAATTACATTCGTTGTTAGCCGGAGACTTATTTAATCTGTAAGGATTAGCCTTAATATTTAACCAATTTATACAAATCTTTGAATAATTAATAGCAAAGTTAATTAGATATGTGAAACGACTTAACTTAACCTGACTTTAACTAATAGTTATAATTATGATATCTACTTATCTTGTCATCCTTAAAAGGTAGACTTCTAATAACAGGATCTGAATCGGGCAAATGTTAACTGCATCTCTTGTTGTCAAGTTGCTGACCTCAAGAGTATTTGCAGACGCTTTTCGATGCTTCTGCCTTTCTCTTTCTTTATCTCTCATTTACTACACATCTACTTAAATAATAATGCTCGTTTGCACACATCAATGTCCTTTCTCGAGTTTCTTGTGTAAAACATCGTCCAAATGTAGCCCCAGAGGTTAGTTAGTGAAAATGCTTTTTAGAATTTGTTATAAAATTATTAATATTACTTTAATACTTTTGATTTTCTGTTATAACCCTTTGCAAGGACATTCTTTTCTAAAAATATTATTTTTAAATGTTTTCTGGTTGAAACTAACTTTTAGAAAGAGATTTAGTTATATTATTACCCAAACATATTTTGATTTTTAGACCGTATTTTTTTTAAGGGAGATATGTTTTCTTCTACTCGTTGAGAGATAAGGAATAATATGGCATCTAATGTTTTGCAATTTTATTATTCTGCATATTATATGACACTTATAAAATATAGTTTGCAAATACTAAAATATCTAATTACAAATTAGATATATTCTGTATTTCAAAATATAAGCATTTACACATATTTTTAAGCATGAAATTAAAAAAAAAAAGACAGGGATCAACTCATAGTGGGACATAACAAGCTGCACAAACTGTACTAGCTGAATCGTGTTCTCTTCTTATGTTTTTAATTGAGCAAAAACAGGAACGTGTATATTTTTTTCTGTAAATCTGGCATGTAGTCTCTAGTCAATCGTACGTTATCTGGAACAGTTTTCTTGCTACTCAGGAGACTTATAGATTGTCCTTTATATTTACGCGATTTGAAGATCCTGAAATCAATTGTCTGATCAGTTATTTGAAAATAACTTCCTGTAAACATTAAAAAAAACTACTGAATTTGGTGATAAATATTATTACTACTGCCTTAAAAAGGGTTAATTCTGTTACAACTGCAAGCTAAATGAATTGGAGTTACCGAAAAGATTTAAAAATTCCTAGTACATTACAAAATACAAAGAAGAAAAAAAAGGAAAACAGCATTATTTTGTTTTTCTATTATTCCCTATTTTTTCATTTGGCATACAACCTTTAATTTTTGTAATTATCACAGGAGAAGAAATAAATAATAGGGCTTGAAAAACGTGTCTTTTCCATCGTCTACATTCTTTCATCATCAGCTTTCAACTTAAAGCAAAAATAAATAATAAGCAAAATGACTTTGTTACTACTCTATAACAAGCTCATTTGTGGTTTCAAATTTGAGACCTTCCGTTTTAGGAAATGTTTTACTTATTATTTTTAAGTCTCTTTTTGTGTGTTTTTTTTATTTAACTATTGTATATTTACCCTGTAATATAAGCTGCATTAACTTAATAATATCCTATTAAAAATTACATTTTTATTAAAAAATTAGAGATAATTACTAATCAAATAATTTTAATTTAGGAAAATAATGGATTTTTAATCCATGATATTTCAATGAATTATTCACAACATAAAACATACTTCTACATATAAATACAATTACGCAATTTGGTAGTGTGTTGTGAATTACAACCCTTGAAAAATAAAAACATAGGATTTATGGTGTTAACGCATTCCGCTTTCATCTCAGAAATGGAAAACAAACGGTATATTAAGATATAAACTTAACTGAATACAAACCAAGATGTATATTTTAAAGAATATTTTCCCCTTTTGGTTGAAAAATAAAAAAAAAAACGCATTACACCTTTCTCGGTTTATTTGAAATAAATGAAAGTCATAAAAATACGCTGAAGCATTTATTCAACATAAAAATTCTACACTTCAAAAATATTCTAATCTTTTATATCAAGAAATGATGTTTTTCATATTTCATCGTTACACTCATTTCGAAAGATGAACACATGAAAAAAACAATATTTCTTAATTAAGAAAGAAATTCCTGCATGAAAGCGAAGAAGATGAACCCTTTGGATTTCTGCCAAAATAACTGCCATTTGAAATCTTCAACAACTGTCGTGTAACATTATTTTACTTTTCAGCTCCTAAGAAGGAAAAAGGAATAAGGAAGAAATATTTCTAGTCAGAAGGGTTATCCTCATTATACTCCTAAAGAGCTTAAGGAAAAAAATCTTAATCAGCGGGGTAGCATCTACCCTCTACAACAAATAATACTATCAGCTAGGAAAGGGAAATCCAGTAATGAATATAAAGTAGAATAAAGCAGGCTGAAACGTTTTCACATCAATAAAGCAAAGCATTTTCCTAAGCCCATTGCTACCAGCCATAAAGGAAACAATATTTTTTTTTGAATAAAATCATGTAAAGTATTAAATTCAAACGTATGTTCATTGAAATACGCATCGCTGGAATTTAATTCTGTGCAATTCATTTGAGTAAAACGATTTTTTCGCCTAATATTTGAGATTAAATTTCGTTAGAACTGATGATCTCTAAGTTTATTTGTAATAAAATTATTTTCTTTACTTTTATTAAGAAATATCTACTGAGCTGGGAGCATAAAAATATGTAAAAATGTCTTATCAAACACAAAAATTGTTTTAAAAGACAAATGCGATTGAGTTTTTAAATTTCTACTATTAAGCTATCCAACTATACTTGCGACAATTTTTTTTTAAATGGAGATATGTGATTTTTTTTAGAGTTACTTAGAACATTTTTAGAAAAAAATATGCTCAAGTTGAGCAGAGAAAAATAAATTACTATTACTAAAATGGAAAAAAAAATTGATAAAAAATTATATAAACAGGGACCATTCTGTACAAAAAGTTTATGAATAAATTTTTTATTTTTCAGATTTGATGTGCTTCACTTCTATTAATTTTTAAAATGACCTTCAGGCTAAGAGATATTTTAATTTTTACAAAAACTAGAGCACTTTGTCTTATTTATTATATGAAATTGCTTTAAAAAAACAGTGATTGTATTCACATAAGGGACTATAAATTTTGTAATAAAACAGTGATTGATAAATATGAAGGTTAAAACACTTCTACTAGTATACAAAACATACACAAAAAGTTTCAGTTATAATTATTTTCAAAACTTTTTGAGCAATCGCTGTCCCCATTTGAGCATCTAAAGAAAAACGCATTTTAAAGTATGACATCTTGCTTAAAGTAGTGACATCAGCTTTTACTAAAACAGTCGTAGTGTTTGTTCTTGTGAAAAGAAAATAATAAACTTGATAGTTTTTATAAAGGTAATAAAATGGTCTATAAAATAAAATTATAAAAAAAGTTGTCAGTTGTTGGCAAATTTACAATTTTAGGGTAGTCGGATATCTTAAAATAAATTTATTATCAATATTTAAAACTATAAAGAAATTTTCATCACAAAAAGTAAAATATTCTTAGTGATATATTGGGCTGAATTATTTTTTAAGTTGAATCTTCCCTCTCTCTCTCTTAATTTTGATTTTTTTTAACTTTACAAAAAGAAATTGCTTCATGATTACTTCTAATTTATTCATACTTTAGATAAGAATCATTGCATAATCACCAATCAGTGAGTTTTTCCATATTTTAAATATTTATTATACCTTTAGCTGTTATAGTTTTGATATTTAATCTCTTATATAATCTAATAGTCCAAAATTTTACGTCAAATATTTACATTCATTTATTTTCAATAAAGAATTATTGTTCATTTATAAAATATAAATAAATATAAAAAATAGCATTTGTTGTAATAATAGTAATTTTTCATACGCGTATGCAATAATTTTTCCTTCTGTCAGTCAAGAAATGAACTGCAATAAATTTAATTTTGTCATTTTAATAAAAATATTTGAAATGAGTTAACTATCATCACAGACCTGAAGCAAAGTTTCATTTTCAAACGCATGCATTTCTTGTTATTTAGCTAGTTTCGAAATGCTTTTAAAGAAAGAATCGTGGAAATGAATACAAGTTTTTTTTTTTTTTTTTTTTTTTTTCAATAAATTTCGAAGTCATATTTTTCTATGTTTCAGATGTTTGAAATGTTGGCACTGTTTTAAATATGTTGGATGATAAACTTTTAAAATTTTGATACTTTAATGTTTTCAAGCCAAACGTTTATGTACACTATCTTGTTGAGGAGTTCTACACTATCCGAATATGATCACACCGTAGAAATACACAACTCTTAGCATTGGTTCAAGTCCTACATATAACTACCTTTTTAGTGAAATGTTAATGCTCGGTTTATGTGTTGATTTCCGCTGTACGTCAAATTTTTATTATGATATGGTTTGGAAGTTAGACCATATGGTGTTATCTATCATCTTCAATGTGGAAAATACAAATCCTGTTGCCAAATGACCTTATTTACTCTAATTCAGGAGTACTCAAACTTTTTTCCAGCGAGGCCACATATGTATGACAGGCAGTGGCACACACAAGGGGGGTGTCCTGGGGGTTTGGACCCCCCCAAACCATTGATTTTTTTTCCGATTGAGTATAATTCTAAGTATATAGTACGTAAAATTTAATTAAATATTTGTTATTAATGATTAATTTTGTTAATTAATGCTAATTATTTATTCAATAACTAGTTTTTATTGTGTTTTGTTGCCGAAAATCGACAAAATCAAAAGGAGCCTGGTACTAGAATGGTGAACTTCCGACCCCGCGGCCTCCCCCCCTTGAAAAATTCCTGTGTGCGCTACTGATGACAGGTATTTAACGCGGGCGGCACCATTAGGATAATAGGTAGAAAAGAACGCTATAAATTCAAGGTAACATTGGTCAAAGCAAAATTAATCAAAATATATAATTTTTTTGGTGTTTACTTTAATACTATATTAACCATTCTATCAAACACACACAAAAAATATTTACTTTTATGCATCTTTTAATTAGTTATGGAGATAGTTTCGATTCCCTTTCGTCCAAGACCAATCCTCTTGTGTACATTCTACTATAAAAAAAAACAAATCGATAGAAAAATTAATAGATTTGATTGCTTGATAGAATTTTCTGCTAAAATTTTAGTACATTGTTCTTAATTAATTGAATTCCTTAGTGCCATGGACCATGACTAGACTACTCAGAAAAGGCTGGTGAGCCACAGGTTGAGTATCACTGCTATAACAAGTCGAGTAGAGAATCAGATGCACATTTAGCTCATCGATACAAAAAGTATTAACGTTGTGTGTTGCATAAGTTTGGAGAGTGGAACGAAAAAGTGCAATGCAAATCCTTGTTACTAGAACATGTCTAAAAATAACTGTGTCAGTCAACAATACATCTAGCGGCATTTCAGAGAACGAGGTTAATAAAAAACCATCATCAATATTAATTCAAACCGATCAGTATTACTATACTAACCCAGGTGAAACAATAATGAAGTATTACTTTATTAATTTGCTCAGTTTGAAGAAATACACGATCAGCTAAATTACGGTAAAAAAATCTGAAGCCACCAACTAAGCAGGAATCTGAAACTTACTTTATTACTTAGCAAAAACTAATCTGAACTTCTCTAACACAAAAAGTAAGAAATATTACGAAAAAAATGCTTTTATTATACAAAAACATAGGATTTAAGGGGGCATGGTACGATTTAAGCAAAAATTTTTTTGGTTGCTTCCTATGTGCGTATACTATGTAAAACAAATTTTGTGCTCAATATTTCATAAAAAGTTAGGTATTTAATTTTTAAAGGAAAAAACCTAAAATTTCTGATTTTAAAATGCTACTCCTCTTACAAAAATTTACGTACACACAGGAAATTTGATTTACAAGTGCGTCCAACTATCTATAACAAAAGTTGGTATGGGTTTTGCGATAACACGATTGGTATTTGTACAATACTTCTTTTTATGAATCCTTATTCAAAATTCCTTAAAAAATTTGCAAATTCTAACTTCAATTATTTTTAAAAAAATAAGTATTGCTTTGATTCAAAAAGCATACCAACTTTTGTTACATGTACTATTAGCAATGGGTAAAAAAAAATTCAAAGCATTAGGCACAACAGAAAAAAAGCCTTAGCATTTTAAATGAAGACAAACTAGTTATTTTACCTTTCTGAGATAAGTAAGTTTAAAGTTTTGATTTTCCATAAGGATGTGAATAAAAATGAATGTAAGAGCTTTCATAATTCGGCGTTTTTTATGTTTAGAGTTTTTAAATTTTGTGAGGTTATAGAAAAGTATATAAAGAATAATTTAGGCTAGAAAAATTATATTGGATTTTTTGACCGATTTTTGTCAATTGAATCGTACTGTGTCCCCTTAATGAAATATTAAAATAAGGGTGAAGAAAAAGATAAAAGTGAATATAGACAAATCCAATTAAAGATGAATACAACAACATTCTTTAGTTTCATATATTAAAATAAGATTAATGTTTAATGTGAATTTTTGATAAATCTTACACACATTTTGATCAAAACTTCAATGTAAAATTTCTCAAAAATAGATAATGACAATTTTAAGCTCATCTCGTTTGGATATTCTTGACCATATCCATAAGTTCATCTTACACCAAATATTTTCAATGATAATTAGGTTAGAGGGACCATGGACAATTGAGTAGGTTGATGTTATTTGCTGCAAACTATGTCCCCTCAATTTTGGCTGCGTATCATCAGCTTTACCTTGTTTAAATATTTTATGTTTCAACCAGCTCACCACATTAAATATTGTCTCATTGGTTGTACATTGGCTCATCCTTTGAATTATTGTCACGAAGTATATCAATTAAGCGAAATATTTCTATATTTCCCCTCTCATAAAATTTATTTAATTTGCACGGTGTTTTCAAATGAATGCCCAAATCAAGACATTCCACCTGCAGGTTCCTACCTTTACAGGACAAAGCTCTTGCTTTCAAATATAATGAACCTATCAGCTTAAGTTTAAGATTTTTGTCATCACCAAGTATTATGTGTATCAACTCTTCCTTCTATTGAACATGATTTTTGAAAATGACAAACATGGCTCTTTGTGGTAGAATTTTAAACAAGGTTTTATCTTAATTTTATTATGAACTTTTTAAGCTTATATTGGAAAAAATTCTACAAGGTATTTAGAAATGCTATTAACAAATGTCTCAATCAGAATTTGGACTAATGTCAGCGTAGAATTAGAAGTTTTTCTGAACTTTTCTTTCAGAACTTTTTTACACAATGTACGATGCAAACTATTTAATATAGTAATATTTAACAATACATAGTCACTGGGGTTGATTCTATGAGAACTTTCTCAAATGGAAATATTTTTGGTCACCAAGCACGTCAGTTTTTGTTTTCTCACAATCAGTTAACTTAGTACCTCTTTCCATAGCTAATTTCTGTAAGATTCAAGCACAGAATCAGCGTGAGCAAGAAGAAAAAAATATCCATCTTTTTAGTTAGTACAGTCAATTGCAGCATATTTTATACTTTTTTGAAGCTTTATATTCTTTTTAAATATGACATCCATTATTTTTTGATGTCATAGGATTTGCTATTGGATAAAATAAGACAAACATTTGCATCAAATTTGTATTTCTAAAATGAGAGACTACTTAACACAATAGCTTCATGTATAGATATACAACAACAATAACAAAATAGCTTCATAGATATCTTCATGTTACAAAGATATCTATGCCAGTCATTAGTTACCCAATAAAAATTCATAATATTTAAGTAATTGCACGGATTTTATTTGTGTCTATCAATCTTCGCTGATTGTGTATCATCATTGTTTAATAAAAAAAAAAATTCTAAACCAGAGATATATTGGATACAGTAAAAGGTTTAATATCTTACCTCCAAAAGCCTTGTTTCCCTTATTCTCGTTTCTTTTCAAATCTTCTAATGAGAAACACAAAGGATTTTCATTTGTAACCAAAAATCTTAGCAAAAAAATATTTTGTTTCATAAAGAATAAATTGCAAGTTTTATTTTTGTTTATTTATTTATTTTTTTATTTTTTTGTAAAAAATATAAATACAGTTCTTTTTGAGAACATATGAAAAACCCCGTGTTTCACTTTATATTGCCTTACAACCTAGTAATTAGGTTTTACTGCTCTCTTATGTGAGGTACTGTTATAACAATATAGTTAAGATAACAAGCGAAAAACATAGAATTACTGTTTCTTTATTATTATATTTTACGAACTTAAACTATCCAAGAAACTTTTGTTGCATTCCACTTAAAAGAAATATAAGTATATATTAACGAAGTTTATAAATAGCCTTTCATCTCTCAGAAAATGAATAGTTTTAAGAATGCAAGTAATTTGTAAGAAAATAAATACTTCAAAAATTTACAGATAATGCAATACAGTTCATCAAAAGTGTTAAACATTTAAAGAATTATTCGATTGCTTTCAAAATTAGAAATTACTAGTAAATAAAAATAATAACTGCAGTGTGTCATTAGGAATCTGAATGCTACATGTCACAAAAATAACATAAGTTAAGGAATTATTGGAACATGTGTGATTGAGGAATTTCAGTGTTGGTGATTGTTTTAATACGAGATCACCGCTTTAAATAAATCCCCAATGAGTTAACATTGTATCTTTAAGAAAATAAGCAATTCATTGATATAAAATTTTGTTAAAACAAAAATAATTTATATAATACATTTAGCTAAAAAAAATAAAAAGTTTAAAGGTAAATATATATATATATATATATATATATATATATATATATATATATGGATAACTTTTATCACCTATTGTATGCAAATTAAAAAAGATAACATATAAAAAGGGGAGAAGAATATTTTGCATATCCCTTCCCCCTTTTTCCCCTTCAAACACTATTCAATAATACAGAAAACTTTTTCTGTCACTTTCTTTCTAGAGTCATTTTCCATTTGCATCATTTTCTTCGATTAACACTGTTCTAATGAATTTGGATAATTCTCAGTAATTTTAAAACATAAATGTTCTTCTGTTTGCACATTTTTTTTCTCTATTTAACTTATTCCTATAAAGATAGTTCTGTGTTTATGACAGATGCTTCATCAACCATTTAACTACTACCAGAGTATGTAACAGTCTTGCTGAAATGGTTCTTTAAGTGTTCCAGACGTATAAATACGTCTTTCCAAAACATGATGCTTTTCTTTGTGTTGCTAGTATTACAACTTTGGAATGCTATAAAATGACCTTGAGCGTATTTTCAGAGGAAAATTTGGTTATTTTATTTGTGCATTTTCTCCCCCCCCCCCCAATTCACCGCATAAGTGCGTCTAGGTGAAAAACGGTGGAACTGGGGAGCGAACCGCATAGCTTTTAATCGGCAGTTAAAGTGTTAAGGTATCCGACTACGTTCGGAACCGTGATTTTGAAAAAGCGTATAAAGGGATAATATTTATGATATTTAGTGTCACTTACATTAGAAAATGTATATAAAATTGTTTTAAGAGTAATATTACAATAAAAAAATTATTAAGTGCAATATTTTTACAAACAATGAACATAGAATGACTCATTTTTAAAATATTGTTCATGTGTGAAAAATGCTTCTATTATAATATATTTTGCCTGTATATAGCTCAGACCTCTGTACAGAGGCTCAACTGGAAGTTTTGAAATGTATAACTTAGAAGTGGGTTTATCCATGTTTTACGACAACCGAGGGGAAAAATGTTAAGAAAAAAATGCCGATAATTATTTCAATTGGTTGTAACTCTGAAAATATAGTTAATTTTTCAAAATTCATAGTTGAGCCTCTGTACAGAGGTCTGAGCTATATACATGCAAAATATTATTATAATAGAAGCATTTTTCACAAAAGGAGAACATTTTGAAAAAAGGTTATTCTAAGTTAATTTTTTGTCGAAATATTGTATTTAAATATTTGTTTTTGTCAAAATGTCCTTAAAACAATTTTAATTAACAAACAATTAACAAACAATTTTATACATGTATTCTAATCTAAGCGACACTAAATATCATGAAAATTATCCATTTATGCGCTTTTTTAAAATCACGGTTCCGAACGTAGTCGGATACCTTAAGATGCCGAGATTCTAATATATGAATATACTTCAAAAAACCGACAGCATCTATGTAATCAAAATCATGACATACTTCAAATCATGTCATAATCTTTAAAGTCATTTCTAAGTCTGTCAATGTCTTCTGATTTTGGTCTCATTTGATTATAATCACCTCTAAAATTTGCTTATCACAACTAGTAGCAGATTTTTGATGTGCAATATCTTTCCTCTCGGTTGCTGGATATTTGTGGGAGTGATTTCGTGAAAAGGGACGGATGTATGTAACAGGATGTGACGTAAGCGAGCGCTACTTGATTTGACCAATGAGAGTGAGTGGTTGTGTCTTTTCGCTGCCCTCGCATGGGGGTTCAACTCTAGTAGCCATCAAGCACTCGAGCGCTTGACTCTAAATCCGTTAGTCACGATATTGGGGGACATAAGTGCGGTAGAATGCTTACTTGAAAATGGACATACAGTGGTTTCGGTTGTCGTATACATTTCTTCGAATCAAACGGTTAAATAAATTAAAGATTTCTTGCATTTTGTATTTTTACCACATAATGAAGGTGGTTCTGCTCTTTTAAAAAAAATTATCACTCGCTTCCCCTGATTTTGAGTGGTGATGTTAACTTTAACTTCAGTTTGCCAAAAGCTGAGCCGCTCATAGCTTTTATGAATGATGAACTCAAGCTCGAAATGAACCCAAATCAAAATGTTTTGACAGCTAACAATGGCACTGTTTACTGACGCTGTTTTTCAACGGTTTTTAAATACTTTGAAATCACAAGTATATGTGTCATATTTTAGTTATCATAAGTCTATTGTTTCCGCTCTTCCCCATATTGAACAAGAATAATTATTTTTGATAAAATATTGCATTACTCCTTTTAATAATTAAATACAATTTTCATTAAAGTTATAATTATTCGATAAAAAAATTATTTCTAATCATACCCAATTTTTTTTTCATATTTTTTTCAGGAAAAAAGTTGATATAGCTTATTTACCACGATAACATGTCAGATGTTACACATCATATGCGACTACTGTAAGACTCGTTTTGTTTGTCATGAGTTATAAATGGGTTATAGAATAATATGTGGAAGTATTTTTACAAAAATTGCGAACCACATGGGGGCGAATAGAGTAGTAAAAATAACCGATGCACTTACACGATAAGGCTATCGTAAAGACTAGAGGCAGGTTATTTCTGAAGATTGAACTTGCTACGTGCCACTTTCGCTCGGTGATCGAACTTTTACATAAGTACACGGTATTCATCGTGTTTGACCCTGACCAATCAGCACTATTCTTTCATTTAGTATTTTTTTTTTCAGTTGGAGCAAAATCTTGAATCAAACGGTACTTATTGAAATTTAATAGTCAAATTATATGTATATATCTTTATATACCAACACCGAATTGGTAATACCTTACTAACTGAAGGGATCAGAACTTAGTGAAATTGCACAAAGCAATCTATCTATCTATATATATATCCATAGTAATATATACAAATACATAGTTAGAAACGTTAGTATAACTGATCAGAACAGTAAGAAATATTAACTACAGTCATACAATAGCACTCTCTTGACCTCAGAAACCAAAAACGCAGGTTTAAACATGTTTTTTGGTCAGGCAACCTTCACCCGAAATTTGTCTATACAACTGGGCCATTGAAAAAGGAAGACATATTATATGTATATATATATATATATATATAAGTAATTATTACCAAATAAAATACACTAATACTAATTAATAACACATAACCATAAAATTTAATAGACTACTTAGTAATATAGAGTTAAAAATCGAAATTAATAACTAGAAGATAATAAAACTTACCCCGTGAGCACAGAATCTAGTTAATGATTCCCGTCAATGCAAGATGAAGTAATAATAGTACATCTTAAGAGTAAAATTAGTAAAATAAGACAAAATAAAATAAGAGTCAAATTATATATATTTAAAAACTTAAAATATTGATACAAAATGTAATGGAATTAAAATGATCTCCAATCATACACAGTGATACTAATATAAAATAAAGTAAATTTAATTTTATGAAACGTTTAGCGCCCTCTTCTGAATAACTGTATAGTCAGTTTAATGAAAAAAAGAGAACTCAATGCAAATATTATTACTATTTGTCATTTAACTGAAAATTATTAGAAATGTGATTGTAAAGAAAATTAATAGGGTATTCGTGTTCAATACAATGACTAATAAAGTAAAAAAACAAAACAAAAACATATATATTAGATTTATCACTAACTAATATATGATTATTATTATTAATATCGTTAAAAACAATATTTAAAAGCATAGACATTGATATGTTAGAATTCCAATGTGGCACTTAAAGAATATGAAAATCAAAAGCATTTGTTTTGTCATAAATATCTCTATGCAATTTATAATCCTTAATGATGCATCTAAGTAATCAGTTAAAAATCAATTATTGTTAATTTTAACTAGGTTTAAGTAATCAGGATAAACATTAATATTGGGGTTAAAATCATTATTTTTGTCAAAAATAATTATTCCAATCATTTGTTTATTTAAATATGAAAAGTCATTTTTAATAATATATATATATATTTTCATAAAAATGTAAATATATAAATTAACCAAACTATTGCTAGCAGGTCCACCTTGAGGCAAAACTTTAGTTTGTTTTTCAGAGAACACTTAGAATTAATGTAATTTTGTTTTAAGACTAAATCTATGAAAGTTTTTAATTTGTAGAAATTAATATTAAGATTGTAATTACTGTGATTTTCTAAAATTACCTTAAGAATATCATTAATATCAAATGAATTGAGTACATCTTCAAAATCAAGGCTATGAACTGAACAAATATTTTTATTTTTAAAAATTATATAACATCTTTATTTTTTTTAATTATAGCTTTATTATTTGGTTGTTGATGAAGCTTTTTAGAATATTTTGCTGCATTTTATCCGCAGTAGTGATATATGCTTTAAAACTGTTTGTTACAGAGCTGAATTTAACAGGAGCTATAGAATTTAGGTGTTAAAAATATATAAGGAAATTTAATCTTTTGAATGCAAATACCCAATTTTTTACCCATTATATATAATACCATTAAAAGAAAAACGACATGGATTTATTTTACATTCACTAAATTTTAAAAGTTTCTTACATTGCTTGGAAAAACGCAGCAATATTGTTTCATGACTAAATGAATTATGGACAGTCATTTCCTCATAATAGATTTTATTTAACCCTTTATATCGACCACATTATGATTTGTGCTGCAGTTTTTTTAATGCAATATTTTTTTTTGAATCACTACATTGAAAACTAAGGGATATACATAAACAAAATACTCAACTTTGGGAAATTTAATTAGTTAGAGCTAATTAATTAATTAAATATATTCAACTGTAAAATTAATTACACATACTGTTCACTTAAAATAAATAGTCAAATAGTTTTCTAAGGTCTTCATTAATATACCAAAATTATAAGATTCTTACCTTTTGACATTAACTATTTTTTCTGAACAAAAATGACAGTCTTCGCTATCCGCTGAAGACACCATCAGCTGAAAACGCAATTTAAGCTGAAAACTATTCGCCTTACCCGCTAAAATACTCATCATAGAACCAGTGCTGCCCTATATCTTGGAATAATGGATTTCAAAGAATATTCCTGCCAAGTATCGTCAGAGTATTCGTAAAAATGGTTATTATATGTAATTTTAAAGTTAATGGTACTTATACCATCGGTCAACAACGGGTTAAAAGGATTGCATAGTAAAAATGAAATTTGTAAATGCCTCTTTTAAATCTTTTCAGGAACGATGGAGTTAAAAATGTCTATTTTTTTCTTTTTTTTTTTACTGACATTAATTTTCAAAGAGCTCCATATTGTGTTACAAAAGTAGAATATTACCTATTTAATGCAAATGTGCAAATTTGTTCTTCAGAATATACAATTATATAAACATGTATAACATGTGAAGTTAGATTTCAAACGATGATAGATTAGGATAAATACATTTTAGTTAGAAGCAAACTACTTTCAAAAAATCTGAATTCTACAAATTAAATTTAATTTTCAAAGAAATCTCAAAGAATCCTGTTTCTCTCGGATTATAATTGTTTCATTTTAATCGCTGTTTTACGAATTTTATTCCCATTGTCTTGGCTGCGGTATTTAATGATCCTTTAGAGCCTAACCGTGCGATAATTTTAATCTCCATCGGTTTCTAAAACTCTAGGGGATATCGTCTTCGCCAAGGTTATTTGGATTTTCCATCGAGTCTCATTTTCTAAGGTTCTAACTTAACATCTCTCTGTTTTGCATTTGCATCCCCCCAAAATCTTTATTAATAACGGCTAGTAAAGCGTTAGCAACTTTGATGTCACCTAAAATCAAGCTTTTCTAAATTATCCTAACTTTTTTAGATTGTTAAATTGTAAAAGTCTCGTTATGATGGGATAAACTGTTTTAAATTTCACTAAAAAATAACTTTTCTGACAATTATTGAAATTATGGACATTCTTAAAAAGAAAGAATAAATTTTTTTATACGATATTGTCACAAACACCTAATTGCACTTCCTATTTTTCTAGTCTAACTAAATTAGTCGTTTTCTTTTTAAATATTTTCTTTCTTTCGTATTTCTTTGGAAAATTAAATGCAATTTTTGAAAGTGAGTATTATTATTTCCCACGTAAGTCACAAATTATCTGACTAAAAGTAATTTTTGGATCACTTTAAAAAAAAATACATTTGCACGTGTGTTGTTAATTGTATTATCCGACCAAAAGAAAAAGAAATTTGTTTTTTATAACGTTTCCCGTGCTCCACACCAAAGAGAATATGTAATGAATAATCACTTCCAAAGAAAGAATATCAGTTTATGTTTCAAAAGGAGTACGAGCTTTTTTTCTGTCTTTTGAATTTGATGATGCGATAAGATATTTTGCAATGTTTCACAAACTATCTTTTCATTTCATCCTACAATTTAAAGAAATTATTAAACATTTCGTTCATCACCTAACATTTAGGAGCATTTTAGCACTAACTCAGTGACAGACTTATATAAAATGCATAATATATACCGAGGAGTCAAATTTAGTTTAAAAGTAATTTAATAGTTTTCTTTTAAAAATTTTTTTTATTTTTACTTGTCTGTCTGTGATTATTTCAGGAAAAGTTTCCTTTCTTTGTTATGAAATAAAACTTCAGGGAATTTCTAGATGAATTATTGTGTTACAAAAAGTGAAATGTTTCCTTTGACACAAAAGAGAGAGTAATAACAACCTAACCAATATCTCTAAAAGGGGAAATAATTGAATCACGAGCGTAAGTAACATATATAAGGAGCAGAAAATATGACCATATCTAATAAAATTTTTAAAATGAATTTTCAAACTGTTTGTAACCCTTATTTTTCAATTAAAAATAATCGAAAATGTACTTTTTTAAGCAGATTGAGTTTTTTTAAAAAAAAAATTCACGTGCGTTTACTTCGATTTTTTATTGCATTACATTTAATTCAAAAAATAAATAAATAAATAAAGCAACATTTTTTTGTAATTATAACACCTAAAGAAAATAACTCACTATGGGGACTTCTGATGACTAGACAGTCAGAAAAATATTTTTGAGACTATATGATTCAAAGACTATGAAACCTTGAATTAAAAAATTTTTTAAAATTCCACATTCCACTCACATTTTTCGTTTTCTGTGTTAAACTTCAACATGTTTGTAAGAGTTCTGAAATATAAAAAATGAGATAGTAAAAGGTATTTATGCGGAATTTTTTTTTTAATTTGATAAATCTTTTTGAAATATTTAAATATTGTATTGCTAATTAGCTTTTCATTTTGTCAACTAGCTACAAAAGGTTGAATGAATGGTTAATTTATCGTAAAATATATTTCCCTATATCGTTTTTCAACTATTATTTAAAAGGAGTTGGAAACCTTTATAACGACGATGTTGAATTGGCTGTTTTCGATGTATCTTTTCTCAAAATCTGTCATATGTACATGTTTGAAATTTTCATACAATTAAAGTACATCTTTCTTATTATAATGAAATGAGCTTTTAGCTAATTTTGAATTTTTTCATAATTTATAAAATATTTTATCAAACATAGGGAAATTTGACTCATTTTTCACATAAAAAAATTTGTAAAAAATAAATTTTTGAGTTTTTTACAAAAACTCATTTAAGTATATATTAGCCGTAATTATAAATACATCATACAAAATTTATATACTTGTGAACAGTAGTTTCTGAGATAAGGTACATCGGACATCAAAATTTACATTTTGATATAAATTGATTTTAATGTATACAGTGAGACTTCTGATTTGCAAAGAAATAAAAAAATGAAAGGCTCAATTTAGAATTAAAGATACATGTTTTGGTTTATATCAGACGTTCAACTTTTAAGCAAAAACGAAGTACATTGCTTACATTTTTCGCCATTCAAGAAGGCGTGGCCTAGTTTCAACTATTATTTAAAAGTAGTTTTTAAGGGCTTATAATTACCCTAGAGGTTGAAGTAAGATATTTTTAGAAAGGTTAAAATCTATACAATTTGAAAATGTAAAAATCTCAAATTGTCAAAAAAATAAGATTTTAGCTTTTCAACACTTCTTAAAGTAGAACGTTTGATCAATTTTTGCTCTTCAAAAAGTAGTTTAAAGTAATACAAGGGACCTTTTGATTTTGCTGTAAGGTACAAATAGAGGAAAGATACAGGCCAACATTTTTATTGTAAGTTTGAGCTATATGTAGACTTTAAAATTCATCTCTAATACACGTTCCTTGAATTCAAAGAGACGTTTATTCTTTTATATACTTCGAAAAAGTACATCCCGCTATTTCAGTCAAATGATACAGCTCTGTGTTATAGACTGGGAAAAATATGTCGGCTAATATGTAAATGTTATCTACGGAACTAACCACTTAAAAAAGTTTTGCAATTTAAAAAACAAAGAAAAATAAAAATTTCAAGTTTTCAAAATCCAAGATAGAATTTTCGTTTTAGATATATTTAATAAAGTACTGAACTAAATAGGAAATATATTGTGAATTAATATGATTTAATAAATAAGAGTTAAATATGAAATAATAGATATAACAAACGTATTATTATATCTCGTTGTATTGCTGAACTAACAACGAACGCTATTGCTCTTTTCCAAGTTAAAATTTTATCCCTTAAATATAAAGTCCAATTTTATCAGCATTTTCTAAAAATATTCTGTCTGATTTAGACTGTTTAAAAGAAATGTGATTTTTTTTAGCCATGCATGTAGAGATATTGAGCATTTATTTCCAGCTTTGGAATTTTTTGAAGAACAGAATATTCGTATAGAGCCTGGTCTATTATTTTCAAACTACATGCGTATCATTTTACATAATAGTAAGACAGTATATTTCAGGAAAATATGCTTTTATATTACAGTAGACAGAATATTTAGCTATAAAAGTTTTTGTCTTGTATAAGACAAAATGTGTGTGTGTGCGTGTCGAAATATATATTACAACATTATGTATTACATATTTATTATTATTTGTACAATGCAAAAAATTTTAATAAATGCCTATTTAGGTATAGAGATTTCATGTATAGAGAATTAAATTGGACTGTCTCAAGTGTTCTAAGGAAAATGAATCACCTCTGAAGTTGATTAAATTATTTTCAAATTAATGTTTACACAGATATTTTGATGTGTGCTGTTTGCTGTCTGCAGAAGACATACTTCACCTCTTTCTTGAAATATTTCACAGAAATTCAATATTTAATTGAATGAGTATTATTGAGAAAGAGAGAGAAAATATCTAAATAAAGAAGGCATTTAATTTGAAATAGAAGTTTAAGTCGTAAATTCATAATAAAATGTTGTAAAAAAAAGTAATTAGTTATGCCACAAAAGTAATGCTAGAATAATTCGTTAAGTAGAAAATCTGACTTCAAATTTATTTTTTAATCCTTCTTCCTTGTTAATTTCACTTTCACTCGTTACTCCGAACATTCTTTATTTGCTAAAGCTTTGAAAGTTCAGATTAAAATTTTCCTAATTGAAATTATTTCGAACCATGAAAAATCTATTTTTCCTGTAAATCTTTAATAGGAATTTTGCAGAAAATGTTTATATTGCAACTTAATTCTTATGAATCATTTTTATTTCCTATACAAATCATTTAATTTTTTACCCCTCTTATTCATCTTATAAATTTCTTACTGAGAAACTTTAATGAAAAAAAGTTTAAACTATTCTTTTAGGTTTAATGTTAAAGAAAAATATTTTAAAAGAATCATAAGTTTCTAATATATTTATTTCAGAACATCAGGGCGCAAATCTATTTTATTATAATTTCCCAAAGACCATTATAATTTATCTTGTTCCCAGATAAAACTACATTTCTAAGTATATTTTATTAGTATCTTTCAACTGAATAATTTTCAGAAAAATTATCATGAATTAAATTTTTATTTGAACACTAAATTAATAGTTTCTTAGAGTTTGCTTTCATCCATTTCTGATATATTTAAATCTGATTCTTTCTTGTTGCGTCACGTATTAAGTATTCAAATTTTGAGTTAAAAGAAATCATGTTTTTTGTCACTTAAAGAAAATGTGATGTATTAGTCAATTCAAAAATGAAATAAATTTGTCTGCTAAAAATAATGGTACAATAAAATTTACTCAACTTCGATAGATTTAAAAAATGTATACATCTTTTAAAAATGATTAATCATATCTTTCTTGTATAGGGAAGAAGGAGTTTTGAATTTCGATATTTTCTTATGTGCTTAAGGCACTTTTATGTCTTTGTTAACGAGTTGAAAGCTGAATTCTTTGAATGATGGCATTTTCTACGAATTCAATATAATAATT